>CM077163.1:69749149-70014148 GCA_039583875.1 Platanthera guangdongensis | reverse complement strand
TTTTTCTCTCACCATGTTTTTTTCCTTTAACTTGTCTTCATGTTAAGAATTTTGATTTCATTCTTATGATTTTATAAAATAGATTTAAAAAGTGATTTTTGTTCTTTTTTTTTTTACTACTTAGTTTTCTTTTAGGATTGTAACCTCTTTTGTCTTTTCATCTTCTTTTTCACCTTTTTTATCACTTTCATAACATCATAAGAATGAAAATGTTGGCATTTAATTTTCCAAAAACTTTGGTTTTTAATTTTGTTTGAAAAACTTTGTCTTCTAAAAATTGAAATTTCCTCTTTTTATTTGTTTTGGCAAAACCTAAGCCTGAAAAAGTTTAAAATTTTAATTTTTAGGTAACTTTCAGTTTGCTTTTTATTTGTGTGTGGTGAGTGTATGAGCCTAAACCTCTCTTTTGTTCTTCTTAAATTATGTAGAGTGTGTGAGTGTAGGTGTATAATTTTATGCTTTTTCAAATTATGTAGAGTGTGTGAGTGTAGGTGTATAATTTTCATGCTTGTGTTCAAATTATGTAGAGTGTGTGAGTGTAGGTGTTAAATTTATGCTTTTCAAATTATGTAGAGTGTGTTAGTGTAGGTGTTAAATTTTATTGCTTTCTTGAACTTTTTATGGAGTGTGTGTGTCCTGTGTGTATTTATTTTCCGCCTACTTGTTAAGAGTTAAATGGCGCATCGTTTTCATTTTCAGTCCTACTTGTTCGAGTACGACTTGTAATTTTTCTTTCTTTATTTTTCCGCTATTCACTTGAGTTTAAATGGCCGGACTTTATTTCAGTCCTCTCGTTTGAGTAGGATTTGCAATTTTCTTCTTTATTTTTCCGCCTACTCACTTGAGTGAAATGGACGGACTTTATAACCCTGTAATCGCATCTATTTTTCTCCTACTCGTTTGAGTAGGACTCGCTTTTCATTTCAGTCCTACTCGTTTGAGTAGGACTTGCAATTTTCAGCTTTTATTTACCGCCCCCACTCGTTTGAGTGGGACTCGCAAATTTGAAAAATGCAAATTTCTTTTTATGTAACTTAGTTCCTTTTAATTTATAATTTGGAGTGTGCGTGAGTTCTTGTTTTAGCTATTTTTTCAGTTTTCTAAATGTTGTTATTTTCTTGTGTCCCCTTCTTATAAACGTTTAGTGTTTTTTCGAACTAGCGCCTCACTAAATTAAAGCCGTCCCCCATACCGATGTGTGGCTAATCGCTATTAGCCCTCGGCATCGAAGAGCATTGGGACATTTGAAATGATTTATAATCATTGAAGCTCTTTATTTTCATTATATTTAAGCACTTAAGGTTTACCCGGGTTTACGACGCGTAGGACAACATAATCGATGTGTGGGCCCTATTTCCGTAGTCCATATGCTAACTAGCCGAGAGGCCGAGCATATGGACCGATCACCCCTAGGTAAATAGAGTTGCATGCATACCCTCGAAAGAGGACAGCGTAATTCTACCGGATTGGGTTCCCCACCCAATAGCGGGTTCTTAGCGTAAAGCGGCGTTAAGAGGAATCCTTCGTCGGACTAACGTTCGGTCGAATAGTCTTAACGTTCAGGTGAGCAATATTCCTAGAGATAAGTGCGCTCACATTTAGGGACCTCCGCGGCCAAGTTGCCTTATTATTAATTTTGAAAAATAAGTCCTATAATTATTAAAAATTATTTTAGTCTTAATCCGATTCGATGCCGAGCGTTAACCCTTCATCGAATATTTTCTATCATTTTTTGCTGCTCCTTTGCTTTTCCGTCTTTTATTAAGTAAAAAAATCCCCTTACTTTCAGTAAAATAATAGTCCTCCCGGAGGGTAAAATAGTCAACATGACCCGAGAACAATACGACCTCGGTATTCCCCCGAATATCGAGTACTACTACTGCGATAGGTGCACTTGCCTACCCGAGCGAGCCCGCGGCGATCGACTCACCGAACCAACCACAGTAAGAGTCTGTTCGCGGGCCCATCAACTAAAAATGGGAATTTTTGGGGGCACTTTTTCTATAATTTTGGAAATTATTTAATTTCTCTATGATAATTTAATTGGGTGTTCTAATGATCTCCACCCTCCCAAATTTTGGTGAGTGGTCCCTGGCTCATGTTATGTAACTCTATAAAGTTTCACCTAATTTGGATGTGTTTTGAGTAGGTATTGACCCAACCCTAACTATACCTTAATAAGGGCATTTTGGTCAAAAAGTGTATTTCTGATTTTCAGTGACCAAATCACCTCAACAGAGGCTAAAATTTGGTCACTGACTTGTTATGGCACTTAGCACCTCCCATGGAATGTGGGGGTAGAGTGAAGTTGATTTGCCCTAAGTCCCTAGGCCTAACCCTAAGGAGGGACCTTTTTGCCTTGTGAAGGCATGAACCCTAACACCTGGATTAACATCAAACTTCGCAAGGAGGTTCCTAGGATGTATAGAACCCTCTGTTAAAAATATTAGCTAATTTTGAAAAGGGTAGGGTCCCCAAAACCCTAACCCTAGCTTAGGACCTAAAACTTGTAGTGTAGGTTTAGGTTAGCTAAACATCTTGAAACTTAACCAAATTTGGGGAGTGAGGGAATGAGTATTTTGAGCCTCTAATAATTTACTTGAGGAGTTTTGATCAATATTTGTAGCACTTCATTTGTAACCAATAGGACTGCCCTAATTAAATAATTTGACTATTGTGGTCTCACTGCCATTGAAAGGGCATGAAACATTGGCAGAGGTAGTCTTAGGCTATGCTAATCATGTATGAATTATGATAGAATTTTTGGATAACTATTAGGGCATCTACTTCACAAGTGCTTTATTTTGATTACATACTAAATAATCCTTGCAAGAGCCCATTACTTATTGAAAAATCATGAAACTTGCTACTTAGTGTGTCTAGCTCAGTATTATCATGTGAGAATTTTTGTGGAAATATTTGATGGCTAATTAGTATACTTTGTTCATTAACCCATAAACTTGAAAGTTCATGAGAAAATCAAATATAGCCTTATTTTTAAATGATAAATTATGGACTTTTTCTAGGGTATTTGTAGGCCATTACATTCATCCCTCTCTGAAGTTTTCTCTGAATTTTTGGAGGCATTATTACTGTAAAAGCTTTTAATTGACTTTTATGAGATAACTTTGAAATTAAATTTAAGGGCCCAAACCTTGCTGAAAATTTGAAGACTTAGGCCTTAGATTTGATTATGCATTTTGTAATTACCATAATTTATTGGAACATTATATTGTCTGAAATTGCTACTTCATGTTCAAACTTGGCTTTTTGGATACTAAATAAATAAATAATTATCAGACAAATTAGGAAAATTATGGATTTCTGGATTTATGCTTCAAATATCATTTTAGCCCTTAGTAATTATCATAGGGGTATTGGATGAGTATTTCATGTACTTCTCTTTTTACGGCTCATGTAGCTTTAAGTGGTCTGCATATAGCAAAACTGCAGGAAATCATTTTGGATATGAATTAGAGCGTGGATGGATTTTGATGAATTGCTGGAAGGATGTGTAGAATGGGTGGCATCTATGGAGATGAGTGAGGAGAGTGTGGTTTTTGTCTAGGGTTTAGAGGCATTCGGGTCCGACGAAAGATCGTCCTACCCAAGGAGAGTTGGAGTCAAATCACCCTAGGATTAGCATATCGGAACATGAGAAAATAATGGGTAAGGTAATCAACTAATAACAAAATAAGTACCTTGCGAAAGGGAACGCTGGGCGTAATCCCAACACAGTTCCTAGTGCCCCTTGCGAGCCCTTCACAGGGAATACCGGGGGCAGTCCTCGGTTAACGTAAACTATTTTAACAAGCTGAAAAGAGTAACTTAGTAATTAGTGTTGCACATTTCACAAACACTGATGGCACCGGATGTTAGCTGGGATCTTCGGCTCGGATGGTTAAAAGGCGGACTTTGGGTCCGGGGAGCTTCGACTCGATTGTTTGAGACGGACGTGTTGGTCCGGGGAGCTTCGGCTCGGTCCTTGATTACGCTAATTTGCATGTGCATAACAGGAAAGGAAATTAAGGTGGTGGGTCTTCGGTATTGGAGGGTTGATGCACCGACGCCAATACGTTGACTCGGCAAGTGTGGTTAGCACTTCGCCAACAGAAGTCCGGTGCGCCAGCCGCAAGAGTACGCAGGAGTCCGCTTCGTGCACCAAACGTTGAGGCGTACGATAGGTCTGACCGGTAGTGCTTTACTGGTTTAGAGGTGGGCGAGGCCCAATCCACCGCTTCCTTCTGCCACTACGGAGGTATCCTGGGAGGTTACGGCTCAAAAAAGGGGGAACTAAAGGTCTGTGTGCACAGAGTCGGGTGTGTGTGTTGCACTTGCATGTCCATCATACCCACTTGCATGTCATAGCATAATCGTTACCTTTAATCTTGACACCTAAAGTATAAGTGGAATGAGACGCTTATACTTTAGGACCTGCAAAACGACCCCTTAGTCTATAAGCTTGTGTGGGCAAGTTTATAAATAAAGGTTAATATTGACATATATAGTTACTGCTGTTTGATCACCGACACCCCAACGTATAAATTGGTATGAGACTTTTTATACGATGGGAGCCTTGCAAAAGACCCCTTGGCTTATGTGTTTTCACATAAGTAAAGGTTACTTTTCATAATTCAGCTTATTGTCTTTACATGCTATAGAATTTGCTAGTATAGAACCGCTGCCATCTGCTTTTGTGTCTCCACCTTCAAGTCCTCCCCTTTCTTCCTCTCCGCTCGGTGCCGAGGAGCCGTGGGGGAAGGGGCGGGGATGATATGACTTAGTATTTTAGACTAACGGTTTTCGAACAGCATCATTTAGGGATCGTGGAGACCAGCATGGAGGAGCAGCCCCAGAGACCAGTGCGCTTGGAGGTGGGGCAGTCTAGCTCCGGAGTTCATACAGCCGGGACCGTGAGTCTCGACCTTGAGTAGTTTTTTTGATTCGCATGAGTGATCTTTTTGTAGTGAGGATATGATGTACCGGGCATAAGCCCGTTTTTGCTACTCTGATGTATTATTTTGTGGACACTCCCTTCGTGGAATTATATTTATTATGACATGTGATTTTCTGTGGACAGTTAGTTTTCATGACTTCTTTATGCTACTTTCTGTGATCGAATTGGCCGGCAGAATCGGCGCTTTGTGGTCATGACCCTTCAGGGCGTGAAGGAGTCACCGCAAAACGGCGGTTCTGGGCCTAAGACCCCGGTGTTGTAAAAGAAGAAGAAAAAAAAGGGGGGTCTTACAAGAAAAAAAAGGGGGTCTGACCAGGGCACCCATTTTGGTGGGGCCTGCACTATGGGCTAGGCAGAATTCAAATTGAGTGCCCACTCTTTATCATTGATCCAAATGAGCTGTAATTTTGGGAGATATTCAACCTAGACCATATCTAGGAGTAGACCAAAAATGGGAATTTTTGAGGGCACTTTTTCTATAGTTTTGGAAATTATTTAATTTATCTATGATAATTTAATTGGGTGTCTAATTATCTCCAAACCCTCCCAAATTTTGGTGAGTGGTCCTGGACTCATGTTATGTAACTGTATAAAGTTTCACCTAATTTGGATGTGTTTTGAGTAGGTATTGACCCAACCCTAACTATACCTTAATAAGGGCATTTTGGTCAAAAAGTGTATTTCTGTTTTTCAGTGACCAAATCACCTCAACAGAGGCTGAAATTTGGGTCACTGACTTGTTATGGCACTTAGCACCTTCCCATGGATGTGGGGTAGTTGAGGTTGATTTGCCCTAAGTCCCTAGGCCAAACCATAAGGAGGGACCTTTTTGCCTTGTGAAGGGCATGAACCCTAAACAAGAAAAAAAAAGTGGTCTGACCAGGGCACCCATTTTGGTGGGGCCTGCACTTTGGGCTAGGCAGAAATTCATTGATGCCCTCTTTATCATTGATCCCAAATGAGCTGTAATTTTGGGAGATATTCACCTAGACCATATCTAGGAGTAGACCAAAATGGGATTTTGGGGCACTTTTTTATAGTTTTGGAAATTATTTATTTATCTATGATAATTTAATTGGGTGGTCTAATGATCTCCAAACCCTCCCAAATTTTGGTGAGTGGTCCCTGGACTCATGTTATGTAACTGTATAAAGTTTCACCTAATATTGATGTGTTTTGAGTAGGTATTGACCCAACCCTAACTATACCTTAATAAGGGCATTTTGGTCAAAAAGTGTATTTCTGATTTTCAGTGACCAAATCACCTCAACAGAGACTGAAATTTGGGTCACTGACTTGTTATGGCACTTAGCACCTCCACCATGGAATGTGGGGTAGAGTGGAGTTGATTTGCCCTAAGTCCCTAGGCCAAACCCTAAGGAGGGACCTTTTTGCCTTGTGAAGGGCATGAACCCTAAACACCTTGGATGAACATCAAACTTTGCAAGGAGGTTCCTAGGATGTATAAAACCCTCTGTTAAAAAATATTAGCTAATTTTGAAAAGGGTAGGGTCCCCAAAACCCTAACCCTAGCTTAGGACCCTAAAACTTGTAGTGTAGGTTTAGTTAGCTAAACATCTTGAAACTTAACCAAATTTGGTTAGTGAGGAAATGAGGATATTTTGAGCCTCTGATAATTTACTTGAGGAGTTTTGATCAATATTTATAGCACTTCATTTGTAACCAATAGGACTGCCCTAATAATAATTTGACTATTGTGGTCTCACTGCCCATTGAAAGGGCATGAAACATTGGCAGAGGTAACTTAGGCTATGCTAATCATGTATGAATTTGATAGAATTTTTGGATAAATAGTTTGGGCATCTACTTCACAAGTGCTTTATTTTGATTACATACTAAATAATCCTTGCAAGAGCCATTACTTATTGAAAAAATCATGAAACTTGCTACTTAGTGTTTCTAGCTCAGTATTATCATGTGAGAAATTTTGTGGAAATATTTGATGGCTAATTAGTATACTTTGTTCATTAACCCATAAACTTGAAAGTTCATGAGAAAATCAAATATAGCCTATTTTTAATGATAAATTATGGAACTTTTTCTAGGGTATTTGTATGGCCATTACATTCGTCCCTGAATTTTCTCTGAATTTTTGGAGGCATTATTACTGTAAAAGCTTTTAAATTGACTTTTTATGAGGTAACTTTGAAATTAAATTTAAGGGCCCAAACCTTGCTGAAAAATTGAAGACTTAGGCCTTAGATTTGATTATGCATTTTGTAATTACCATAAATTTATTGAACATTATCTTGTCTGAAATTGCTACTTCATGTTCAAACTTGGGCTTTTGGATACTAGAATAAATAAATAAATTATCAGACAAATTAGGAAAATTATGGATTTCTGGATTTATGCTTCAAATATCATTTAGCCCTCTAGTAATTATCATAGGGGTATTGGATGAGTATTTCATGTACTTCCCTTTTACGGCTCATGTAGCTTAAGTGGTCTGCATATAGCAAAACTGCAGGAAATCATTTTGGATATGAATTATAGCGTGGGATGGATTTTTTGATGAATTGCTGGAAGGATATGTAGAATGGGTGGCATCTATGGAAGATGAGTGAGGAGAGTGTGGTTTTTGTCTAGGGTTTAGAGGCGTTCGGGTCCGACGAAAGATCGTCCTACACAAGGAGAGTTGTAGTCAAATCACCCTAGGATTAGCATATCGGAACATGAGAAAATAATGGGTAAGGGAATCAACCAATAACAAAATAAGTACCTTGCGAAAGGGAACGCTGGGCGTAATCCCAACACAGTTCCTAGTGCCCCTTGAGAGCCCTTCACAGGGAATACCGGGGGCAGTCGTGGGTTAACGTAAACTGTTTTAACAAGCTGAAAAGAGTAACATAGTAATTAGTGTTGCACATTTCACAAACACTGATGGCATCGGATGTTAGCTGGGAGCTTCGGCTCGGATGGTTAAAAGGCGGACTTTGGGTCCGGGGAGCTTCGGCTCGATTGTTTGAGACGGACGTGTTGGTCCGGGGAGATTCGGCTCGGTTCTTGATTACGCTAATTTGCATGTGCATAACAGGAAAGGAAATTAAGGTGGTGGGTCTTCGGTATTGCAGGGTCGATGCACCGACTCCAATACGTTGACTCGGCAAGTGTGGTTAGCACTTCGCCAACAGAAGTCCGATGCGCCAGCCGGCAAGAGTACGCAGGAGTCCGCTTTGTGCACTAAGCGTTGAGGCATACGATAGGTCTGACCGGTAGTGCTTTACTGGTTTAGAGGTGGGCGAGGCCCAACCAACCGCTTCCGTCTGCCACTACGGAGGTATCCTGGGAGGTTACGGCTCCAGAAAGGGGGAACTAAAGGTCTGTGTGCACAGAGTCGGGTGTGTGTGTTGCACTTGCATGTCCATCATACCCACTTGCATGTCATAGCATAATCGTTACCTTTAACCTTGACACCTAATGTATAAGTGGAATGGGACGCTTATACTTTAGGACCTGCAAAACGACTCCTTAGTCTATAAGCTTGTGTGGGCAAGTTTATAAATTAAGGTTAATATTGACATATATAATTACTGATGTTTGATCACCGACACCCCAACGTATAAATTGGTATGAGACTTTTTATACGATGGGAGCCTTGCAGAAGACCCCTTGGCTTATGTGTTTTCACATAAGTAAAGGTTACTTTTCATAATTCAGCTTGTTGTCTTTACATGCTATAAAATTTGCTAATATAGAACCGCTGCCATCTGCTTTTGATGTTCTCCACCTTCAAGTCCTCCCCTTTCTTCCTCTCCGCTCGGTGCCTAGGAGCCGTGGTGGAAGGGGCGGAGGATGATAGGACTTAGTCTTTTAGACTAACGATTTTCGAACCGCATCATTTAGGGGATCGTGGAGACCAGTATGGAGGAGCAGCCCCAGAGACCGGTGCGCTTGGAGATGGGGCAGTCTAGCTCCGGAGTTCATACAGCCGGGACTGTGAGTCTCGACCTTGAGTAGTTTTTCTGCTTCCGCATGAGTGATCTTTTTGTAGTGAGGATATGATGTACCGGGCATAAGCCCAGTTTTTGCTACTCTGATGTATTATTCTGTGGACACTCCCTTCGTGGAGTTATATTTATTATGACATGTGATTTTCTGTGGACTGTTAGTTTTCATGACTTCTTTATGCTACTTTTCTGTGATCGAATTGGCCGGCAGAATCGACGCTTTGTGGTGATGACCCTTCAGGGCGTGAAGGAGTCACCGCAAAACGGCGGTTCTGGCCTAAGACCCCGGTGTTGTAAAAGAAGAAAAAAAAAGGGGTCTTACATCGTGTACTTCTCTGGAAAGTCATCGGCTCCTGGTGATACGGCTCATATTGTCACGGCCAGCCTGACATGGCCATGTTGGAGGCCGCGTCCTGGTCTGCATGAACTCTGGACTTTTCTCTGGTGGTTGATTCTTTGGGAACAGGTGACGCACCCCATGACACGACCTTGTTGGTGGCCGTGTCAGGTCATTATGGCTGAAATTGAGAAAACCTGCAAAAGAGCATAAAACAATGAGTGGAATAAGTAAATTTAAGAGGAGGGGTGATGCCGCGGCCCATCCGCCACTACTTGATGATGATTCGGTGGCCGAGGCACAATGTCACAAAGATCTTAGGTGTCGTGATGATGCTGAAGGAAGACCGCGTTACAACCTCCGCCCGCGGCATGCTAAATCCACCGTGAAGAATAAATTATCTTATTTCATGCACTTTTATTTTATATTGAGGAATATAAAATTATTCCATGTTTCGATGATAATTTTATATTCATAAATGTTATGTAATTTTAATTTTGGACACTTTATATTTTGCAGTGTGTATTTAACCATACGGATAGATGAGATAACATCTCCATCATAGATGCTTAAGGGCTTGTTATAACTCCTATATAAGGAGGCTCCTATGAGGATTTTATGATGAATTGAAGAAGAAACCCTTTTTTCCCCTTCTGAAAATTTCGGCCAAGAGGAGTTCCCTTGCAGCCCCCCCCCCCCGTGGTGTGAAGCCTCCCCTTACTACCTCCATCCCGATCGGTGCGACTCCGGCGTGGCTTCCTGCAGTGCGACTCCAAGAAAGAAGGTTGCAGCCCCATTTAGTGTGAAGCCGGTGGTTCCGTGGAGAGAGTGAATCTCCCACCTTATCTTGCGTGATTGATGTTCTTGGTTGGGTAATCTCTTCCTCTCTTAGTGATTCTTGCTTTGAGTTTCTGGAGGTTTTGCGAACTGTATTTTCCGTGGTTTTTAAAAACATTGCTTGCAAAATTTGATTCGACTTCGTTGCTATTGAATCTCTTGTATTCTGGATCCGGAAGATCCGTTGCGGGAGCGAAACTTGTCCTATCCTTGACTTGCTCTCCAAGATCGGAACACTTTGTGTTAACAAGGGAATTAATCTCAACTGGAACTCAATCGCCAATTGAAGTTTGTCGCTGCTCCGAAATAAATTATTGCTGCATTTGAAATGGCTCAAGTTGATAAAATAGGTGCTTGTGTAGGTGTTGTGAGTTGTGTGCTTGTTGGAGAGGTAGGTCTTAAGGACGTTGTATCGAGTTCGGCTTAAGGTGAGTTCTGTGCTTGTTGGAGAGGTAGGTCTTAAGGACGTTGTATCGAGTCCGACATTTTTTTCTCGTTCGGATTTGGGAGCCAACCCGACCCCTTTTCGCTCGCTTTTGGTCGGAGCCCTCCCCTCAAGCTTTTATGTTATGTGATGATAGTTTTCGTTAGCGTAGTCGAGCACGTAACACGGTTTACCCTACATCAATTTGGTATCAGAGGCGGTTGTTTCAACTCCCACGTTGCAAACATCCTCGATGCGTTCCTCGTTGGTCAATCTGATCTTTAGAAAAAAAAATATTTTTGGTGGTCTGCCAATAACAGGCTAAAATCTCTATTGTTCAGAGAAATTTCAAAAAAAAAAATTTAACGATCCACGGGTTACTCACATCGGGAATCTATAAAAATATCCTATTTCCAGTATAGCTACAGCCCTAGGAAAAATCATCTTCCCAATATTTTCTAAACCTGAATGCGCACTAGGCTAGGATCAGAATACACGACACTGTCTACGTTCAGGATGGATGCGAGTGAGCGTGGGGATCCCAACACCGAGGCCATAGCAGGGCTACGTAACGAAATGTCAGAGCATAGGACCATGTTAGCACAGATCCTACAAAATCAAGCAAGTCCACCCCCGCCACCCGTTAATGTTGAGCAGCCCAACTGACGCCAACAAACTCCTGATTCATACTCTGATGTGGACTCTCCCCTAGTGCCCCTCGAGAACACCGCCCCTATCGCGGTTTTGATATTACTAGGGCCATTAAAATCGAAGCCCCCACTTATGATGGCATGGGATATCCCCGAATCTTCCTTACTTGGGTGATGGATATGGAGTGCTACTTCGATTGGCACGCTCTTACGGACCCTAAGAAGGTTCAAGTTGCCAGGATGAATCTAATGGGGGGTGCGAAAACTTATTGGCTGAATGAAGAGCATAGGCTAGGAGCCGAGAACGGGGTCCCACTTATTGGATTGGGCTGTGATGAAGAACCTGTTGACCGATCAGTATGTTCCCGCGTACCTGATGTTATAGATCACGGCAGTGAACCGGTCGCACAAGTATTATAAAATGGGGGTTTTCCCAAGTATTGATCTCACAAGGAACACAGTAAGGTGGAGTTAATTTCGAGGAGAACTTGAGATTGAAGTCCTCAGGTCGGAGCTAACTAAGGGGGTTTTGATGGTTGTGGAAACAGAAAATAAAAGGTTAACAACTACTCCTATGCAACGCCGCTATGCGATGCTTCGTCAGGCGGGAAGGAAGACTAGTCGGGCCGCTATGCACCGAATCACTAGGCGGATGGACGAGAAGGCTAGCGGATGAGGTGGTTAGAACGGCGGAATGAGGGTCGAAAGCACCTCTTCGCTACGCACGCCACTAGCAATTGCTAGTGCGGCAAGGGTGGATGGTGGTGGATGGAATATGGCGCAACTCAAGTAAATAACGAAAACATACAATCACATAGACATAATTGTATAAAAACGTTTACACACTAAGCATACTTCATCAATATAAATAAAGTTAAACACCAATATTCAACAAGAAAGCAAGTACAAGTCAAGAGATCGACCGAATCTGAAGTCTTGCTGAGGATTCACGGTTGGAATCATCGGGTTATCATTCCGCGTCCAAGCTCGGTCCTCAACTGCTTCTGGGATAGAGAAGGGCTGTCACCACCTTCCAATGGCCCGTCTTCTTCGTCTCACGATAGCAGACGAAGTTTGCTAGCTTTCCTTTGCTTGATGGCTATGGCGTCAAACCCTACTTGAAGCTTATGGATGAAGGAGAAGGCCGAGAGGAAGCTCCGGCTTGGATTTGGCGGTGAAAGCTTGCCCGGAGCACCTCTCTAGGGTGGAAGATGAAGGGGAACGGCGGAGAAAGCGGAAAACGGCGGAGAAGGCGAGCGATCTTCGGATCCTTCCGGATTAGGGCGAGACCTGCACTATTTATACAAAAGCAGAAATGAACAATGTGCACGATCACAGGAGCACGACCAGTGGTCGTGCGCACTATGTCCTATGCTCGTGCGCACTGGCATGGAATATCAGGAAGAATAACTGTGATAACGCACACGAGTAGTAGCGCACGACTAGTGGTCGTGCGCACTAAGTCCAATGATCATGCGATTACCCAGACAGGACTCCAGAAATGAGGAATCAATGCACACGATCTGTGGCGCACGACCAGTGGTCGTGCGCAATATGTCCAGTGATCGTGCGCTTACCCCAGGCTGATTCTGGAAAACGAAGAGTACTGCGCACGATCGGGGGCGCACGACCAGTGGTCATGCGCATTGAATCCCATGATCGTGCGCAGTATTCCTGTTTCACCACCATCCCAGAACACGCACATGACCCCTATACCGAAAGGAAAAACCATCACTAATCTGTGCAGACATTCCAGACAATAACAAAAAGGAGTACAGACTAAAAGAATAACACAAAACACAACCACGGGCATAAATGTGCACTTTCTATGGAAATAAAGACAGGATGAAATATATATGATAATGAACTAAAAGTGTAGTGCAACTGTGTGAAAACTAGCTCAGATGAGTCCGAAAATAGGTATATAAAGTGGACTCATCACACCCCCAGACTTAACTGTTTGCGCGTCCCGAGCAAACAAAATCTAAGCAGATAGGGAAAAATACTAGTTAACAAAGAAATTGCGATACGGAGTACCATGCGAAGTCGCATGCTCGCGTGTGTAAAAATATAATAGAAGAAATTTCTAAGTATACAAAATAGTTTATACTTTTCACAATGCGTATCAAAATACTATTATTACTCAAAAATGGAATCACGGTGAATCATTCGGTCACGCGTAGGGAGAAAGTAGACTAATCGTTAGGCGAGCATTGCCGAAGATCGGGGCTCCGGATAACCTCCAAAGGAATCCACCAATGTCGGTGACCATATGCTTGCCTTTTCGCATTCTCTCCACGGCACTGGTTTGGTTCACACACGAATCAGTAGGACTTTAGGTGAAGAGATGGGGCTTGGGTTTCGGTGAGGTAAACAAGGATAAACAAGAATGTTATGCACCTAACCCAAAGGAGCTAGTATGAAGGGAATCCATCAGCTAACCAAAATATATGCGGGTACACCACACCCCCAAACTAAACTTTTAACATATGGGTGTGTGCACCGCCTACTCAAAATATAATCACATTTCCAAAATGATTTTCAATTTTACTTTTCCTTTTCACTCTTTTTTTTTCTTTTCTTCTTTTTTTTTACAAATATTTTTTTTTCTTTTTTTTTTCTTTTCATTTTATTTTCACAGTTCAGCAGATATAAACTTGGAGCACTTCCACATTTTCACAAAATAATAACACCACATCACATCCCAACATGAAAATGTAAAACTCTAAAGCTCAACTCGGGAGTGCGACTAGGATTGGCTTGGAGGCTTTGGTGAAATCATGGTGGAGCTGAATCAAAAGGAGTGGTAGGCACAACGGGGCGAGCGAGGATAAGACGTTAGGAATGGTACAAAGCTCAACCGGGCCAAAATAATGGCCTACATCACGCTCATGCATGACTAACCTATACCCATGCTTCAAAAATAGCTTGGGGCAAGTTTTTAGCCAACGAGAAAGACTATCCATCCTCCAGACTCGAGCAATACAAAACTAACGTCCATCTACACACATTCCTAAGCTACCGTCGGATTCACACCGGATTCAACAACTTTTGAGTAGAATAAAAAATATTTACGCAATTAGAAAAATATAAAACTAAAAGCACACAGAAAAATTAAATCTACTCCAATTTCTACACGAGACGAGAGCAGTTGACTAGGATCACAACAAGGCCAACATTTTACTCCGTCTCACAATCCTATGTCAGCACCATAATTTTCCCAAATCTAACGACAAAATGAGTTTAACTTGCAGCACGCAAAAAGATAAGCACGCGCTCATGTGGGTGCAGTGGTGTGTGATGCAATGAACTAATCAAAATAAAACAATAAAGGTTTCTAGTATGCACATGAGATGTGCACGTGCAAAAGGTAACAAAACTAGCTCTCCCCAGACTTAAACTAAGCAATACAGCAGATGATATAGAAATTAAAATAATAAGGAGCTAAGGGAAGAGGTTACCCAATGCTCAGCCAGTGAGCATACCAGAAGGCGCGTGGAAACCTGAAGCAGGCCCGCCATACGAAGAATCAGAACCCTGCCAATGCAATTTTCCAAGAATACCTGCAGGGGTGAGCTCCGCAAAAACAAAACAAAATATACAAAAAGAAATGCTAAAACTAAAATAGACATGAAAAATAAAAATGCAGGAAAATGAAAGATAAGTACTGGGGTTATTGTCATCCCAGCACGACTTATTAAATTCTAAACAGTTCTAGCTTATAGGCCTATGAAATAAAAAGTGCACAGGTAACTGTTCCAATATCCGTTTCGGTAACGGGTACCGATACGGTGATAGAACAGTTACCCCTCTACCTAAATAATAATACCTGCTCCTCGCAAGCAGAGGAAATAGGAAGTAGGATAAGGAGGAGGCCTGGTCCTCACTCATCTCACCACAAAACAAATCCTTGCCTAGCAAGGTATCATCTATCACAGGCCCGCAGGAGGCGATGACAATGGCATGAGCATAAAGCTCATCATCATCCCAACGTACCTGTGGAGACTCATCCTGCACAGGCTCAGATAAAGAAGGGGGATCAAGTAATAAAAGAGAAGAAGAACTAAAATAATCAGAAATAGGGAGAGTGATCCCGGTATCACTCTCAACAGGATCCAAGCATAGATCACTGTCGATGTCATATGAGTCATATCGGGGAGAATCCGAGAACTCAAGGTCCGCGGTGGTAAGAAGAATGGCCTCATCCAATAAGGAGGTGCAAACCTCCACATCAGAAAGAGGGTATTCCTCATCCCATCGGGGTGCGTAAAAATGTTCCGAAGATCCAACATCTCCGTCGGAGATAGAGGAATCATCATCCCACTTCAGCGCATCCTCGGGCACCGAATCATCAACAAGTACGGCATCATCAACCGACTCACAAGAAAATGGAGTAGCACAATCCGTCAAAAATTGCGGAGGGGCAAGGCTGCTCTCAAAATCAAGCACTGAATGAGCAGGCCCCATCACAAAATCATTCGTAGACGCCACCCCGTCGACGACCGGAACAATCTCATCGTCCCATACAGGAGTGTCCATGAGTTCCTGCTCCTCTTTTTGTTGGCTAACACCAGAGTGATCATCATCACTTGAGGGAAGCTCGTAAAAAGGGATCGAGGGACCCATGAAACAGTTGTATGCGGCCAGAGATTCTTCAGTAATCTCAACGGGTAAAGAAAGAGCAAAGTGCATTATGCCAATGTATGGGCCCTCAGAGGGAGAAGGCTTGCGCAAACGAGGGCAATCCTTCAACATGTGGCCCTCACCTTGACATAACAAACACCGAATGCAATACTCGGCATTCATAACAGCAATGACATCGATGGATCGGCGCAAAGTGTCAAGGATACGACACTCAGCATCAGAATCCATCACGAACAAAAATAATTACTGAAAAAGTTCTACACAGCTAAAATGAAAATAGCATGGATCTGCTATCTAAATCAAAAATCAGAAAAGGGCAAAAATAAATAAGCTAAATAAAAATTCTAATAAACAAAGCAAATGAAAAAAAATGATATGCACAAATGGAAAAGGGCTTCAATCTATTATCTCCCTCTCCAAAAACTCACATGACTGTGTTCCCCGGCAACGGCGCCAAAAACTTGATGCTATAGATCACGGCAGTGAACCGGTCGCACAAGTAATATAAAATGGGGGTTTTCCCAAGTATCGATCTCACAAGGAACGCAGTAAGGTGGAGTTAATTTCGAGGAGGACTTGAGATTGAAGTCCTCAGGTCGGAGCTAACTAAGGGGGTTTTGATGGTTGCGGAAACAGAAAATAAAAGGTTAACAACTACTTCTATGCAACGCCGCTATGCGATGCTTCGTCAGGCGGGAAGGAAGACTAGTCGGGCTGCTATGCACCGAATCACTAGGCGGATGGATGAGAAGGCTAGCGGATGAGGTGGTTAGAACGGCGGAATGAGGGTCGAAAGCACCTCTTCGCTACGCACGCCACTAGCAATTGCTAGTGCGGCAAGGGTGGATGGTGGTGGATGGAATATGGCGTAACTCAAGTAAATAACGAAAACATACAATCACAAATACATAATTGTATAAAAACGTTTACACACTAAGCATACTTCATCAATATAAATAAAGTTAAACACCAATATTCAACAAGAAAGCAAGTACAAGTCAAGAGATCGACCGAATCCGAAGTCTTGCTGAGGATTCACGGTTGGAATCGTCGGGTTGTCATTCCGCGTCCAAGCTCGGTCCTCAACTGCTTCCGGGATAGAGAAGGGCTATCACCACCTTCCAATGGCCCGTCTTCTTCGTCTCACGATAGCAGATGAAGTTTGCTAGCTTTCCTTTGCTTGATGTCTATGGCGTCAAACCCTACTTGAAGCTTATGGATGAAGAAGAAGGCCGAGAGGAAGCTCTGGCTTGGATTTGGCGGTGAAAGCTTGCCCGGAGCACCTCCCTAGGGTGGAAGATGAAGGGGAATGGCGGAGAAAGCGGAAAACGGCGGAGAAGGCGAGCGATCTCCAGATCCTGCCGGATTAGGGCGAGACCTGCACTATTTATACAAAAGCAGAAATGAACAATGCGCACGATCACAGGCGCACGACCAGTGGTCGTGCGCACTATGTCCTATACTCGTGCGCACTGGCATGGAATATCAGGAAGAAGAAGTGGGATAACGCGCACGAGTAGTGGCGCACGACCAGTGGTCGTGCGCACTAAGTCCAATGATCGTGCGATTACCCAGACAGTACTCCAGAAATGAGGAATCAATGCACACGATCAGTGGTGCACGACCAGTGGTCGTGCGCAATATGTCCAGTGATCGTGCGCTTACCCCAGGCTGATTCTGGAAAACGAAGAGTACTGCGCACGATCGGGGGTGCACGACCAGTGGTCATGCGCATTGAATCCCATGATCGTGCGCAGTATTCCTGTTTCACCACCATCCCGGAACACGCACACGACCCCTGTACCGAAAGGAAAAACCATCACTAATATGTGCAGACATTCCAGACAATAACAAAAAGGAGTACAGACAAAAAGAATAACACAAAACACAACCACGGGCATAAATGTGCACTTCCTATGGAAATAAAGACAGGATGAAATATATATGATAATGAACTAAAAGTGAAGTGCAACCGTGTGAAAACTAGCCCAGATGAGTCCGAAAATAGGTATATAAAGTGGACTCATCAGTACCATCGGACACAGATGTTCGACGAGCTTGCCACTCTGCGCCAAGGATCAAATTCGGTAGCTGAGTATATGGGAGAACTGAAATATCATATGGTGCGTTGTGATCTGAGGGATATCCCCGAGGTCCCCCTATCCAGATTTCGTAAGGGGCTTCACCCCGATATTCAACGGAAGCTCTTACGATATGGTCATACGGATCTGAACACGACATTCAATGCCGCCCTTGATATCGAAAAGCACTTAGCCTCTAAGGCTCACTCCCGTTATTCCCATACGAACGGAAAGTCCATAGCAGGAGCATCTTCCTCCACATATCCGGACAAAGGGAACTTTCGGTCCACCGAGTCAAAGTCTGTCGTGATCACTGCTAGGAATGCTAAGAACCCTACAAGTGAGCATTTCCCCCATCAGGAAAGTTAGCAAGTCTAACGCTACATGTTACTCTTGCGCCATTCAAGGTCACTACGCCTTTGAATGCCCAACGAAGACTAAAGCCATAGACCTATTAGAGTCGACCACCGACCTTACTGATTACGTATATGAGGCTGCTAAGGAGAGTGACCCAGATGGGGTCCCAAGTGATTTAGAGGACGATCACACCCTTATGGTGATGCGTTGCATCTTGAGCACTCCCTGTCCGTTAGATGACTGGAAGAGGACAAGTATATTTTCCCTGATCTTTAAGAGTGCCGAGAAGTTGTGCAAGTTCATCATTGATAGTGGCAGTTGTGTAAACGTCATCTATGAGAATGCCGTTACACGTATACACTTGACTACGCAGCCACACCCAACTCCCTACCAAGTAGCTTGGATTAATAAGTTTACCGTCCCGGTCACCAAGCGATGCCTTGTACCCCTCTCGATCAAATCCTATACTGACGAGGTTTGGTGTCATGTCCTTACTATGGACGCCTGTCACGTGTTGTTGGGCTGCCCTTGGATTTACGACCGCGACATGACACACTTTAGGAGATCCAACATGTACAAATTTAAATTTAATGGAAAGGTCATTACGTTGAGGCCGACCGTCCTGAAGGAGCCCGTAGCTTTGGCTAAGGACACCACTGTTCCGGTCAAGAGGAAGACGTTGAATCTGGTGGGTAGAAAAGAATTTGTGAAGGATCCCTTTCTTTACGGGATGATGTACGCACTAGTTCTTATGAGTGCGAAGCGGGATTCAAGAGCATTGGACGATTTTCCTAAAGAGTTACGGGTCTTGTTGGACGAATATAAGGTCTTGTACCCGGATGAGCTACTGTCGGTGTTGCCATCACTGAGGAATATACAGCATGCGATACACCTTATCCCTGGTTCATCCTTACCAAAGAAGCACCACTATAGGCTTCATCCCGCCGCCCATAAAGAGTTACAGACACAGATCGAGGATTTGATGAAAAAAGTGTTCTTTAGGACTAGTATGAGTTCATGTGCGGTACCTGCCCATCTTGCTCCCAAGAAGGATGGTACGTGGCGAATCTGTATTTATAGCCGTGCTATTAACAAGATTACCATCAAATATTGATTTCCTATTCCACGATTAGATGACCTCCTAGATGTCTTATCTGGCGCTACCATTTTTTCAAAGATAGATTTGCAGAGTGGCTATCACCAGATCAGGATCCGTGAGGGGGACGAATGGAATACTGCATTCAAGTCAAAGGATGGGTTATACGAGTGTCTTGTGATGCCCTTTGGTTTATCCAATGCCCCTAGTACCTTCACCCGGATGATTACACATGTCTTTCAGCCTTACATGGGGAAGTTTGTGGTCATCTATTTCGATGAAATCTTAGTCTTTAGTACCACCACTGCTGAGCACGTCTCCCACATGAGGTCGGTTCTTTCCACCCTACGGAAGGAAACCTTATTCCTTAATCTCAAAAAGTGCACATTCTATGTGACTGAAGTGGAGTTCTTAGGCTACATAGTCGGTTTGTAAGGCATTAGAGTTGACACTAACAAGGTTAAAGTTATTAAGGACTGGCCCGAACCAACAACGTTACGAGAGGTGCAAAGTTTCCATGGGTTAGCTACTTTTTACCATCGTTTCATTCGAGACTTTAGTATCATTATGGCTCCCATTAGTGATTGCTTGAAGAAAGGTGAGTTCACTTGGACGAAGTCCGCCACTATTGCTTTCCAACGCATTAAGGAACTTATGACGGACGCACCTGTCTTACGTCTACCTGACTTCTCAAACGTCTTTGAGCTTACATGTGACACTTCTGGCGTGGGAATAGGAGGTGTCTTGAGTCAGGAAGGACACCCTGTGAGTTATTTTAGTGAGAAGTTAGCGGGCGCCAAATTGAATTACTCAAATGACGATAGGTAGTTTTATGCCGTCATTAGATGTTAGCACCATTGGAGGAACTATCTCCTCTCTCAGGATTTTGTGATCCTCTCCGATCACGAAGCACTGCGGTTCATCAATGGCCAACATAAAATCAGCCCGCGTCACGCTAAGTGGGTATCTTGCCTACATGGTTACACTTTTAGTGTCAAACACCTTAAGGGAGCTAACAATCGAGTCGCGGATGCTCTTACTCGGCTAACCCTGTTACTCACCACTATGGAGGTTAACGTGGTAGGATTAGAGCGAATCAAGGATGAGTACGCCACATGCCCAGATTTTCAGGATGCTTATTTGTCTGCCCAAGATATCTCCCCCACGGTTATATCTGTGTTCATCATTAAGGATGGCTGTCTATTTAGACATGGGAAGTTGTGTATTCCGCAGTCATCGTTACGCCTCCATATCATCTGGGAATTGCATGGCGGAGGGTTGAGTGGTCATTTCGGCAGGGATAAGACCATTATGTTAGTTGAGGAAAACTTTTATTGGCAAAAACTTAAGGCAATGGTGGGGCGGGTGGTGAGTAGTTGTCGTACTTGGCAGGTATCCAAGGGCACCAAAACCAAAGTCGGATCATATACACCGTTGCCTATACCTTCTACACCATGGGAAGACGTGAGCATGGACTTTATCTTAGGCCTACCCGCTACTTTTCGTCATCACGATTCCATTCTTGTAGTTGTGGATAGGTTCTCTAAGATGGCATACTTTATTCCGTGCGCTAGAACCAACAATGCATCTCATATTGCAAAATTATTTTTTAAAGAAGTAGTTAGTCACCGGGGAGTTCCAAAGACAATAGTCTTGGATAGAGATGTTAAGTATACGAGCTATTTCTGGAAAACACTTTGGGTCTTAATGGGTACCAAGTTATTATTTTCCTCCGCCTATCACCCTCAGACCGATGGGCAAACAGAGGTGGTCAATCGGAGCCTAGGAAGCCTTCTTGGATGCTTAGTGAGCGATCACAAAGGTACGTGGGATCTTCTTCCCCACGCCCAATTGGCCTATAATAATTCCAAAAATCGGTCCATCGGTCTATCTCCAAACGGGATTGTTCACGGGTACAAGGCCCCTATACCTATTGACTTGGTTCTGTTGCCCCCAACGTACAAGACAAGTCAGTTTGCAAAATCCTTCTCCCAACATATTCATGACCTACGTGCACGTGTACGAGCTACCTTGACTGCTCAATACGAGTCTTATCAATCGCACGCTAATCTACATAGGAGGGTGTCGCACTTTAAAGTCGGCAATTTGGTCCTAGTCCGGTTAGTTCCCGAACGCTTCCCAACTGGCAACGTTAAAAAGTTGGCACCAAAGCGTGCCGGCACTTTTCGGATTATAAACAAACTAGGTGACAATGCTTTCATGTTGGATTTGCCAGCTGATTGGGGTATCTCCCCTATTTTTAATGTCTCGGATTTCACGTCGTTTGTTTCGCCTCCACCTGAGTTGAATTCTTTGTCGTCTTCTCCCTCCACTAAAATTTCTAATGGGTTGCGGAGTGGTGGTTCGGATGATCTCTCTCTTTCGGTCCCCGCATGTATAACATGGGATGGTACGTTGCCTTCTTTTCTTCCTACTGCAGGCATGTTTCCTAGGTTTCCCAAGACATTTCTCACTCCAGATATGATACCTGCTGCTGAGCCACTCACTACTCCTGATGGTGCTACCCACTGCTTCCTCATCCGTTGGCGTGACCGCCCCACTTCAAACGACACATGGGTACTTGCGACAGAGCTTCAACGTTTGGATGTCGAGCTTCTCCTCCGCTATCTCTCGGACCGCGCATCGGAGATACGTGATTTTGAGTGGGGGAGGATTGATGTCGCGGCCCCTCCGCCACTACTTGATGATGACCCGGTTGCCGAGGCACAACGTCACAAAGATCTTAGGTGTCGTGATGATGCTGAAGGAAGACCATGTTACAACCGCCCGCGGCGTGCTAAATCCACCGTGAATAATTAATTATCTTATTTCATGCACTTTTATTTTATATTGATGAATATAAAATTGTTCCATGTTTGGATGATAATTTTATATTAATAAATGTTATGTAATTTTAATTTTGGACACTTTATATTTTGTGGTGTGTATTTAATCATACGGGTGGATGAGATTACATCTCCATCATGGATGGTTAAGGGCTTGTTGTAACTCCTATATAAGTAGGCTCTTATGAGGATTTTATGATGAATTGAAGAATTAACGCTATTTTCCCCTTATGAAAATTTCGTCCAAGAGGAGTTCCCTTGCCGCCTCCCCCCCCATTAGTGTGAAGCCTCCCCTTGCTACCTCCATCCAGATCGGTGCGACTACGGCGTGGCTTCCTTCGGTGCGACTCCAAGGAAGAAGGTTGCAGCCCCATTCGGTGTGAAGCCGATGGTTCCGTGGAGAGAGTGAATCTCCCACCTTATCTTATGTGATTGATGTTCTTGGTTGGGTAATCTCTTCCTTTCTTAGTGATTCTTGCTTTGAGTTTGTGAAGGTTTTGCGAACCATCTTTTCCGTGGTTTTTAAATACATCGCATGCAAAATCTGATTCGACTTCGTTGCTATTGAATCTTTGTATTCCGGTTCGGGAAGATCCTTTGCGGGAGAGATACTTGGCCTAGCCTTGACTTGCTCTCCAAGATCGGAACACTTTGTATTTACAAGCGAATTAATCTCAACTGCAACTCGACCGCCAATTGAAGTTTGTCGCTGCTCCGAAATAAATTATTGCAGCTTTTGAAATCTCTCAAGTTGATAAAATAGGTGCTTGTGTAGGTGCGGTGAGTTGTGTGCTTGTTGGAGAGGTAGGTCTTAAGGACATTGTATCGAGTCCGGCTTATGGTGAGTTGTGTGCTTGTATGAGAGGTAGGTCTTAAGGACGTTGTATCGAGTCCGACATTTTTTCTCATTCGGATTTGGGATCCAACCCGACCCCTTTTCGCTCGCTTTTGGTCGGAGCCCTCCCCTCTAGCTTTTATGTACTGTGACGATAGTTTCCGTTAGCGTAGTCGAGCACGTAACACGGTCTCCTCTACATCAAGGGGACATATAAGCTAATAAGACAAGATTTGCACAATAAAGACCTAAACAAAACTCTAATAGTTTTAAATACAAAACAAACTATCAGTGCGCAACCTTCACTCAATGCCAAAACACTTGATTGTTATTCTGACTCCATGCATTGAGAGCATTGAGTCCACTCAACGCTTTCTGCCTTAGAAAAATTTCTTTTACCAACTGTTAAGAGCAATGAGTGTGTCCTCATCGCTCAACGCATTTTGCCTTAGCCAACTTTTCTGCTTCTTAGGCATTGAGTGAGCCTTCATCACTCAATGCCAAAGTACTTAAGCAGTTCTCTGCCACTTGCCAATGAGAGAGTAAGCTTCACTCAATGTAAAACTACTTAACAGATTTTCTTCTGTTATATGGCGTTGAGTGAGTAAGCTACACTCAACGCCATTGGACTAATCCAATTTATTGTGTCTGAAAACACTGACTCTGGTTGTATGAGGATCAGTCAATGCCTTTTATCACATGTCGTTTAGTGAGTGAGCTTCAATCAATGCCTATGGACTTATTCAAATATTTATACAGAATTTTTGTGGCTTTGACTGACTGAGCAATACTCAACGATTTTGATGTCATGGCGTTGAGTGAGTGGACTTCACTCAACGCCTATTGACATAGCCACTTCTCACTCATTTTCTCTTAAGACTTTGATTGTCTCAGACTGTCTCACAACTTTTTGCTGTAGGGCATTGAGTGAGTAAACTACACTCAATGCATGTGGCCTTACCCACATTTTTGTTATTTCTTCTTAGGCTTTGCCTATCTCACAAGCCTTTTGCTGTAAGGCATTGAGTGAGAAGACTACATTCAATATTTGTGGCCTTAGTCACATTTTTAGCTAGCCAATTGTTAAACATAGAATAACCTAGTTATATTGAACGATTTCACTTACCTGGCATTGAGTGAATAGACTACACTCAACTCCTGTGGACTTAGCTGCTTTTCTTGATATCTAGCATTGAGTGAGCTTCCTTCACTCAACACCTGTGGACTTAGAGTGATTTTTTTTTTCTATCTTTCTTCCTTAAGGCATCTGGCATTGAGTGAGCTTGCTTCACTCAACGTCTGTGGACTTGGGAAAATTCTTGCCTGTCCACCAGCCTAATTGGTGTCTACTTGCCTGCATAAACTCAAACACACAATAAATACATCTTGTGTGTGTGACATTGACTTATTTAACTTCTTATAAATATGGGCCATGTGGATCTATGGACCCAACAATCTCCCCCTATTTTAAAGAAGTGAACATCCTTATTAAATTTTTTCATATCACATAGTTAATGACACACACAACATATGTAGCAAATAAAATGTATTATTCTAACTGGGCAGATCTTGGAAAGTTACCACATATTCTGCCTACTCCCCCTATTTTGCTGCAAGTTGTGAGAGACCACTTGAATGTTGCATGAGAGCATTTCTTTCCCTAAATTTGTTACCACTTGATCCGAGCAACATCTTGCTACCCCTTGATTTGACAAACTTGATCAAGCTCTGATGCCACACTTGATTAATCATCAAAGCTATTTGATACCTCTTAAAACCTTTGATACCACTTGAACTTCTTCTTTCTTGGACTTGAATCTCTTATTTCTCTCCCCCTTTTGACTTCTGGAGAATAGACAGGGAAGAGTTGCCTTGTATTATTTTGCTTCTCCCCCTATCTGATTGCAGATGATACACTTGGTACTGTTGCTAGCTTCCTCTATATATGAGGTTGATTCTGCTCCTACAACCGCTTGGCTTGCTCCCACCCAATAGTAGCCACTTTTGCCATCAATTTACTGATGGTTACTTTGGTCTTCTCACCAATTAAGATCATTATCTCCAGCAATAAAGAATACATAATGCACCAAAACTAAATATATAGGCAGTGACCTAAGTTAGACTGGGTTCAAAATAACCAGCTCAATCTTGAACGTGTTGAACTTTGCTTCTTCTAGTGGCTTAGAAAAGATGTCAGCCAATTTCTTGTATGTGGGGACATACTCAAGACTGATATCTTCCTTTTCCACATGCTCTATAATAAAATGATATCTAATTTCTTTGTGCTTAGTCCTGGTGTGTGAGACAGGATTCCTAGTAATAGAAATTCACTTGTCAATAAAAAGGTGTTCTACTTGCCTGGAGGTCATAATCTTGGAGTTGATGTTGAATCCACAGCAACTGAGCAGAACAGCTATCTACTAAAATGTACAAAGACTCTATAGTTGATATAGCAAAACTTGTATGCTTCTTATTGCTCCAAGACACTAGTCTTCCTCCTAAGAACTGATAGGTCCCTGTAGTGCTTTTCTTGTCTTCTTTGCATCCTATAAAATCTACATCTGAATAGCTTGTTAGTTCAAAATCCCTATTTTAGGGTACCATAGAGTAAGATCTAGTGTGCTCTTATGATAACTCAAGATCCTCTTTATAGCAGAATAATGAGGTTCTTTAGGGCATGTCACATACCTAGCACAAACACATGTAGCATACATGATATTAGGCCTAATGACTATGAGGTATAGAAGGAAGCTAATTATCCCTCTATATAATGTTTTATCAATAGGTTTTTCTGCTTCATCTTTGATTAAAGGCATACTTGTACTCATGGGAGTTTTCATGGTGGAGGCATTCTCCATTCCATATTTCTTAATCAACTCCCTGGTAAACTTGGATTGGGATATCGACAAGCCATCATCAGTCTGTCATACTTTCAGTACCAAGAAGAACTTGAGCTCACCCATACTACTCATCTCAAACTTCCCTTGCATAAGTTTATCAAACTTCCTGCAAAGTTTGTCATCAGTAGAACTAAATATAATGTCATGAACATTTATCTGGACTAGTATGATCTTGCCCTTAGATAACCTTTGGAATAAGGTCTGGTCTATTTTCCCCCTTGAAAATTTGTCCTCAATGAGGAAACTAGACAAGGTCTCAAACTAAGCTTTATGGGCCCCCTTCAACCCATATAGAGATTTCCTGAGCCTATAAACATAATCGGAAAGGTTAGGGTCAACAAAATCTGATGACTATTCTACATATACTTCCTCCTTTAAATCCCCATTCAGGAAGGCAAACTTTACATTCATCTTGTAGACTTTGAATCCTTGATAGGCAGCAAATGCAAGTAAGAGATTTATTGCTTCTAATCTGGCTACTGAGGCAAATGTCTAGTCAAAGTCTATTCCTTCTTTTTGCATGTATCCTTTAGCCATCGGTCAAGCCTTGTTCTTGATAATGATGTCATTCTAATCCAACTTATTCATGTAGATCAAATTAGTTCTTATGGCATTATGTCCTTTAGGTCTGTTAACCAGCTTCTAGACTCTACATCTCTTGAACTGGTTCAGTTCTTCCTGCATTGCTCTAATTCATAATTATTGTTTGATTGCCTCTTCAAACTTCTTGGGATCTACTTGTGACAGAAAACTTGAGTAGAGTGTTGTGATAATATTCTATCTCCTACTCAATACTCCCTGGCTTGCGTCACCGATGATTTGGTGTGTTGGATGATCCCTTAGATGGCTTATAGCTGGAGGCAATCTAACTTCAGCTAGCTGCTGTTCATTGTCTTCAGCTAGATGTTCTTCATCCTAAACATGTGAGTCATGAGCACCCTCTGAAAAACACACAACTTTTCCCTTATCTTGGATAGCTGGAGCATATTCCTTGATGGTAAGCTTGTTTATCACCAGCTCTATACCTGTAGAATTGAAGAGAAGCTAGGCAGCTCACAATTAATCATGTTGGATTTATCAAAAACAACATCAACTGACTCTTCTACAATTTTATTTGTCTAGTTGTAGATCCTATATACCGTAATATTGTTGATGTACCAAACAAAGATCCGTTTATGGGACTTGGAAACAAATGTAGTCACATAAGACTTTTCATTATTTAGGACATAGAACTTGCTACCAAAAATCCTGAAGTAGGATAAGTTTGGTTTTCTGCCTTTCAAGATCTCATAGGGAGACTTCTTGTAGCTTTTGGTGATAGAAGCTCTGTTAAGGACATGACATGTAGTGTTAACTGCCTCAGCCCAGAAATATTCTGGGAGAGATGTGCCAATTAACAAGGTCCAACCAGCCTCTATGAGGGTTCAGCTTTTCCCCTAAACAATTCCATTTTGCTGTGGTGTTTTAGGAGACAAGAATTCCTTATGAATCCCTTGCCCTTCAAAGAAGCTTGTCATGCTAGCAGACTAAAATTCAGTCGCATGGTCACTTCTGATTTTGACTACAGTACTATCTTGTTCATTATGTATCTGCTTGACAAAAGTCTTGAAGACTTCAAGGGTTTCATCCTTTCTCTTAAGGTAGAACACCCATGCAAACCTAGAAAAGTCATCAACAACCACAAGGGTGCAGACTTTCCTACCTAGACTTTGAACTGGCATAGGACCAAACAAGTCCATAAGGAAGAGGTATAAGCACGTCACCGAGTCTTTGTCCCCAATGCTCTCGAAGGAGGTCTTGGTCTGTTTGACGTTTTGGCATGCAGAGCAAATACCCTCCTTAGTGCATTTCATCTTGAGGCTATTTCTGACTAACTCTTCACTAAAGAGTTTCCCTATCATCTTGTCATTTAGATGAGCCAGCCTCTTGTGCCATTGGACACAGTATGAGGCTTCCTCATCTGAAACTAGGCATATGGTAGAGTCGTTACTTTCACAATCAAAATTTAAACAATAGATATTTCCTCTCCTAGTGGCTGTCAAGATGTCCCCTTGGTCACTGGACCTCCTAATTTGGCACACATCGTTCAGGAAGGAATTATCATAGCCAAGATCACATAGTTGGCTTATGCTTTTTAGGTTGTGTTGCAACCCTTTCCTATAAGCTACTTGTGTGATAGTGATTATGCCATTTGATATCTTACCATACGCTTTGGTCACTCCCTTTTCTAAACCATGAAAGATGACTTCGGGTCCATTCTTTACTGGAGTGTAGTCCATCAGCTTGCTCGTTGTTCCAGTCATGTTCCTAGAACACCGACTGTCTAACTACCATTTAGGGGAATGACCACTTAGAATAACCTGCAAGACAAAAATCATTTAACCTTAGGACCCCAATTCTTATTGGGTCCTAGGTGCATTTTAGTTTGATAATAGGCATGCCTACCTACAACTCTTCTGACAGGTAAAATCTCTCTTACTCTTGGCACACTAGTATTGTACCAGCAATCTATAGCATTGTGGCCCAATTTGTCACATCACCAGCACTCATAGATATTATACCTTCTTTTAAGAGCTAGTCTAGTGGCTGTGTTGACAGCAGCTCTTGATCTAGAAGGTGTAGCAACAGTCTGATGTGATGGCTCAGACTTTTGTGAGTCAGATTCAACATCCCTCTTTGGTGGGGAAGGTGTCTTCCTTCTGCTCCTCCTTGTGGCTTTAGCTTTAAAGGCCACCGATTGTTTTTTAGCCAGGGACTTTCTGACTTTATCGTCCTCTTTCCTGTCTGTCAATTGCATTTCAGAGGACCGCAACTTCCCAAACAGTGTTGCTGGAGGAGTGTCAGCTAGCTTTGCCACCACTCTGATGGCACAGATTTTAGTATCCTAGTCTCTAGTCAGAGACCTGAGAAACTTGTCATACAGCTCAAAAGTGTTGAATAATCTTCCATATGTCCTCAGCTCATTGACAATTCTAAATAATAGCACTTAGTTATGCTATCAGACTTACCATGCCTGAATGCCTCATACTTGATGCAGTCTACGTCTCCCGACGAACCGTAACGGACATAAGTCACTGATTCATTCTCTCACGATCCAATTCTACGCTTGCGCAAACTAAAACACATCAAACTCGATTTCGCAATTTTATTATTTTGATGCTAACTTACGGGTTCACCACACCCTTGGAGATCGAATAGAAGCTATAAGCTAATATCCTCTCTAGCGAAAGGGGTCTACTCAATCCGGTCAAGCGTGTGTTGTACCAAAAGTGATCCACCGAAAATAAACGATTCAGGAAATGGTAGATCTCTCCCAACAAAAGTAAATGAGGTCCTCCAAGCCACACGAATTTAAATTTATCAAAAGCAACAACAAAATAGATTGGATCTAAAACCCCAAAGAAATCAAAATTTTGCATATAATGCCAACATAAACCACTACAAGATCTATCTAAGGGGGAATCACCCAAGAGTAGTAATTTTTGTTACCCCAATCAAAATAGATGATTTTGATGAAAAGTAGTTTGCTCTTCTACGGTTCCGGCAGAGTTACACCAAACAGAGGGAAAATCGCTCGCCTTCCTTGCTTCATGCTACAGTAGTTTTGTCATTGCCGGAGTTGTTGTCTTTGTCCAAAATCATGAAGGAGGAGGAATATTGGTTGTTGGCCGAACCTTAAGAGGAGATCAAAGGCTTGCAGAAATCATTCAAGGGGAAGACACCTTTGTAGTTGTACGTCGTTGGAGTGGAGGAGGGTTGTTTGGGTGTAGAAGAGAGAAGGGAGAGGGGGAGAAGAGGGTGGCTGAAATACACAAGAGGGAGAAGGGAGACCGGCAGCTAGGAAGAGAGGAGTTGAAATTTCAATTTGAAATTATGTCTTCAATTGTTCATTCATTAATCTTAAAATCTTCAACATCAAGGCCTTCTATAGGCTACACCACTCAACCTCCATCATTCAATACTAAATAAACATTAGATGGTTATAAGCAACTCATCACAAACATGAGATAGAAACAATAATAATAGAATGCATAAAAATAAAATGCTCAAAAATTAAATGCTTAAAATAAAATGCTTAAAAATATATAATTATAAATATCTAATTTATAATCATATATTTTTATATGAGGGTAACGGTGGATGACGCGCATAACATGTACAAGGGAGTTGACATGGCATTGGTGATGGATGTCACGGTAGAATCCTATCTTCAAGCTTGATAGAATGACCATCACAATCATCAAATTCTCTGAGGCTGACATGTCTTTGTTGCCGAAAGTCAAATGGTCACGAGCATCACAAACACAAGGCGGGACATCGTCTCCATCAATCCTCCAATGCACAAAATCACTCATCACCGATGAGTGGCCCGGGAGGGGAAAATAGTCGAATACAACAGCAACAGGGGGCAAATCTAGCCCAACAATCCAGGTCATAGTTGCATGTAAATACCACATCAAAGAGAACCGGTCAGGAAAAAAGGGAAACCATTGAAAAGCATTAGTTAAAGAAGGAGAAAAAAGTTTCAACATCAACATTCAACATACCTCCAGTGGAAATTGGAGGAGAGAGTGATCTAGGACCCAGCTCACCCCTCAACACATTAGAAGACACAGAGGATGGGAGAAAGGGAGAGGTAGATAATTCAAGTGGTGTAGAAACATAAGGCGTTAAATCCAAAACATTGAAAATAGGGGGTATACCCTAATCAGTGGGTATATCCAAAAGATATTCGTTTTCTTCTAACCGCTTTAAATTTCGAAAAGGACTGGCTCGCCGATTCACCTACTCTTTTATGGAGCCCGAAGGCATCCGTTCAGGGATGAGACAAACCAAGACTAAATAATCAACATTAAATTGAGATGCACTTTTATGCACGCTAGCATATGATTTATAAAATGCATAATTGGCGACTAACATTTCATAAATGTATTTATGTAAATTGTAAACATGAAGAGCGAATTCCTGTGCAAAATTAATTGAATTATATGTTGGAGGTAAGATAATTAAATCAAGTGGCATAGGTGCCATATAGCTGTGCACGATCTCATTGGGGGATATGCTTGGAGATCTATTCTTAGAATTATTGTATGCAAGCATAGCATGGGGAAAGATCAAGTCGCAAGTACCTTTGTGATTACCCGCAAGACAACGTATTAAGCTACCCAAACTTCTGTGTACTACTTCCATTTGCCCATCCATACTCACAATATACCCAAGGAACTCAACGAAAGTAACATAAAAATTCATTTTGTTTAGATTGTCAAATAATTCTTCTGCTTGTTATGTGGTAAGGATAATCCTCACGTGCGATTCGTGATCGGCTGGAGTGGGGCAAATGATTAAGATATCATTACAATATGCCACTAATAATTTTCCCATAAATGGTTGGAAGACATGAATTATCACCCTAGCTAAATTACTCAGGGCAATGGAAAACCGAAATGGCATCACCACTCATAAAAATCATCCTTCGATTTAAAAATCGTCTTACATTCGTTTCCCTCCCTGATCCTTATTTGATGGTAGCCACTCCTAAAATACAACTTAGAAAAGCTTGTGTCCCCAAATAATATATCCAATAAGTCATCCAAGCGAGGGATGAGAGACCCATATTTGATAGTAATTTTATTAATAGCCTGGTTGTCAACACACATCCTCAAAAACCATCTTTCTTAGGGGCTAATAAACCGGGCAGAATTGACGACCTCATTGTAGGTGTATAATCAGAGAATTGATCGATCGAAGGAAATTTGGAAGACATGGAACTACAAAAAGTTGCTACAAGACCGAACATGAATTCTAACAACTCGTTAATACAAATCCTACGAGACACATCCAACGGAGGTGCTACGAACGTAAGTAAAATAAGAGGACTCAGACCAAGTATAACAGAAACATGTCCTAAAATAGGTGCTAGTTGGGTTAATGGAGCAGGAGGGAGGGTGGGTAAAATCACACATGGTGATAAAACAAAATTAAAGTGATCAGCATAACTTGTTGAGATCATCAAGGAGCGGTCATCCAGATCGTCACCCCTAATGTCATCCAAAAATTCCTCTCCCTCATAGGGTATATATTCCAACAACGCAGGTACATCTACTAAATAAGAATCATCGGTAAAATCCTCAACTACTATGGGCGTTGGTCTGAAAATATGGTCGAGGATCGGTCAGATAATCATTTGGGGTGGCACATCAGAGGAGGGCTCCTCTTCCATGTCACCGTGGTAACCACACACCTCAACATCACTAAGCTCATCAATGATGCCGACATCGCCCTTAGTGATGGGCTCAGTCAACGGTACTAACTCAGAGTCAAAAGTAGATTCACACATGGGATCATTAAGCTCGTGGGGGGAAGTCAAATAGGACCACAGTCGTAGGCAGAACGGGGTACTCAACCGCATCGGGAATAGCCAATCCACAAGCATCACAGATAATATTTTCTGACACCTCATACTGACAGGAACATTCTCACTATGAGGGCTTATGGCATCCCTAGTCGTAACACCTTCTGATTCTGGCAGATATGACCTATATGGTAAGGTTTCCCTAAAGGTGGTAGTAGGAAAACAATGGGCATGCCGATCTTTGGGGGGAAATGATCTAACTTTGGGTACATAATCATTTCTATAGGAAGGTATGGGACTAGTGTCATAACGATACTCACTCATAGGCTTGGTGTCAGCGGTGCGAAGGTAGGCAGGATCAAATTGATTCGAAAGTAGGCTACACATGTGCGTCCAATCATTTTGATAGCTGTTGGAGTTACCATGATGATTTGGAAGTGGTCAAACATGTAATCTCACTGCCAACGCAATATGAGCCTGCAGGGTCACACATAAGATATGTGGAGAAGTTGGATGACTGACTGTGTTGGTAAAGGTTACCAATCACCGACCTGAATAGGGTTATGGGCAAAGTGTTGCCTTATAGGATCATCGGGTTGGGCAAAGGTTGCCTTGAAGGGCTGGTTAGGTTCGTCGTCCGAGGGTCAAAGACATTAGTCAAGAATGGTCTTCTGATTCCCGCCGATCGGTGAGAATCGTCTCCCTGATTCTCGCCGATCGACGAGAATCGTCGAGAATCAATTGTTGATTCTCGACGATCGACTACCTTGACAATTGTCGTCGACCGCGGCTCGACGATCGTCGAGTATCATTATGTGTCGTCGAGCATGGCTCGACGATCGGCGAGAATCATCGAGTATTGTACTCTGATTCTCGCCGATCCAATGTGATACTCGTCGAATGATTCTCACCGAACCTGCTCAGTGATTCTCGCCGATTGTCGCCGATTCTCACCGATTCATACTCGCCGATTCTGAACCCTAGTTCTGGGTGGTCTGCGGATAGCGATTTTCCTGGGTTTATTTATACCTCTAGTATAAATAGAACACTTAGGTTTTATCGGGTATATCCCTTTGGCTACTGTGCGAATCGACCCCGACGGAAAGGTTCCGCTCGATCGTTCCGCCGATCCCGATCCCGTCGCCGAAAAGTGTTCCGCCGCCGCGTTCGCTCCGCTGCCACCTCTTCTCCGGCGACTGTCGCTGGTGCTGCTCTTCCTGGCGCGGACCTAGCAGTCCGTGGATTAGCCGAGGTGCGGTCCTCTCCTTCCCGATCTTCCGTGTGACGGAAAGCTCGGCGTTCTCCCGCTCGTGTGGACTTCTGCAGAAACGTGGATACTATTCCACGTAGAACTCGCCACTAGCAAGAAAATAAAGTTTGGAGCTCCTCCGTTGAGTTGTGACTCAACGCCACCGAGGTAATTTTTGCCTAGTTTTGTTAACTTCTTGATTCAACTGTTCATGGCCTGATCCACATCTCTTTGGGTCTTTCTTGATGTTTTACTTTTCCGCTGCGTGCACAAGTGTTGTGCCAACCCTATAGAGAAACCCAACAGTGGTATCAGAGGGAGGTTCGGCCATGACTGTTGTTTTGGAAGTTTGGTCATTCCAGTGCGTGTAAACCTAGAGATTTAGAAGCGTTCTAAATGTCTAGATTTAGTCTTGGCACTTCGCCAAGAACGATTGGAATTTCGGTGGAATTTCTAAGTGTTAGAAATTGTTGTCTCCTTAGCAGTAACCATCCCTCGAGTATGTTTTGGATTTTGAATCCAACATAGAGAGATGAGCTTGTCTACTGCTTAAGTTGAGTTGTCTTTGCCTTCTGTCCAATGCATGTAAATCTGAGGATTTGGAAATTTTCGGATGTTCAGATTTAGCCCTTCCTTCTATCAAATTGTTGATGGTGTAAGGATGTGCACATAAGGGATGCATGTGGCGTAGAATTGTTTTTCTTTGGATGTGCACATAGATCAAATGTTGATCATGGTTAACTGTTAACCTAAATTGAATTCCCTTCTTTTAATATTAAGTGTTCGGATGCCTTCCGATGGATGACACTCTTCCTGCCTCGATCGATGAAATGTGGGCTTGCCAAAGCAAGGTGCATTAATCTATCTTGGTAAGGGTGCGAGCAGATAATTGTGATATCCTACTGTCGACATCGGGTCCAGCTTAACTAGGTGACCTCAAAGGTTGAGTGCCTAGAGGCATAGGGTTGGCATGCACCATATGATGGATGCGAATAAGGAGTTATTCACCAACCATACAAGAATTGCATGAGGATGCAATTGGCAAGCGTTGCCTACCTAAATAACCACATCGTGAGAGGAACGCCAAAGCAGACTCATTATGTTGGTGAAATACGGATCTTGTCCACTAAGAGAGTAGCTCGCATGAACTCTCCGAATTGTTAGTGAGGGCTATCATTTCGAATAAAATAGTGGGAGTATTTTAATTGAAGTCCTAATTAGAATAAATTGTAATTGAAATTTAGGTACTGATTTTATTCTGCATAAATTCTTGTAGAATTCCATGGCAAGTGTTTCACACTCCACGCTGTCTCTGAGAGCCATCCTTGAGAAGGATAAGCTCAGCGGGACAAACTATATGGACTGGTATCGGAACCTGAGAATTGTTCTCAGGCAAGAGCGAAAGCTCTATGTCTTGGAAGAAGAAGCCCCCGAGGTGCCGACCGGGAATTCTTCTCGTGCTGAGAAAGATACTTATAAGAAGTATACTGACGATGCTTTAGATGTCGAGTGCCTTATGCTTGCCACCATGAACTCTGAGCTTCAGAAGCAACATGAGAGCATGGGGTGCAAGGAGATTGACGAGCATCTCAAGAAAATGTTTCAAGGGCAGGCTCGTCAAGAGAGGTTCGACATCACTAAAGCGTTGTTTCAGTGCAAGATGGGAGTTCGAGACTCAGTAGGGACTCACGTACTCAAGATGATTGGGTATATAGAGAACCTTGAAAGGCTGGGTTTTCCTCTTGGTCAAGAGTTGGCCACGGATCTGATCCTGCAATCGTTGCCGGACAGTTATGAGCAGTTCGTCTTGAACTACAACATGAATGAGATAGACAAGACACTACCCGAACTCCTAGGCATGTTAAGAACTGCCGAGATCAACATGAAGAAGGCCAAGCCTGCCAGCCCCATACTGATGGTGCATAAGGGCAAGGGCAAAGCCAAGGGCTCTAAGAAGACGAAGGTAGGACCTAAGTCATATCTTGAGCCCAAGTCTTCAGCACTGATCAAGAAGAAGAGCACGGTGAAGGAAGGGAAATGCCACCACTGTGGCAAGGCTGGTCATTGGCGGAGGAACAGTCCTTCGTATATTGAGGGTCTGCAGAAATTGAGGGGAGGTATGACTTCCGCTTCTAATGTTTACGTTATAGAGATAAACCTTTCTGCTCCTTCATCTTGGGTATTGGATACCGGATGTGGTTCTCACATTTGTACAAATGTGCAGGAACTGGGAAGGAGAAGATTGCTGAGTAAAGGGGAGGTGGACCTCCGCGTCGGCAATGGAGTAAGAGTTGCTGTTATAGCCGTAGGAGTTTACCGTCTTTCTTTGCCCAGTGGGCTTGTAATAGAACTAGATAACTGTTATTTTGTTCCGGCGATAACTAGAAACATTATATCTATTTCATGTTTGGACATGATTGGATTTTCTTTTATAATTAAGAACAATTGTTGTTCTATATTTAAGAATGATGTTTGTTATGCTGTAGCCCAATTGTTTAATGGTCTTTACGTTTTGAACTTGGACCATCTGATCTATAATGTAGAAAATAACAAAAGACTAAGAACAAATGACTCGAACCCTACTTTTCTCTGGCATTGCCGTTTGGGCCATATCAACGAGAAGCGCATATCCAAAATCCATAGAGATGGACTTTTGGACTCATTTGATTATGAATCATTTGAGCGATGCGAATCTTGTTTGTTAGGCAAGATGACTAAAGCTCCTTTCACTGGTTATACTGAGAGGGCTGAGGATCTCTTGGGTGTTGTACATAGTGATGTATGCGGACCCATGAGTTCCATGGCTAGAGGTGGGTATTTCTACTTTGTTACGTTTACTGATGATTTCATTAGATACGGATATGTGTATCTTATGAAGTGCAAATCCGAGACCTTTGAAAAGTTCAAAGAGTTCAAAAATGAAGTAGAAAACCAGTTGGGTAAAAGGGTTAAAGCACTCCGATCTAATCGAGGTGGCGAATACCTGAGTCATGAGTTCCGTGATCATCTGAAAGAGTGTGGTACTGTATCACAGCTCACTCCACCAAGAACGCCACAACATAATGGTGTGTCTGAGAGGAGAAATCGTACTTTGTTAGACATGGTACGTTCGATGATGAGTCATGCAGACTTACCTGTTTCCTTTTGGGGTTTTGCTTTAGAGACTACTGCAATGACATTGAATCGCGCTCCAACGAAAACGGTTCTGAAGACACCATATGAGATATGGACTGGGAAGCGTCCTAGTATGTCGTTCATTAAAATTTGGGGCTGTGAGGCATACGTGAGACGTCAAATGCCTGACAAGTTGGAACCCAAATCGGATAAATGTTATCTGGTGGGATATCCTAAGGAAACGAAAGGGTATTACTTTTACCTACCATCCGAGGGCAAAGTGTTTGTCGCAAGGACTGGTGTCTTCTTGGAGAAAGAGTTCTTGTCAAGAAAGACTGAAAAGGTAGAGCTTGAAGAAGTTCAATAGCCACATGTAGTGAATGAACCGGAATTGGATTCTGAGACAGGACTACAAGATGTTGTAGCTGGAGAACCTGCTCAGGGAACACAAGTCCTACGTAGATCTGGTAGACCGAGGTTTGAGCCTGAGAGATATGGATTTCTCGTGTCTCAAATAGGTAATGTGTTGCTTATGGATCATGATGATGAACCAGCAACCTACCAAGAGGCTATGAATGGACCGGACTCCGACAAATGGCTTGAGTCTATGAAATCCGAAATGGACTCCATGTATGCAAACCAAGTTTGGAACTTGGTAGAACCACCTGAAGGGGTACGACCCATAGGGTGCAAGTGGGTCTTCAAGAAGAAGACCGACATGGATGGGAATGTACAGACATTTAAAGGGCGACTGGTGGCTAAGGGCTTCAAGCAAATTCATGGTATTGACTATGATGAGACCTTTTCCCCTATTGCCATGGTAAAGTCCATTAGGATATTGCTTGCTATTGCTGCGTATTATGACTACGAGATCTGGCAGATGGATGTCAAAATGGCTTTCCTTAATGGAAACCTCCTTGAGGAAGTGTATATGACACAACCTGAGGGTTTTGTATCCCGAGATGAAGCCACTAAAATATGCAAGCTGAATAAGTCCATTTATGGACTGAAACAGGCCTCTCGAAGTTGGAATCTTCGTTTTGATGAGAAAATCAAAGAGTTTGGTTTCATCAAGAATGAAGATGTGCCTTGTGTTTACAAGCAAATCAGTGGGAGCATTGTTGTCTTCCTGATATTGTATGTAGATGACATACTGTTGATTGGGAATGACATTCCTACCCTGAAAGTTGTTAAGAACAACCTAAGGAACTGCTTTTCAATGAAGGATTTGGGTGAAGCGACTTATATACTTGGTATTAAGATCTATAGAGATAGATCGAAGAAGTTGCTGGGTTTGACCCAGAATACGTACATCGAAAAGGTGTTGAAGCGGTTCAACATGCTTGAGTCCAAGAAAGGATTTTTGCCCATGTCTCATGGTGTGAATCTCTCTAAGGACCAATGTCCAAAGTCTTGTGAAGACAAGGACCGCATGAAGTTGATTCCATATGCTTCGGCAATTGGATCAATCATGTACGCGATGTTATGTACTTGACCCGATGTCTCCTTTGCTTTGAGCATGACTAGCAGGTATCAGTAAGACCCCGGTGAGTGTCACTGGATTGCAGTCAAGAATGTCCTGAAGTACTTGAGAAGGACTAAGGACGTGTTCTTGGTATATGGTGGAGAGGAAGAGCTCATTGTAAGCGGTTACACGGATGCTAGCTTCCAAACTGATAGAGACGACTCGAAGTCTCAGTCAGGTTTTGTGTTTTGCCTGAATGGAGGAGCTGTGAGCTGGAAGAGTTCCAAGCAAGAGACAGTTGTTGATTCTACAACAGAGGCCGAGTATATCGCAGCAGCTAATGCAGCGAAGGAGGCTGTATGGATTAGGAAATTCATCGGCGAGCTTGATGTAGTTCCTAGCATTGTTGGTCCCGTAGTCCTCTACTGTGATAACAATGGTGCAATTGCACAATCTAAGGAACCTAGATCTCATCAGCGCTCCAAGCACATACTTCGGCTGTTTCATCTTATTCGTGAGATTGTCGAACGAGGAGATGTAAACATTTGCAGAGTGCCGACTGAGGAAAATATTGCGGATCCGCTGACAAAGCCTCTCGCGCAGAGAAAGCATGATGGTCATACTAGATCGATGGGTATGCGATACCTAAACGATCAACTCTAGCGAGGATCTTGTGGATTGCATGTAAATATGTATTTTGTTGGCTGTTTGTTCATATGATGAACTGTGTACCTAGTTTTTCCTTTTATAATTAATGGCAAATTCTTTTATTATGAATTTTTCTATATATGATAGTTAAATGTTAACATAATAGATACCCTTAGAATGTTCGCTTCCATAGGACATCAAGTACGTGACTTGAATGTGAGAGCCTATGATTTATTTGAAGCTTCATTCTTAAAGGTCCCTGGTCGAGTATCATCATAGAAGCTAAGGGTGATGATGATACATGAAGGCTAGCACGTGTGTTGACTGATGACTGGTTCTCACAGGTCATGATATTGTGATATCAAGTCATCACGTGGGTACTTGTTAGTGAACAAGTTGTACTGGACAGACCCAACCTGAGACTACTCTGTGGATTGTCATCCAATAGTGTCACGAGTAGGTCTCAATTGACAATGGTGTTGTGGTCCTTTGACCTGAAGTCACAACATTCATCAAGTGAGGAAGAGCATGCTTTGATGCCATCTAAAGTCTTCCTTGAGAAAGGTTGATGATAAGGGTGGTTGTTGGGCATGTTACGAATCATTTGGGTGTTTGTGTGTGAGCAGATATGGAATTTGTCCTCCTGTATGACAGGAGTTGCATCCATGGGCCCCTTGATGGAACTGGACTGAGAAATGCATGGCCATGCTTGGTTGAGTCAATATGTGATATTGGACTCACCATTCTCTGGAAGTCCGTCCTGGATCAAGAAAACTTGGATTGAGCTATTACGAGGGTGACACGGTCCATCCCTCTAGTTCTTTCCGGATGTAAGGGACAAAGGGACAAAGACAACGCTGATACATTGGTCATAAAGGCTTATGAGTTATTAACTCTTATTGCTTGGGGAGCAATGATGCATTGCTAGATGCCGCTCATTGTTTGTGAGGTTTTTGGTTTGATACTTTCGAGATCAAGTGGGAGTCTGTTGGAGTTACCATGATGATCTGTAAGTGGTCAAACATGTAATCTCACTGCCAACGCAATATGAGCCTGCAAGGTCACACATAAGAGATGTGGAGAAGTTGGATGACTGACTGTGTTGGTAAAGGTTACCAATCACCGACCTGAATAGGGTTATGGGCAAAGTGTTGCCTTATAGGATCATCGGGTTGGGAAAAGGTTGCCTTGAAGGGCTGGTTAGGTTCGTCGTCCGAGGGTCAAAGACATTAGTCGAGAATGGTCTTCTGATTCCCGCCGATCGGCGAGAATCGTCTCCCTGATTCTCGCCGATCGACGAGAATCGTCGAGAATCAATTGTTGATTCTCGACGATCGACTACCTTGACAATTGTCGTCGACCGCGGCTCCACGATCGTCGAGTATCATTATGTGTCGTCGAGCATGGCTCGACGATCGGCGAGAATCGTCGAGTATTGTACTCTGATTCTCGCCGATCCAATGTGATACTCGTCGAATGATTCTCACCGAACCTGCTCAGTGATTCTTGCCGATTGTCGCCGATTCTCACTGAAAGATATGGTACCTAAACACCTAGAGGGGGGGGGGGTGAATAGGTGACCTAAACCTTTTTGCAATTTTGTTGGCAGCTCAACAGTTATTTCACAGATTATTACAACTAACAGCAATTACAGAAATAAACAGTAATTCCACAGCACAGCACAGCACAGAAGACACACTAATTTATAGTGGTTCCCCAATCTTTGGGTACATCCACTTTCCCCCTTCGCCTATCTAGCAGTGTACTAGATTCGGCCAAGCTTCTCCACTAACTCAGAACCCAACTAGGTTCCTACCTCAGGCCCAAAGCCTTACACTCAGCCAAAAGGCCTACACTCAGCCACCCAGGCCTACACTCAGCCAATTAAGGCCTACACTCAGAGTTCTTCAACTCCTACACTCAGGCAAGCAAGCCCTACCCTCAGCCTTTATAATATAGGCTTACAATTCTCTCAGATCCAATGGATCCTACAAGTTAAAATAGAAAGTACAATAGCTAACTCTACAACTCAGAAAATAAGAGAGGAGTTGAGAGATTCTTGAAGAGTTCTTGGAAGAACTCAGTTAGATCCAAACTGACTTAGCTTCCTTCAAAGCTTCTTGATTAGAACTGAATTAGTCTGAATCTTCTGCAGTTGTTCCTTGACCTCTGCTTCTTGAAATCCAGATGACTCTGAATTCTTCTTCTCAGCCTTAGTTCCAAAGACTGAATTCTTGGTTGGAGCTCTCTCTCTCCAACTTCTTAGATCTGCAGTTGGACTGACAGATCTTCTTGTGTTGATCCTCTGTGTATCACTTCTTGATTTAAAGTGATCAACTACTTTAAATATTCTCTCAAGCTGTAACTCTTGTTTCTCAATCACAACAACTGTTTCTGTAAACTAAGGATGCCTATTTATAGGCTTCCTTCATGGTAACCGGCTGGTCCGGTTCATAACAGACTTCTGATATCTCTGACAGTTGATGTAGACCGGCTGGATCGGCAGCTGTCTTGTCAACCAGTCACTTCTTGAAATTCTCTAACTGTCAGATAGTGTCGAGACTTTCTGTTCTTAAGTGTCGACACTTATAGGCCAAGTGTCGACACATGTTGTGTAAGTGTCGACACAAGTCTACAAGGTGTCGACACAATTCCTTGTATGTCTCGACACAGATTCTTCTGCATGTGTCGACACTGAAATTGAGTGTCGACACAAATACTTGTACTTCATTCTTCAACTGTATTCTTCTAAGTGTCGACACATGTTCTTTGTGTCGACACATCTTCATGTGTTGAAACTGTCAAGTGTCGACACTGCTTCTTGGTGTCGACACAAGTCTTCACTTTTGTTTCTTCAGCTGAGTGTCGACACATTCCTTTAGTGTCGACACTTGTACTTAGAATATTTTGTAACTTTTCTGTTCTTTGCTAAGTGTCGACACAGCTCCTTGTGTCGACACTTTCTTCAAGTGTAGAGTCTTCAATTAAGTGTCGACACATTGTGCTGGGTGTCGACACTTTCTTCAAGTGTTGACTCTTCTGGTTGTGTGTCGACACATTGTGCTGAGTGTCGACACTTTCTTCAAATACTGACTCTTCAGCATAGTGTCGACACATTGTGTTGAGTGTCGACACTTACTTCAAATACTGACTCTTCAGCATAGTGTCGACACATTGTGTTGAGTGTCGACACTTACTTCAAATACTGACTCTTCAGCATAGTGTCGACACATTGTGTTGAGTGTCGACACTTACTTCAAATACTGACTCTTCAGCATAGTGTCGACACATTGTGTTGAGTGTCGACACTTTTACTTAGACTCTGCAGACTTTTGCTGAGTGTCGACACAACTCCAAGTGTCGACACTTTCTGGTGTAGACACAGCTCTTCTAGGTGTCGACACTTCTGCTAAGTGTCGACACAGCTTTTCTGCATACTTCTTCACTGAGTGTCGACACAGCTCCAAGTGTCGACACTTTCTGACTGGTGTCGACTCTTCTTCCCAGGTGTCGACACAATGACTCCAAGTGTCGACACTGCTTGTCTGGGTGTCGACACAAGCTTTCTCAAGTGTCGACACTTTCCCTCTGGGTGTCGACACATGGACTTAGAAACTTTTAGCTTCAGTCTAGTGAATACCTAACCTGCACAAGTAACTCAAACAAACATCAAATACACTATGATGTATATCATTGAGTTAGGTGAGGCTTCTTCAAATCAGGTACATTTGACCAATGTACCCAACAATCTCCCCCTATTTGGAGAAGTCATAACCCTTAGTCAATGATATACACCACTTATAATTAAAAATTATAAAATGATGTAAAACAGGTATATGTCAACAGAGTTAAACTTAAACATGTAATAAAGCACACATGTATACTCATTCAGCATTACAGAACAAACAAGAATTAGACACATTCATCTGAACAATCATGAAATTTATTTAACAAAAATTGTTCAAACATTGTTGTTAATAAATTTTCAATGATTTACACAAAATGTTTGATGTAACAGATTACAACATTCTTCAGTTTAATCTTAGTCTAATTCTGCTCTGGTTCTTTTATGACTATGCCTTTTCCAGCTTGCACTTTGGCCTTTACAGCAGCAGCAGTAGCAGGCTCAGCATCAGCAGGCTTCTTCCCTTTGGAGTCCTTCTTCTTCTGTTCTTCAGCCTTGATTTTTTGCCTCTCAAAATAATGATAGGGCTTAGGAAAGTACTTGCTAGGCTCCACAGCTGTAGGAGGTAGCTTTCCTAACTTAGCCTTCCTTCTATGCTGGATAATGGCTTCCTGCCTACTCTCATGCTTCCTCCATTCTGCCTCTGAGAACCACTTGTTCCTCTCATGTGCATTGTCCTTGGCTGCTTTCCAGGCTGTGAGAATGATGTTCCTAGAAGTAGGGCTCCACTGTTCAAAATCTGGTTTTTGCTCAGCCAGTTCCCTGAACTTCTTCTTTGACAGCCTAGTCTCTTCTTCTTTGTCCAAAGCCTCTTGCATAGCAGCTGTAATAGGTTGAACAACCTTTTCCAGAACAATATTAGGCTTACCAGCAGTTGGACTATACATTGTGCTTATATCAGCATGAACCATGTCAAAATCTGGAGGTGGATAGATCACCTGAGCTACTTCCTGTTGCTCACCTCCAAGATATGCACTTTGAATACCAGATTCAGCTACATTGTCATCATCACACAGGGGAGGATAGCCCAGTGTAGCTCTGATGGAATTAGAAATCCATTTGGCATGGTCAGAGCTAGCTTTGACTAACACCCTCTCCCCCTTTATGACTTCTTGTGCACATGGTCTCTTACATCATCCTTTTGGAATCTGATCTGACTGTCCAAGTACCTGATTCCTTCCTTAAAATAAGGTCTAAGCTTTGTAAGCTGTTCAGAAATGACCTTCTGTGAATCCTTAATGGCAGTCTTGACAGTAGCAATTTCTTCCTGAAATACTTTATCAAATTCAGCTTTGGCAGCAGCAGTGGATGTTGAAGGTTCATCAGACTTATTCTTGAGTTCAGTGACTATTGCATTGTGAGATGCAGTCAAATTATCATTCATCCTCAATTGATTCTCCAGCACATAGCCTTGCTTTAGTGCTATATCATCCACTTGAGTCTTTATTATCTCTTGATGGGTTGCCAGATAGACTACTGCATGAGCACCCTTTGTAAAACAATCAGTCATCTCCTTTTATTAAGGTTCATTTCAAACCTTATTGACTTGATGTCCTGTGCCAGATCTGATTGAAGTGCCTTGTGCCCTTCATCAACATAAGTTTCTATAGCTTTTCTTTGTTCATCCATCTTGATTTGCATTGCAAGCAGTAGAGCACTGTAATCAGTGGATGGAGCTTGTTGAACTAAGGAGTGTTGAGCAACAGTTTGTAGAGCCTTCTTGTAGCTCTGGCTCCTTCTTTTGAAAACAAAGAATTGTTTCTTCTTAGCTTGCTCAGTTTCATCATCCTCAGACTCTGATGTACTTGCAATATTCACCCTATCCTTAGGGCTTGAGGTTTTTCAGTCTGCACACCAGGTGCTTCTCAGTTTCTAGCCTTAATAGGCTCTTCCACAACTTCCATGTTCTCCCCCTCAATAGCAGCACTCTTCTCTTCATCAGCAGCAGTCTTGTCCATGTCAAAATCTTCTTGATCTAAATTCAGAAATAGATCTTCCATTGTATATTCTGGGGGTGACTGTGCAGGAGATGTACTGGTTTCATCAAGTACTTTATCAGGAACTTGTGGCACAACAGCAGATGTGTCCTGAAGAACAACATCTGGTTTTGTACTTGCTTGCTGAATGTGCTGATGGACATCAGACAAATCAGAATCCATTACAGAAAAATCTAATGTATTAAGGTCAGAAAGTACCTCTTGGATAATTAGTGTAGCCTGCTCACTCTCCAGTGTAGATGGTTCTTCTACACCTGGCAGCTCCCCCTGAATCTCAGCCACATCTTGACCAGCTGGGGTCTTTTCTACTATCACCTCCTCTTGCTCATCAGGTGTAAACACCACCTGTTCTTCACTCTCAGAACTGCTTGAGGACACTTGGGCCACAACAGCAGTTTTTCTCTTCTTCCTTGGAGGGGAATCCTTCTTAGAAGCTTGTTTCTCAGGGGTGGTCAATTCCTTTGACAGCACCCTTTCCCACCTGGAGAATATCCTTGAATCCATTCTCCTCATGTGATTGATTTTAGTTCCAGCAGCAGTGCTCATTACCTCTGGAATTGATCCAGCCAGGTAGAGACTTAGTATCCTGCCCAGATTGGGCTTCTTCAGACTTTCCTTCACTTTCTCAAATACAATCATAGACCAATCTGTTCTTAGGTTGAAGATGATTCTGGTCATGACATTGAACATGGAGGCTGACACCCTGTCATGCCCTCCAGTTTTACTGAGAATGACCTTGCCTACTATCTCTGACAGAAATTTCCCTTGAATGTTCATGCCTTTTCTGTTAAAGACAGAACCTATTTTCATCTTAGAATCAAGACCACACCAGACCAAAGCTTCCCTGGTCTTGGATGTAGAAATTTCTTCTTCTTCTTGAGTCTTAGGTAGCTGAAGTACCTTTCTCAGACTTTTGGGTGATACCTTGACCTTGGTTCCATGCACTCTGGATTTGATTCTGTATCCAGAGTCATCCACAGTTGCTCCAGTAAGAAATTCAAGCACTTCTTTCTTCCATATCTTGGTTGGTTCTGAAACCAAGTATTCCAATCCTGAATCGGTGACTAGGGTTACCACCGATTTGATTTCTTGATCGCCATCGTCGAAAGCACCTCGCACGAGCTCATACCCTTCGTTAACATTCTCCTCGAGCTTGGGAGCCATTAGGGTTTGAAGATTTAGTCTTGAGAAGAGAGAAATGTCGACACAAGAGTTTTGGTCTCGAAACTTTGAAAGCGTGTCGACAAACAAAGACAGAATCCTATTTATACCTTTCTGGTTTGAAGACGAACAGGCGGGATGGATTACTAAAGATGTGTCGACACTGTCAATAAGTGTCGACACTGACTTATAATGTCTCGACACACATGTGTCGACACAAGTTTAGTCAACAGATTTTATGTGTCGACACTTGGTTAAGTGTCGACACCACACTACTCGACATGTAGTCGAGACTTTACTTAGAAAATTCTGAGTAAAACTTAAGTGTCGACACCTTATTGAATGTGTCGACACCTACTCGACATGTGTCGACACTAACATTCTGAAGTGTCGACACCAACTTCCTAGATGTGTCGACACCATTTTCCTGAAGTGTCGACACTTACTATTCTGTGTCGACATAGACTTGTCTATGTGTCGACACCTTTTTACTTAGCCAATTTTTAGTTCTGTAAACTTAGTCTAAGTTTATCATACCTAGTTCAATTTTGAACCTATTGAACTTAGCTTCTTCTAAGGGCTTAGTAAACATATCAGCTATCTGATTATCAGTTCTAACATATTCAAGTGCAATATCATTTCTTTCTACATGCTCCCTAAGAAAGTGATATTTAATCTCAATATGTTTAGTTCTACTATGTGATACAGGATTGTTAGCTATTGAAATAGCACTAGTAGAATCACAGTAAAGTGGAGTTCTACTTACCTGAAATCCATAGTCTTCTAACTGATGTTGAATCCACAGAAGTTGAGCACAGCAACTTCCTGCAGCTACATATTCTGACTCAGCTGTGGAAATAGCCACACTGGTTTGCTTTTTACTGCTCCATGAAATGAGTCTTCCACCTAGGAATTGACAGGATCCAGTAGTGCTCTTTCTATCTTCTTTGCATCCTGCAAAGTCTGCATCTGAATAGCCTGTTAGATCAAAATCTCCATTCCTAGGGTACCAGAGGCCTAGATAGGGAGTGCCCTTTAGATATCTCAAGATTCTCTTGACTGCAGTCAAGTGAGACTCTTTGGGGCAGGCTTGATACCTGGCACAAACACATGTAGCATACATAATGTCAGGCCTACTTGCAGTCAAGTATAGTAGGGAGCCAACTATCCCTCTATACAAGGTTTCATCTACAGGTTTCCCTGCATCATCCTTGCTTAGAGACATACTTGACCCCATAGGAGTCTTCATGGTACTGGATGAATCCATACCATACTTCCTTATGAGTTCTAGGGTGAACTTAGACTGACATATGGATAGACCACTTTCAGTCTGTTTAACTTGGAGACCCAAGAAAAACTTCAGTTCTCCCATACTACTCATCTCAAATTGACTTTGCATAAGCTTTGCAAACTTTTTGCAAAGGCTACTTTCAGTAGACCCAAATATAATGTCATCTACATATATTTGGACAAGTATTACTTTGCCTCTAGATTCCCTAAGGAATAGAGTCTTATCTATTTTCCCCCTTGAGAACTTGTTCTCAATGAGGAAACTAGATAGGGTTTCATACCAAGCTCTAGGTGCTTGTTTTAACCCATATAATGCTTTCCTAAGTCTATAGACATAATGAGGTAAAGTTGGATCAACAAAACCTGCAGGCTGCTCCACATAGACTTCTTCTTTCAAATTACCATTTAGGAATGCTGACTTCACATCCATTTGGTATACCTTGAATCCTTGATAGGTTGCATAGGCCAAGAACATCCTTATGGCTTCCAGTCTGGCTACTGGGGCAAAGGTTTGATCAAAATCAATACCTTCTTCTTGCCTATATCCTTTTGCAACCAGTCTTGCCTTATTCTTAATGATGACTCCTTGTTCATCTAACTTATTCCTGTAGATCCACTTTGTTCCTATCACATTGTGATCTTTAGGTTTAGGAACCAGGTCCCAAACCTTGCACCTTTTGAACTGATTAAGCTCTTCCTGCATTGCTTCAGTCCACTGTGGATCTTGTATAGCTTCTTCAAATTTCTTTGGTTCTATTTGAGACAGAAAACTTGAATATACTACAGCATTCTGATTTCTGCTCCTTGTCTGAACACCTTGTCTTGGATCTCCAATTATCAGCTCTACTGGATGATCTCTTAGATGCCTGTTGGCTGGAGGCATCCTTACTTCTGGTTGTACTTCTACAGCATCTTCATCATGCTGAGTTCCTTGTACTTCTTCAGCTCCTGGTACATGTAGTTCTCCCCCTGGACATAAGCCATCTTCTTCTACTTGCTGTCTTGCAGCAGGTACATCTTCTATGGTTAGCTTGTCCATCTTCTTAGTAAGACCTGTGGGGCTGCATACATTGCTAGACAACTCATTGTTAATTAGTTGTGTCTCATCAAAAACTACATGCACAGACTCCTCTACAACTTGTGTAGTCAAGTTGTAGACTCTATAAGCCTTACTATTATTGCTGTACCCAACAAACACTCCCTCTTGGGACTTGGCAGCAAACTTAGTTAAGTAAGACTTTCCATTGTTAAGTATGAAGCATTTACAACCAAAGATCCTAAAGTAGGATAAATTTGGTTTCCTGCCTTTCACTACTTCATAGGGGGTCTTGTTTAACCTTTTAGTGATGGTAGCCCTATTTATCACATGGCATGCAGTGTTAACTGCTTCAGCCCAGAAATATTCTGGCAGTGATGAATCACTTAATAGGGTTCTACCAGCCTCTATCAAGGTCCTATTTTTCCTTTCAGCAATGCCATTTTGCTGAGGTGTTCTAGGTGAAGAGAATTCTTGAAATATCCCATAGTCTTCACACAGCTTTGTCATGCTTTCAGACTGAAACTCAGTACCATGGTCACTTCTAATTTTGACCACTGTACAGTTCAATTCATTCTGAATTTGCTTAACAAAACTATAGAAGACACTAGGTGTTTCAGATTTCTGCTTTAAGAAGAACACCCAGGAAAACCTTGAGTAGTCATCAACAACTACAAAGGTGTAGACCTTCCTACCTAAGCTGTGAACTGGCATTGGACCAAATAGATCCATATGCAAGAGGTATAAACACCTCACAGCATCTTTGTTGTCTAAGCTTCTAAAGGTGGATTTAGTCTGCTTGCCCTTTTGACAAGCTGAGCAAATGCCATCTTTGACACACTTAACTTGAGGACCATTCCTCACTAACTCTTTACTAAAGAGTTTGCCAATAGTCTTGTAATTAAGATGAGCAAGCCTCTTGTGCCATTTGACACATTGAGAGACTGTCTCATCAGCTACAAGACAAACTGGAGAACTATTGTTCTCAACCATAATGTCTAAACAATAGACATTTCTCTTTCCTATATCCTGTCAAAATGATCTCTTGATCACTTGACCTCTTGATATGACAACCATTTTTAACAAATGAGATGTCATACCCTACATCACTTAATTGACTTATACTAATGAGGTTGTGTTTCAACCCTTTAACATAAGCCACTTGAGTAATGGTAACAAGGTTTGAAGAGATGTTACCAAACCCTTTGATGATTCCTTTTTCAGAACCACCAAAGGTCACTTTAGGACCATTTTTGATTGGAATGTAGTCCTTCAGTAGTCCCCTTGTTCCAGTCATATGTCTGGAACATCCACTATCCAAGTACCATGTTGGGGTATGGCCACTTGGATTCACCTGCAAAACAAATTAATGAACCTTAGAACCCAAAGTAAACTTGGGTCCTTGGTGATTGTTAGTTTGCAACTTGACATAGCTACCTGCTGGCTTTCCACAGGTAACTTGCTACTCAACTGGCACTGGCATTGTGCCAACAATCCAAGGCAAAGTGGCCAACCTTGCCACAGCACCAGCATTCAAACTTGTTGTACCTTTGCTTAGGTACAACTTTTGCTGTCTTGACTACAGCAGGCTTGTTGAATGTTGGGGCTTTGCCCTTGGACTTGAACTGGACTGAACAGTCCTGCAGGTCTAACAAAACCCAGTCCAGCTTTCCTTTTTGATGAACAAATTCATCAATCAAAGGTAGCACTGATTTAGGTTTTGAAAACCTGGCAGCAAGCTCTTTTTCCTTCTGGAGATTTGATCTCCAGTCTCTTAATTTGATCATTCTTAAATGTAATAGTACCCATCTGAATCACAGTAATGTGTTTCAGCCTGGCTACTTCATTCAGTTTTTGATCATACTGCTTCTCAAAATCTGTTGCAGCTGCCTTGAGATCAGCAATCTCCTTTGCCTGACTTTTGGCTAGGATCTTGCTTTTCTTATAGGCTTGCAACAGTACTTGGTATTCATCTAAGAGCTGATGAATATCTCCCTCAGATTCAGAAACACTTCCATCACTTGATGAAGATGATTCTGACTCTGAACTAGAACTGGAATCTGAACTTTGAAGTTGGACTTTGTACCTGACTAGGTCCTGGCTGCTCCAGGATTTTGGTACTTTCAGTCAATGCCATCAGTCCTTGGCACTGAACCTCTTCTTGTTCATAGATTGATTCCATGATCTGCATAAACTCCTCTTCTTCTTCAGCAAATAGCCCTATGTAGGCTTCAGCATCTGTCTCAGTGTCTGAAGAAGAAATGTCTGAAAGAGTCTTCTCATTCTTTGCAACAAAGGACTTCTCCTTCTTTCCTTTGAAGTGAGTCTTCTTTTTGTCACTGGATTCTTTCCTTCTTTCAGGACAATCTGCAATAACATGACCCTGTCTATTGCAGCAGTAACACACAATCTTAGACCCAGTTGCCTTACTAGTCTTTGTCTTTTTCTTATCCTTCTTTGAAGGCTTCTTCTCCTGATACTGGACTTCTTTCCCTTTGGAATATGAAGGTCTGGACCTCCACTGTTTCTTCTTAAGGAATTTCTGAAAATGTCTGGTGAATGCAGCAAAATCTTCATCACTTTCACTGCTTGTAGATTTAGTGCTAACAGACTCATCAGATTCTGATTCAACTACCTCTGGAGGAGGAGTTGATGACTTAGTCCTGTTCTTTCTAGGTACTTCTGACTTAAAGGCAACAGTCCTTTCCCTGTGTTCAGTCCTTGTTGACTTTTCCTCCTCTTTTCTTACTGACAATTGCATCTCATAAGATAACAACTTGCCAAACAGTGTGGGAGGAGGAATTTCTCCCAACTTTGCCATTTCTCTGATGGCACAGATCTTAGTGTCCCAATCTTTGGTTAGGGACCTTAAGAACTTATCATTCAATTCATAGTTAGTGAACTCTCTTCCATAGGACATGAGTTCATTAACAATTCTATAAAACTTCTTGTAGCATTCAGTGATGCTATCTCCTCTTCCTTGCCTAAAGCTCTCATATTCTTGATTAAGCAAGGACTTCCTATCTTGCCTTACTTCTTCAGAACCTTCCATGTAGACAATGAGGGTATCCCACATTTCTTTTGCTGTTTTACAGTGAATAAGGTTCTGGAAGGTGGCATCATCAATTGCACTAACTATGATGTTCTGTGCCCTTTTGTCCATTGTAGCTAGGACAATCTCATCCTTGGTCATCTCAGAAAAATCCTTTGGAGTTCTCTGTGTAGCATCCAAGACTGAAATCTTCATGGGCACATAAGGCCCTTCTTTGACTGTGATGTAGATCCTAGGGTCAGAGGCCTCCATGAACAGCCTTACCCTTTCTTTCCAGATTCCAAAAATCTCCTTTCTGCATATGGGCAGTTTCATTGAACCCAATTCCTTGTGATTCTCTGAAGACCCCATGTTTCTTGATTTTCTTGAAACTGTTTCCTGACTTATACTGAATCTGCCAAACTGGATCTCCTCAGGCAGTTAGTCCTTTTTGAGGAACCTCCCTCTGATACCACTTGAAAGATATGGTACCTAAACACCTAGACCTAAACCTTTTTGCAATTTTGTTGGCAGCTCAACAGTTATTTCACAGATTATTACAGCTAACAGCAATTACAGAAATAAACAGTAATTCCACAGCACAGCACAGCACAGAAGACACACTAATTTATAGTGGTTCCCCAATCTTTGGGTACATCCACTTTCCCCCTTCGCCTATCTAGCAGTGTACTAGATTCGGCCAAGCTTCTCCACTAACTCAGAACCCAACTAGGTTCCTACCTCAGGCCCAAAGCCTTACACTCAGCCAAAAGGCCTACACTCAGCCACCCAGGCCTACACTCAGCCAATTAAGGCCTACACTCAGAGTTCTTCAACTCTTACACTCAGGCAAGCAAGCCCTACCCTCAGCCTTTATAATATAGGCTTACAATTCTCTCAGATCCAATGGATCCTACAAGTTAAAATAGAAAGTACAATAGTTAATTCTACAACTCAGAAAATAAGAGAGGAGTTGAGAGATTCTTGAAGAGTTCTTGGAAGAACTCAGTTAGATCCAAACTGACTTAGCTTCCTTCAAAGCTTCTTGATTAGAACTGAATTAGTCTGAATCTTCTGCAGTTGTTCCTTGACCTCTGCTTCTTGAAATCCAGATGACTCTGAATTCTTCTTCTCAGCCTTAGTTCCAAAGACTGAATTCTTGGTTGGAGCTCTCTCTCTCCAACTTCTTAGATCTGCAGTTGGACTGACAGATCTTCTTGTGTTGATCCTCTGTGTATCACTTCTTGATTTAAAGTGATCAACTACTTTAAATATTCTCTCAAGCTGTAACTCTTGTTTCTCAATCACAACAACTGTTTCTGTAAACTATGGATGCCTATTTATAGGCTTCCTTCATGGTAACCGGCTGGTCCGGTTCATAACAGACTTCTGATATCTCTGACAGTTGATGTAGACCGGCTGGATCGGCAGCTGTCATGTCAACCAGTCACTTCTTGAAATTCTCTAACTGTCAGATAGTGTCGAGACTTTCTGTTCTTAAGTGTCGACACTTATAGGCCAAGTGTCGACACATGTTGTGTAAGTGTCGACACAAGTCTACAAGGTGTCGACACAATTCCTTGTATGTCTCGACACAGATTCTTCTGCATGTGTCGACACTGAAATTGAGTGTCGACACAAGTACTTGTACTTCATTCTTCAACTGTATTCTTCTAAGTGTCGACACATGTTCTTTGTGTCGACACATCTTCATGTGTTGAAACTGTCAAGTGTCGACACTGCTTCTTGGTGTCGACACAAGTCTTCACTTTTGTTTCTTCAGCTGAGTGTCGACACATTCCTTAGTGTCGACACTTGTACTTAGAATATTTTGTAACTTTTCTGTTCTTTGCTAAGTGTCGACACAGCTCCTTGTGTCGACACTTTCTTCAAGTGTAGAGTCTTCAATTAAGTGTCGACACATTGTGCTGGGTGTCGACACTTTCTTCAAGTGTTGACTCTTCTGGTTGTGTGTCGACACATTGTGCTGAGTGTCGACACTTTCTTCAAATACTGACTCTTCAGCATAGTGTCGACACATTGTGTTGAGTGTCGACACTTACTTCAAATACTGTCTCTTCAGCATAGTGTCGACACATTGTGTTGAGTGTCGACACTTACTTCAAATACTGACTCTTCAGCATAGTGTCGACACATTGTGTTGAGTGTCGACACTTACTTCAAATACTGACTCTTCAGCATAGTGTCGACACATTGTGTTGAGTGTCGACACTTTTACTTAGACTCTGCAGACTTTTGCTGAGTGTCGACACAGCTCCAAGTGTCGACACTTTCTGGTGTAGACACAGCTCTTCTAGGTGTCGACACTTCTGCTAAGTGTCGACACAGCTTTTCTGCATACTTCTTCACTGAGTGTCGACACAACTCCAAGTGTCGACACTTTCTGACTGGTGTCGACTCTTCTTCCCAGGTGTCGACACAATGACTCCAAGTGTCGACACTGCTTGTCTGGGTGTCGACACAAGCTTTCTCAAGTGTCGACACTTTCCCTCTGGGTGTCGACATATGGACTTAGAAACTTTTAGCTTCAGTCTAGTGAATACCTAACCTGCACAAGTAACTCAAACAAACATCAAATACACTATGATGTATATCATTGAGTTAGGTGAGGCTTCTTCAAATCAGGTACATTTGACCAATGTACCCAACACTCACCGATTCATACTCGCCGATTCTGAACCCTAGTTCTGGGTGGTCTGCGGATAGCGATTTTCCTGGGTTTATTTATACCTCTAGTATAAATAGAACACTTAGGTTTTATCGGGTATATCCCTTTGGCTACTGTGCGAATCGACCCCGACGGAAAGGTTCCGCTCGATCGTTCCGCCGATCCCGATGCCGCCGCCAGAAAGTGTTCCGCCGCCGCGTTCGCTCCGCTGCCACCTCTTCTCCGGCGACTGTCGTTGGTGCTGCTCTTCCTGGTGCGGACCTAGCAGTCCGTGGATTAGCCGAGGTACGGTCTTCTCCTTCCCGATCTTCCGTGTGACGGAAAGCTCGGCGTTCTCCCGCTCGTGTGGACTTCTGCAGAAACGTGGATACTATTCCACGTAGAACTCGCCACTAGCAAGAAAATAAAGTTTGGAGCTCCTCCGTTGAGTTGTGACTCAACGCCACCGAGGTAATTTTTGCCTAGTTTTGTTAACTTCTTGATTCAACTGTTCATGGCCCGATCCACATCTCTTTGGGTCTTTCTTGATGTTTTACTTTTCCGCTGCGTGCACAAGTGTTGTGCCAACCCTATAGAGAAACCCAACAATAGCTACCTACATGACTCTCTTCATTTAACCAAAACACGCGGGATTGACCAACTAATTATTCACGGGAAACGACAACCTTTTGGAGGTCATACGAGGCGTACCACGCAAAATAAGATTCCATCCCTTTAAGCCATTCTTGAAAAATTTGTGGATTCTCGTAAACGTTGTAAGTGGCTGCCTCGATTCTAGTGTTAGGAAGAGCGTGGGGACGGTTGGCTTCCTAAGGTAAGTGGGCAGTGTTGGGTTGTGGTTAGCCATAAGTTTAGACCACAAACAATCTAATTGGGAATCATAAACGTCATAGGCCATATTCAGTGGGGACCGGAGAGAATAATCTACTCAAATCTTGTGCACATACAATGAATACTGATTCTGACCCAATAAAATTTATGAAAGAAAGATCTATTCCCGCTTAATAACTATGATAGTTAAAATATTTTTTTGATTTTCTTGATGAAAATAATAAGCAGATTATTAAAAAAAATAATTTTGATTTTTTTGTATAAAAATAAATTTTTTAGGACCCTATTTGCAGACCAAGAATTTTTTTTTGTTATTTTGACTACGAAACGTGCAGGACAAGTGCATGTCGACGTCCTAAGAAAAAGGGGAGGGTGACTATTAGGAAATTTACACAGACCTCCCTCTGATATCAAATTGATGCAGGCTACGTCTCCCGACGAACCGCAACGAACAAACGCCACCGATTCGTTCTCTCACATTCTAATTCTACGCTTACGCAAACTAAAATGCAGCACACTCGATTTTGGAATTTTATTACTCTGATGCTAACGTACAGGTTTGTCATACCCTTATAGATCGAATAGAAGCTATAAGCTAATATCCTCTCAAGCGAAATGGATCTACTCGATCTGTTCAAGCATGTGTTGTACCAAAAGAGATCCACCGAAAATAAACGATTCGGAAAATGGTAGATCTCTCCCAACAAAAGAAAACGAGATCCGCCAAGCCTCACAAATTTAAATTGATCAAAATAAACAACAAAATCGATTGGATCTAAACCACGAAGAAATCAAAATTTCGAAAAAAACGCAAATGTATACAACCACAAAATCTATTTAAGAGGGAATCACAAAAGAGTAGTAAGTTTTGTTACCCTAATCAGAATAGATGATTCCGATGATAAGTGGTTCGCACTTCTACGATTCTGCCGAAGTTATGCCAAATGGAGAGAAACTCGTCCGCCTTCCTTGCTTTACGCTAGAGAAGATTCGTCGTCGCCAGAGTTGTTGTCTTTGGCCGAAATCACCAAGGAGGAGGAATATTGGTTTATGGCCGAACCCTAGGAGCAAATCAAAGGCTTGGTCGAAATCCTTCAAGTTGAAGACCCCTTCATAGTTTTACGTCGTTGCAGGGGAGGAGGATTTTTTGCGTGGAGAAGAGAGAAGGGGAGAGGGGGAGAAGAGGGTGGCCGAAATCCACAAGAGGGAGAATGGAGGTCTAAGACTAGGAAGAGAGAAGTAGGGGAAATTTCAATTTGAAAATAGGTTTTCAATTTTTCATTCATCAATCTTGAAATTTTCAACATCAAGGTCTTATATAGGCTACACCACTCAATCTCCACCATTTTATATTAAATTAACATTAGATGGTTATAAGAAACCCATCACAAACATGAAATAAAAATAACAATAGTAAATTGCATAAAACTAAAATGCATAAAAATTAAATGCATTAAATAAAATGCTTAAAAATATATAATTATAAAAATTTAATTTATAATCATATATTTTTATATGAGGGTAATGGTGGACGGCATGAATAATATGTAGCGGAGAGTTTGCGCGGCCTTGGCGATGGATGTCACGGTAGAATCCCATCTTCAAGCTTGTAGCAACGACCATCACAATCATCAAATTCTCTAAGGCGGAGATCAAAGACCACATCAGCAACATCATCGTGAACAGGTGGTGAGACTTCGATGTCGAACGTCAAACAGTCACGAGCATCACGAACACATGGCGGGACATCGTGTAACATCCCAATTCCCGCTAGGCCCCTAGTGCGCACTTTTAAGCGAGGAGAGCTGACTTGGGCTCTGTGAGTGCTGGAAGTTAGGCTTGCACTCGAGTAAGGGAGGTGAAGTTGGTCCAGAGTAGGACACAGGTAGTGACACGGACGCGTCCATACCCATGTGGTTCTCTGGTTTCTTTGCATCTTCTTTGTGAAATTTCAAGAGAAGGACACGGGTACTGACACGGGCATGTCCGTACCCGTATGTATATATTCATCGAGCAGAGCTTGACAAATACCATCGACCGTGTTCCTCCCGAGCAGGACACGGGTTGTGACACGGGCGTGTACCTACTGGTATGTGGCCATGCATCAACTCGACGATTTGTCGAGCGGAGATCGACGAATCATCGACCGTGCACATCCCGAGTAGGACACGGGTAGTGACACGGGCGTGTCACTACCCGTGTGTGTCCATGCAATAGCTCGATGATTTATCGAGCGGAGATCTACTAATCGTCAACCGTTTTCCTCCCAAGTAGGACTCGGGTAGTGACACGGGAGTGTCCCTACCTGTGTGTGTCCAAGCAGCAGCTCGACGAATAGTCGACCAAGGTCATCCCGATAAAGACACGGGTACTGACACGGGCGTGTCTCTAACCGTGTAGTTCAATTTCATGTTTTGGAGAATTTATCGGCCGCATCGTTTCGAAGTGACTCATTTACTGAGTTGATTAGCGGTCCAACCACAGGCCGAAACGTGGCTAAGAAGTTACCCAAACTTCACACATAAAAGGGGAGAAAACCATATCCGTTTCTAGTCTTCCTTCCAATCCCTGCTGTAAGAAATTTCTGGAGAGGGAGAACGTGCTGGAGCCGATTTTTCTTCCTGTGAAGGACAAACACCAACCAGCGGGAAGAAGATGCGGCCAAGAACGATGACAAGATTCATGGCTGGAAACGCCGGAAATGCCAGAAACGAGCTGAGCTTCCTACCCTCTCCCTTGGTTCTCGATCTTTACTTATTTCTAGGAGAAATATCGACTCAATAGGGTCTTGATTTGTTAGAAGAAGGTTTCTAGGAAAAGGCCATGCTAGGACTTGGGTACTAGGAACTAGAGTCTTCAAACTTTCCCTCACTTCAAATGCATTTTGTGGATTTGTTTCGTAAAGAGAAGTGGCCTTGTGAGGGTGAATAAAGGAGGAAAATTCTAGATGTTATTAGGAAGTTTGGTTGAAGGAAGAAGCAGAACTGATGTCGTCCGATCTGCTTTAAGATGCGCGTAGAAATCTGTTTTTTGTGCGCAGCAGTCTTCGAAGCCATTTTTAGTCATGATGCGGCCCGATCTGGGATTTCGATTACCTTGAAAGTAACATCCCTTGTAAATACCTTTCCAACGAGGGGTTAAACGACTTCACCGGATTCCTGTAGCTCCGGGTATCCCCGTTTGAAGTTGTTGCACAGTAATCATTCATACACATGTAATTCTTGTGTTTGTTTTGTATTGGTAGAGAGATCTTGGTGCAGTAACGATAATGTTGTGGAATTTGGAAAAAAATTGATTGGGGTGAAATATGTTAAGGGCATTTGTTGGTTAGACTTTAATGAACAAATGGTGTAGTAAGGTGCACTCAATCGAGGTGATTTGGTGGAGGTTATAAAAAGATTTAAATATGTGAAATAATGAGAACGTAATTGGCAATGGTAATGTGTTGAATAAAGATGAGTTTGGCTTGAACATGTTGTATATAATTGCTAATGACTGTTACGAACAAATGGTCGTGGTCTAAGATGAATTTGTGAAGTAGCCTTACACTGATAATGAACCCATAAGTACCCTGGGGCATGGGGTTATGAAAGGGTGTAAGTGCGGGGATTTTGACAGCACTTGTATGGAAATGTTGAGAAGAGGCGTAAGTGGACGGTTGGGCTTGGTCCCCGGTTTTCATTCCAGAGGCTCCTTCTGTGCCACGATGATGTGAAATTACATGCAGTGTGAGTCGACATGGGGTGTCGTAATCTTGGGTTAAGGATAGTCTGGCAGGTCTAATGGTTCGCCAGTCGTCACACCGACGCGAGTTGATAGATAGAATTTGGGCGGTTGGGAATTGTCCTCGGTGCTCATTCCCAGGGCTCCTTCCATGCCAAGTGGACGGTTTGGCTTGGTCCTCATGCTTTTTCCGAGGCTCCTTCCAGGTTACAATATAGGCCAGTTCGGGGCTTGGTTCTCGGTGCACATCTACCCGATACTCCTGCTGAGCCGTAGTATGCATTGGAGCTCCACTTTATGTTTTTACTATTGAGGTGTACGAAGGCTTAGGCTTGGTAGTGTGCATACCAGCCTAGTAGTGCAGAAGCCCGCTCCACTGTCACCGCCTGGCCACGACGGGTGATGCCTGAGAGGTTAGCTACCTGCTCAAAAAGTGGGAACTACAAGTCTGTGTTGACATAGCAATTTCATCTGCGTAATCCTGGGTGAGTCATTGCATTGCATTCATATCATTACATTACTTTGCAAACACAAGATCCTTATCGTATAAGTTTGTATTGGCACTCTTATACGATGAGTTACTATACTGATGAGCCGATCCTCAACTTATATATCTGTATGGGCATTCATATAAGTTGAGTTACTTTCTGTTGTACCTCTTTATTTTTATGTTGTTGTAGTCGGTAGAACTGCTAGAGTTGATGGTTTACTCATTTAATGTGTTGTTTATATACATTGATGTTGTTCACTATATACCACCTATTTGTACTTCTGTTTTACATATATACATTGTACCCTTGTTCCTTTCTCCGCCCGGTGCCGAGGAGTCGCCGTGGAGTGGATGTGATAGCCACTTAGTCTTTATGACTAACGGTTGCTACGTCTTCCTTTTAGGAGGAAACCCCGCAGTCGGAGCAGCCGCAGATTTTGCAGCAGGACAGCCAAGCCAGGACGACAGGGCATGAACGGATGGTGGCATCACTACCGTCAGTCACCGAAGTGAGTTTGAGAGACTCTGGATGTTGCTCATTAGGTTATTTTTACCCGTACTCTGATATTTTAGAAGCTTGTTGTAGCTTCTTTTCATGATGTATTTTTGGACTATTTTACTTATGTGTGGATTAACTTCTATTTTTTATTTTGGTTGGGTTGGCATTGGATGATATTGTTTATGGCCGGCAGAATAGGCGACTTGTGGTGCAGACCGACACGTGCGTTGGTGCCACCGCAGGGCAGCTGTTCTGGTCATAACACTCCCCTCATGTCGTGTTTTGTGTTCCGGGAGGGGGGTCTTACAAATGGTATCAGCTTTCTACGATCCTGAACTAAAGAAGTCATTCAACAGTGGTGCCACTCCCGTTCAATTAGTCAGTTTGGGGACAAACTAACTTAGTGGAAGCAGTGGTGTGCCCATATGTAATTCACACTAAGTATGACCAACTATAACCTTAAGATTAGCCTACCTGACCTTAGTTTTCTACTCTACGTGCAGATACCAGTACACGTTAAGCCCGTTGGGGGCACCCCCGCCCCATCCGTACCCACATAGTTTCAGCAATCGGAGCTAGGGCAGACGCTCACAGCTATCTTGGATGCCTTTAGATCCCAACAAGCCCCCGTACAACACCAAGCTATGGGATCCAATTGGTTGAGCACTTGCCGAGCTCTCTCCCCTCCTGCCTACCTTGGGACAAAGTCGGCAGTGCGTACAAATTAATGGCTCGACAACGTACAAGAGTTGCTGGCAGGAATTAGATGTCCGAAGAATATGGCTGTGACCCAGGTATTGACACACCTGGAACTTCACGACAAGATGTGGTGGAAGCCACTTATGTGCTCCCAATTTCAAGGGCGAGTTTATATGAAGATTAGCTGGAGCGAGTTCTCAGGAAACTTTTTAGAGCACTTCATTCTCTAGTCTGCTCGAGATGAACTCGAAGAGAGGTTTTTACAACTGAAGCAGGGATCGAAGTCGGTTACGGAGTATCAACAAGAATTCCAACATCTCACGAGATTTGCTGACTCATATGACTTGGATGATAGACGATATGCTAAGCGCTTCTACAAAGGGCTGCAGGACTCCCTAAGGCAGGCCCTTTTGTTTATAGCGGACTCCAGCATGGCGGAAATAATTGACATGGCGAAGAGGGTAGAAGCAGACCACTTGGGAAGTGGTAAGGGATCTGCTGATGGTGTGATGGAAGCTGGCCCTAGCAATAGAAGGTGACGTGACAACAGAGGAGGAAGAAGACATCAAATAGGTGGCAGGCATTTCCACCAGAATTTTAGAATGTATCACCCGGTTCCACAGCCGCCAAAAATGCCTCTACCTCCACAGCTTCAATAGTTTCAGCAACCTAAGGGGCAGAATGAGCGAGTGTTCTTCCAATGCAACCAACCGGGCCACATCTGACGTTACTACTCACAGCTATTTGGGAATGCTCCTCTTGCTCTCCCTACGGCAGCACCACGAGGGCGGGGACAAATGCGTGGTCGAGGACAAGTACCACGAGGAGGAAACCCTCAACCTGCTCGGAATCAGGCGTTCACGTTGGACATGAAATAGGAGCGGAACCCTTAGGGGTGATTGCAAGTATATTACAGTTAGTTATCACATCGTCATTGTCAACCTTAAGTTGCGAAAGATGTACTGGAGATCTAGCTTTGAGTATTATTATTGGTACTTAGACACCGTGGTGGTTGGAAGGAAACTGGCCTATACGTTATTCGACATCGGTGCCTCGCACTCGTTTGTGTCTGTGGACTTCATTAAAGACTTAGAAGTAGTGCAATACTTCACTTGTATTGCTCGACGAGTACACCTCCCAGACAGCTCTGAGATGACAACAATCGCAAAGTGCGAATTGGAGATACTCATTGGGGAAAAGACCATTGATACCCCTACCACAGTTTTGAGAATTCCAGAATTCGATCTCATTCTAGGCATGGCGTGGTTGGATTGGCACTACGCAAGAATTGACTGCGTGGAGAAGCGAATTTACTTGAGACATGGGGACATTGATGTCATCTTTCAAGGCATAAAATTCGCACATCGTTTGTTATTATCTTCGATTCAGGCCTTGAAAGCTCACATTAGGGGGGAAGAAGTATGCATGATATGTTTTGAACTGAAGGAGATGAAAATAGATATGAAGGATGTGCGAGTAGTACGAGACATTCCCGAGGTATTTCCTGAGAAATAGCCAGGATTAACCCAACATAGAGAGGTGGATTTTCAAATTATGCTACTACAGGGTGCCAAGACCGTCTCCAGGAACCCTTATCGACTGGCCCCCAAAGGAACTCATAGAGTTTAGAGTTCAGTTGCAAGAACTGGTGGAATCAGGATTTGTTCGCCCCAGCACATCACCTTGGGGATCTCCTGTTCTGTTTGTTAAGAAGAATGATGGAACCTTTCGATTATGTATATACTATCGGTAGCTCAATCGACTGAAGGTGTGGAACACTTATTTGCTACCCCGGATCGACGAGTTGTTCGATCAATTGGTAGGAGCGCATTGGTTTTCCAAGTTAGATTTGTGCTCGGGCTATTATCAATTGAGGATACAAGAGGACATTCAGAATGCAGCTTTCAGCTCAAGGTATGGTTTGTACGAGTTCACCGTGATGCCGTTTGGGCTCACAAATGCCCCATCAGCTTTCATGAGTTTGATGAACAAAATGTTCGAGCCATATCTAGATATCTTCGTCATCGTTTTCATCGATGAAATTTTGGTCTACTCAAAGACAGAGGAAGAGCATGTAGAAAATCTGACCTTGGTACTGAGGAAGCTAAAAGAGCATGCCTTGTTTGCCAAGTTCAGCAAGTGCAAATTTGGCTCCAAGAAGTAGCCTTCTTGGGCGATGTGATCAGTGGGGCTGGACTAGCTGTGGATCAAGCCAATGTACTTGCAGTGAAAAAATGGTCGCCCTTGAAGTCAACAGTAGATGTCCGGAGTTTCCTTGGACTTGCTGGGTACTATCGTAAGTTCGTAAAATGGTTCTCAAAGATTATCCTTCCTCTTACTACCCTGACGAAGAAAGGTGTGCCATACGAGTGGACACCCCAGTGTGAAGTTGTGTTCCAAGAACTGAAAGATAGATTTACCTCTGCCCCCATCCTAACACTTCCGTCTGAGAAGGAAGGATTTCAAGTTTACACGGATGCATCTTATCAAGGGATGGGAGCGGTACTGATGCAGTATGGTCATGTAATTGCTTATGCCTCAATGAAACTAAACAGGCATGAACACAACTATCCAGTTCAAGATTTAGAATTGGGGGCAGTGGTGTTCGCCCTGAAAGTTTGCAGACACTAGCTATATGGAGTCCGTTTCGAGATATTTGCGGACCACAAAAATCTAAAGTATGTTCACACTCAGAAGGAACTGAATTTGAGGTAGCGGCGCTGGTTTGAGTTTTTGTGCGATTATGAGTTCACCTTGAACTACCACCCCGGAAAAACAAACTCGGTGGCTGATTCATTGAGCAAAAAAGTACCGGACTTGAGCCCTGAGTCTCGGTTGATGAGGATGAAATTAGCTCGAATGCTCGAGGAAATGGAGGTCACCTTGGTATATAAAGTTCCTTCGGAAAAGTATACGGACTACTTGGTGTCCATGAGTATAGTCTGTTGTATTCGAGACCGAATCCGGGTAGAGCAAGGAAACGATGTTGCTCTAGCCCTCATGATAAAGTCAATTGAGGGTGGATCCACCAAAGAGTATACACTAAAAGACAGCCTCATTTATTTTCGTGGTCGGATCTACATTCCCAAGGGATGTAAAATTCGGCAAGATATATTGAGAGAGGCACATTGCACTCTGTATTCTGTGCATCCCATGATTGCCAAGATGTATGCTGACTTGCGGTAGACCATGTGTTGGCCGGGAATGAAGAGGGACGTCAGATATTTTGTTACGCACTGCGAGGTCTGTCAAAGGGTGAAGGCGGAATGCAAGAGACCCGGTGGATTATTACAGACTTTGTCCATCCCCGAGTGGACGTTCGATGATGTCTCCATGAACTTCGTCCACGGATTTCCTAACTCACGCTCAAGGAATGATTCAGTGTGGGTAATAGTTTACCGCCTGAAAAATGTAGCCAGGTTTATTCCTATGAAGAAAGAAGCTCAAGTGGATGTTTTGGTACGCCTCTTTGTGGAGAGGTTTGTACGGTATCATGGCGTGTCAAAGAGAATTGTTTCTGACTTGGATGGACGGTTTACCTCAATGGAGTGGAAGGTCGTACAAGCATATTTGGGCTCGTGCCTTACGTTTAGCACAGCATTCCACCCCCAGACGGACGGGCAGTCTGAGAAGACCATCAGAACATTGGAGGACCTATTGAGACTGTGTGTGTTTGATAGAGGAGAGCCATGGGAAAGACTCTTACCCCTCGTGGAATTCTCCTACAACAACAGTCATCATGTCAGCATCGGAATGGCACCCCATGAAGCCCTTTATAGAAGAAGGTGTAGAACCCCCTTTTCATGGGTACAAGATGAAGACCCGAAGGTTTTAGGAATTTAGTACATTGATGATACTGATACGGTTGTTAGACTAATATGGGACCGCATGCTTGAGGCTCAAAGTCGGCAGGATAAATATTATAATGTAAAGCACCGGATGGTAGAACTTCAGGTGGGTGACAAATCGTTCTTGAAAATCCGGCCAATGCATGGAGTGTCACGGGTACGTTGTGTGAAGACGTTCAGCTCAAGGTACGTTGGACCTTACACCATATTGGAAAAGATTGGCCCTTTGGCCTACGGTTGGAATTACCGCCGGAGCTGGAGAACCTTCATGACGTATTCCATGTGTCGTCTTTCCGAAAGGCGTTGTTGCGGACCAATCAACATATTTCCACCATTGATGGAGCAGTAGCAACCGATAGGTCTGTATGACTAGAGCCATTGTAGATAGTAGACAACCGGACAAAGAGTTTGCGTCGTAGGAGTGTTCCTTTGGTAAAGGTGTTATGGTCTAACAATGGGAACGAAGGAGGATACATGTGAGCCGGTGGACTTGTTTCAAAATCACTACCCGGAGATGTTTCCATAAGGTAACTTTAAAAAGCATAATTGGTTTTATTTCATGTTTTCCCTGCCCATAGTCTTAGCCTAATTTCGGGGACGAAATCTTTTATTTTGTTTATATGATTTTTAACGTCCCAATTCACGCTAGGCCCCTTGTGCGCACTTTTAATCCAGGAGAGCTGACTTGGGCTCAGGGAGTGTTGGAAGTTAGGCTTGCACTCGAGTAAGGGAGGTGAAGTTGGTACAGAGTAGGATACGGGTCGTGATACAGGCGTGTCCATACCCGTGTACTTCTCTGGTGTCTTTGCGTCTTCTTTGTGAAATTTCCAAAGAAGGACACGGGTAGTGACACAGCATGTCCCTAACCGTGTGTATGTATACATCGAGCAGAGCTCGACTAACACCATCGACCGTGTTCCTCATGAGCAGGACACGGGTAGTCACATGGGCGTGTCCCTACCCATGTGTGTCCATGAAGCAGGTCGATGATTCATCGGGCAGAGATCAACGAATCGTTGACCGTGTTCCTCCTGAGCAGGACACGGGTAGTGACACAGGCGTGTCCCTACTTGTGTGTGTCCACACACCAGTTCGACGATTCGTCGAGCGGAGATTGACAAATCATCGACCGTGTTCCTCCCGAGTAGGACCCGGGTAGTGAGACGGGCGTGAACCTACCCGTGTGTGTGCAAGCAGCAGCTCGATGATTCATCGAGAGGAGCTCGATGAATCGTCGAACACATTCATCACGAGAAGGACACGAGTAGTGATACGGGCGTGTCCCTACACGTGTAGTTCAATTTCGGATTTCGGTGAATTTTCTGGCCGCGTCGTTTCGAAGTGACTTATTTAATGAGTTGATTATTTGTCCAATCATAGGCAAACATGTGGCTATACAGTTGCCCAAACATCCCACATAAAAAGGGGAGAAAGCCCTAGCCGTTCTAGTTTTTCTTCCAAGCCCTGCTGTAAGACATTTCTGGAGAGGAAGAGGGTGCTGGAGTCGACTTTTCGTCCTGTGAAGGACGAACACCAACCAGCGGGAAGAAGATGCAGCCAAGAAGGGTGACAAGATCTATGGCTGGAAATGTCGGAAATGCTAGAAATGAGGTGAGCTTCCTACCCTCTCCCTTGGTGCTAGATCTTTATTTATTTCTTGGAGAGATATCGACTCAAAAGGATCTTGATTTGTGAGACGAAGGTTTCTAGGAAAAGGCCGGCCATGCTAGGACTTGGGTCCGAGGAACTAGAGTCTTCAACCGTTCCCTCACTTCAAATGCAGTTTGTGGACTGGTTTCGTGAAGAGAAGTGGACTTGTGAGAGTGAATAAGGGAGGAGAAATTCTGGATGTTATTAGGAAATTTGGTTGAAGGAAGAAGATGAACCGATGTCCTCCGATCTGAGTTAAGATGCCCGCAGAAATCTATTTTCTGTGTGCAGCAGACTTCGAGCCCATTTTCAGTTATGATGCGGCCATATTTAGGCTTTCGACTAAACATAAAGTCACAGCCCTTGGAAATACCTTTTCAACGAGTGGTTAAATGCTTTCACCGGATTCTTGTAGCCTTAGGAATCCCCGTTTGAAGTTGCTGCACAGTAATTATTCCTATACATGTAATTCTTGTATTTGTTTTGTATTGGTAGAGAGATCATAGTGCAGTAACGATAATGTTGTGGAATTTAGACTATAAATGTTTGGGGTGAAATATGTTAATGACATTTGTTGGTTAGACACTTAATGAACAAATGGTGTAGTAAGGTGCACTAAACCGAGGTGATATGGTCGAGGTTAGAGAAAGATTTAAATATGTGAAATAATGAGAACGTACTTGCCAGTGGTAATGTGTTGAATAATGATGAGTTTGGCTTGAACATGCTGTATATAATTCGTAATGAATGTTACGAATAAATGGTTGTGGTCTTAGATAATGAATGTGTGACGTAGCCTTGCACTGATAATGAACCCATAAGTACCTTGGGGCACATGGTTTTGAAAGGGTGTAAGTGCGGGGGTTTTGACCGCACTGGTTTGGAAATGTTGAGAAGAGGCGTAAGTGGACAGTTAGTCTTGGTCCTCGATTTTAACTCCCGAGGCTCCTTCCATGCCACTATGATGTAAAATTGCATGCGGTGTGAGTTGACACGCGGTGTCGTAATCCTGGGTTAAGGATAGTGTGGACGGTCTACTGGCTCACTAGTCGTCACACCGACAGGAGTTGACAGATATACTTTGGGCTGTTGGTCTTTGTCCTCGGTGCTCATTCCCTGGGCTCCTTCCGTGGCAAGTGGACAGCTGGGCTTGGTCCTCTAGATTTTTTTGAGGCTCCTTCCAGGTCACAAGATAGGCCAGTTCAGGGAATGGATCTCGGTGCACATCTACCCGAGACTCAGGCTGAGCTGTAGTACGCGTGGGAGCTCCGCTGTTATGTTCTTAGTGTTGAGGCGTATGAAGTCCTAGGATTGGTAGTGTGGATGCCCGCCTAGTAGTGGAGAAGCCCACTCCACTGTCAATGCCTGGCCACAACGGTTAACGCCTGAGAGGTTAGCTACCTGCTCGAATAGTGGGAACTACAAGTCTGTGTCGACATAGAAATTACTTGTGAGTGATCATGGGTGAGTCATTGCATTGAATTCATATCATTACATTGCATTGCATACAATGGATCCTTATCGTATAAGTTTGTATGAGCACTATTATACGATGAGTTACTATACTGCTGAGCAGATCCTCAACTTATATGTCTGTATGGGCATTCATATAAGTTAAGTTACTTTTTGTTGTACCTCTTTATTTTTATACTGATGTAGTTGGTAGAACTACTAGAGTAGATGATTTACTCATTTAATGAACTGCTTATATACATTGATATTGTTCACTCTATACCACCTGTTTGTACTTCTGTTCTACATATATAAATTGTACCCTTGTTAATTTCTCCGCACAGTGCCGAGAAGTCGCTACGGGAGCAGATGTGATAGCCACTTAGTCTTTATGACTAACGCTTGCTACGTCTTCCTTTTAGGAGGAAACCACGCAGTCGGTGCAGCCGCAGATTTTGCAGCAGGACAGCCAAGCCAGGACGACAGGGCCTGAAGGGACGGTGGCATAACTACCATCAGTCACCGAAGTGAGTTTGAGAGACTCCGGATGTAGCCCATTGGGCAAGTTTTACCCGTACTCTGATATTGTAGATGTTTGTTGTAGCTTCTTTTCTTGATGTACTTTTGGAATATTTTACTTGTGTGGATTGACTTCTTTTTTATATTCTTGATTGGGTTGGCATTGGATGATATTGTTTATGGCCGACAGAATAGGCGGCTTGTGGTGCCGACCATCACGTGCATTGGTGCCACTACAGGATGGTTGTTTTGTGCATAAGTCTACCCTCATGCCGTGTTTTGTGTTCTGGAAGCGGGGTCTTACACATCGTCACCATCAATACTCTTGATTTACCATGGACTTCCTGTCGTATATGACTTCCTCTGTTCGCTCCATGTACAACACTAGTGTGTCCAACATCGCCTTTTCTTTCTTGCAGTGAACCAGATTTTGGAAGGTGGGGTCATCTATGGCGCTAACTATGATATTTTGTGTTCTCTTGTCCACGGTGGCAAGGATAACTTCATCATTTGTCATTTCAAAGTATGTATTGGGAATTCAGACATTTGCATCCAGAACAAACACTTTCATAGGGATGAAAGGACCTTCCTTGACTGTGATGAAGATCCTAGGGTTTTTTGCCTCCAAAAATAACCTAACCCTCTCCTTCTAGATGCCAAACCCTTCCTTCCTGCAGATGGGAAACTTCATGGCACATAGCTCCTATAGTTCACTCCTGAACCCATAAGGACACATTTTCCTGCTGACCTTGGAGATCTACTCAGACTATTAAGTCTACTTTTAGCAACATCCCTCTTATAGCACTTGAGAGTCTTGTTTTCAAGGTCAGATAAACACCTAGGGGGGGTAATAGGTTTTTGGTCTTACTTCAAGTCTTTTTAAATTTTACCATATACTGTACTTAGTGATTAGGTTATTTTTAGCTTTCAAGATAAATCACAGATGACACAACTGTTTATAGCGGTTTCCCGATTTTGGGTACATCCACTGTCCCTCTACGCCTTTCTAATAGTGTGTTAGATCTGGGTCTTCCCCAAAACTCAGCTCCATATGAGCTTACAACTCGATCCCGCAGGACCACTCAGTCTCCTACGAAACTTACTCCTCAGGCCCAAAGACCTACAACTCAGTGGAAAACAACCACGTACCTCATGCCAACAGCCAAACCACTAAGGCTAGGAGGACAACCCTACACTCAGATACAAAATGGATCCTACACTCAGCCTTTATAACACCGGCTTACCCACTCAGATTTCTCACTGAAACCTACCACTAGGCCTTTATAAATCATACCTACAACCTCAGACTCAACACTGAATCCTATCATGTGGCCTTATATAGAAAGGCTTACTCGGATTCTAGACAGGATCCTACAAAAAGATTAAGAGGTGTTTGTTTGGAATTTGACAGCAGAGTAAGTACTTTGTGTCCACTTCTTCCTGGACTATTCAGATATCAGTCCAAGCCTTTGCTAACGAAGACACTGGATTTGACAGTTAGAATCTTCTTCAGTCTGCAACCTTCTCTTACAGAGCTTGTATAATCTACCTCCTTAGAATTCGATTCTGAACCTGATGTCGCAGATGATGATTGCTTTAACTTTCTCTTTCCGCTTTCATGTTGACTAAACTGAACAGGTCCTTCTTTCTCGACAACAATGGCGAGAAAGAAGACAATGCTCAGCCGCAATTGCGAAATCAGAAAATCCTAATTGCATGTTATCGACTTAGCCAACTTTCCCTTTTGTTGCCCGTTGAACAACAACTCTTTGCGTTATGAGGCCCAGCCATAATTACCGAGTTACCACCTTCCACTTGTAGAAGATGATAAGAGCTGGCCACCGACACCATCAATGGCTTACTCCATCTTTCCCGTAATGATTTTGAACTACGTGGACTTTATTGACTTTTGCTGAGTCATGCTGACATCATCCATCTGTTGACTTAGCCAAAATCAAACATTAGCATAGGCGTTGAGTTAGTATGCATCACTCAACGCCAAAACACTTAAACAGATTTTCTGTCATTAGGCGTTGAGTGAGCAACCTTCACTCAATGACAAAATACTTAGAAAATATTTATGTCACTCAGCGTTGAGTGAGCAACCTTCACATAATGCCAAAACACTTAGAATAATGTTTCAGTCATTAGGAGTTGAGTGAGCAATTTTCACTCAATGCCAAAGTACTTAGGCAGTTTTCTACCACTTGGCATTGGGAGAGTAAGATTCACACAATGCCAAATTACTTAACAGATTTTCCTATGTTATCTAGCGTTGAGTGAGTAAGCAACAGTTAATGCCTTTCGACTTAGCCAATTTTCTGTGTCTGAAAAAACTGAGTCTGTTTGGATGAGCATCATTCAATGCCTTTTAACACATGGTGTTGAGTGAGTGAGCTTCACTCAACACCTGTGGACATAGTCAAATATTTATATAGATTTTTTGTGTCTTTGACTGACTAAGCAATACTCAACGATTCTGAAGCTATGGCATTGAGTAAGTTGACTTCACTCAACGCCTGTGGACATAACCACTTCTCAGCCATTTTTTGTAACGCCTTGACTGTCTCAGCCTATCTCACTGCTTTTTATTGTATGGTATTGTGTGAGTAAACTACACTCAATGCTCGTGGCCTTAGCCACACTTTTGTTATTTCTTCTTAGGCTTTTCCTATCTCACAGCCTTTTGCTGTAAGACGTTGAGTACGAAGACTACACTCAACGCTTGTGGTCTTAGCCACATTTACAGCTAAGAAATTCTTAAACTTAGACTAGCGTAGTTATATTCAACATTTTCACTTACCTGGCATTGAGTAAATAGACTTCACTCAATGCCTGTGGACTTAGCTACTTTTGTTGACATCTGGCATTGAGTGAGCTTGCTTCACTCAATGCATGTGGACTTAGAGTGATTTTTATGTACAACTTTCTTCCTTAGTCATCTAGCATTGAGTGTGCTTGCTTCACTCAAAGCCTGTGGACTTAGGAAAATTCTTACCAGTCCACTAACTTGCTTGTTGTCTACCTGCATACATAAACTCAAGCACACATCAAATACAACTTGTGTGTGTGATACTGACTTGTTTGACTTCATACAAATCTGGGCCATGGGGATCATTGGACCCAACAGATCCTACCTCAGATCTACTCTAGATCCTACCACTCGGAGTCAACAACTCCTACCACTCAACCTTTATAAAATAATCTTACAACCCAGATCTCACAGAGATCTTACAGGTTTGAGTTAAGGTTTGATGAAACTAACTCTAGAGAATAATCTGTGTAAAAAACAGTCCACCTTATTCACAGCAGCTAGAAATTATATCTTCAGTGTTGTATAAGACTGTTCTATGAAGATCTTCTATAGAGCACTGCTCCTTCTCGAACTTGAGAAAATTAGAGTTCTGTGTAGCAAGGTTTGAAGATGAACATCAGAATGTCTTGAGCTCTACTAGCTGGCTTTTATAGAAAAAATTAATGTTTTTAGAGATAGCCATAAAGTTCTAGTAGAGATTGAACATGCTCTACTTTTATAAGTCTGCTATGGAAACTAATCTATGCCTCTTTTAGAACGCGAAATAGGAATCTTTAATAGTTGCTTTATCCACAATAACTCTGTCGGAGAACTACGACGTTCTATATATTTTAGTGCTCTATATACTTTAATTTGAATTTATGAATGACGTAAGCATATTTGACATTCCCCCTGTATACTTAGAAAAAACCTTCTCGACAATTGGTACAAGCATTGAGTGGTTTTGGGTGACTCAACGAATTTGCTATAAACGATTAAGTCCATAAGTGTTTAGTGAACTGCCTTCACTCAACGCATTTAGCCTTGGCTAAATTCTACCATACTGAAGAAGCCTTGAGTGAATGTGGAACACTCAATGCTTTTGACTTCAACTCCTTATCTTAAGTAGGCATTGAGTAAAATGCCTTCACTTAATGCATTTGAACTTTAACAGCTTCCATTCTGCAGGCATTGAGTGAATGACCTTCACTAAAAGCATTTACACTTAGCATCATTTCTGAGTAGGCATTGAGTGAATTGCCTTCACTTAATGCATTTCCAATTGGATAGAATTTCTTGAGTAGGTGTTGAGTGAACTGCCTTCACTCAATGTATTTGAACTTAGCTGAATTATTGGCTCAGGCATTGAGTGAACCTTATTCACAAAAGTCATTTATACTTAGCCAAATTTAAGTCCTGATCAATTGAGGCTTTGAGTGACTAAATTTTTGACTATGCTTTTTGGCATCTTGCTTTGAGTGATGTGTGGTCTCTCAGCGCATCTTTACTTATCCAAATTTCTAACTCTCCCACGTGTTCTATCTATAGACCAACAAAACCTCTAACATATATAACCTATCTAATCATAAAATATTAGACTTCTTGCACATATGAACTTGAACACAAATCAAATACATGCTTGAGTACATTATTTACTTATGACCTTCTTCAAATCAGGGACATTGTAGTCAATGAGACCAACACACACTACCTGGACTAGTCCTCTATATGAATCAACTATAACAACACCAACCGCATATCTCATGCGTACTACAATACAAAATGGGACTTTGGTAGATAAGCAATAGAGTACTGCCCAACTGGCCTAAAATAGCACTGAAGGGCTCTTTGTGAAATAAACACCAAAGAGCCCAGCCTAACCGGCTCAACTGACATGAAAGGGGTCTTTGTGAAGAAATCACCTAAGAACCCATATCGACCAGCCATGGTCTATCTGTCAAATTCCTTCCGTGTGATGATCAGTAAGACTAAAGACCTGCCACAAGTAATCCTCAACTCAGGATTATTCAACAACCGTGTATCAACATACACTCATGCATTTCTACAGTACCAACGAGGCAAGAAGCTCTCAAGGACTTCCAACCACGTCTTTCAACAATATAACCTAGGATATAAAATATCCTACCATCACCATCAATTCATTAAACTAGTGATTAATTAAGTTATTATGACAACCCAAATCCACTGAATATTTCTTCCTTGTGTCATGGTTAACATCTTGAGTGTTTATTAAAAATTTCAGCTCATCATATCATTAGGATAACCATTTATGGCCCAATCATTTATAACATAATATTGGCAGTTCATATCACGTATATATCAAAATTATGAAATGAAATAGGGCATTCCATATTATCATCAATCAATTATCTACCAGATTTTCCAAAACTTCCGATTAACAATTTTTGAGAAATTCATGAGTTATGAAAATCTGTATATTTACGACACAACTTATGGAAACTATACTTCCCAGAGCTACAAACCACCAAAAGTTATGTTTAACCCCATTTCAAAAAGGTTTCTCCAAGGCCTACAACTTTCTTGTAAAGTCCTAGGTCCAAATCTAAGTCTATCATGTCTATAATTGGGTTTGATCACGACGGCGCAGATCTGGACAGAATCTGCCCCGCAATTACAACTTAATTATTTTTTGGGCAACAATTTCGAATTCACATTTAGGGAGCTACATAGCTCTCCAAAATATGTGCAATAACTCATTGGAAAAGTTTTTCAAGGGATACAACTTTCATACTGAGCCCGAGACCTGAATCTGACTGGATCATGCCTAAAAATAGGCTTGGAGTGCATTACACGCACATGACAGATTTCTATCTAAGTATTATAATTAAATTCCTACACGAATCTTAAAGTCAGATGAACAGTAACATTTCATCTTCTTCCTGCAGCCAACATAAAAGATGACTTTAGACCCTCTCCTCCTTTTCTACCTCAATAGACTACCATTCTTCATGAAATCAAGTACATTGACTTCGTATTGAAGAGAGGAAGTCATTGAAGATATTTTTGTGGCGATCGATGCCCTAAAATGTAAGCTCTAACGTGTCCTTCTCCTAGAAAAATCTATTAAAATCCCAAGGTCAAACTCCCCAGAGTCGATGTCTCTGCTAATTTCGGATCTAAAGATCTAACAATGTGGAGGAGGGTAGGAAGCACATCAGATTTTCGGCCATTGATCGAGTTCTCCTTCTCGGCTACATGATATCATTTGGCTTCCAGCGACCTAGCAACATTCCTTCGTTCTTCCACGGAAGAGTGGCCGACACGATGAAGAAGAAGAAGAATAGCAAAACCTTTTTATCGGATGAGGAAGTATCGTTCAATATGAAGTCTTGAGGAGAGAGAAGGAAAGTAGGCAGATTTAACCAAGGGTTAATGACTGCCATGCCTTGGAAAGTATATTTGTCGAGTACTCTTAACGATTCATCGATATCACTCGATGGATTTGTCAACAAAACTCGAGTTCGTCAATACAGCTCGGCGAGTTCGTCGATACCACTCGGCGGTTCATCGATTCCACTCGGCGAGTTCATCAATACCACCCGGCGAGTTCGTCAATACCACCCGGCGAGTTCGTCGATACCACGTGGCGAGTTCGTCGATACTACGTGGCGAGTTCGTCGATATCACATGGTGAGTTCGTCGATACGACCTGGCGAGTTCGTCGATACCACCCGACAAGTTCATCAATACCACCAGACGAGTTTGTCGATACCACCCGACGAGTTCGTCGATACCACCCGACGAGTTCGTCGATACCACCCGAAGAGTTCGTGCATACCACCCGGCGAGTTCATCGATACCACTTGATGACGTCGTCGATACCACCCGGTGATCTCATCTATACCACTCGGCGAGCTCGTTGATACCACTCGGTGAGCTCGTCGATACCTACGGCGAGTTCGTGGATACCACTCGGCGAGTTCCTCGATACCACTCGTGGAGTTCGTAGATACCAATCGGCTGTTCGTCGATACCACTCGGCGAGTTCGTCAATACCACTCAACAAGTTCATCTATAACACTCGGCGAGTTCATCGAAACCACTCTACGAGTTATTTGATACCACTCAAACAGTTCGTCGATACCACTGAACAAGTTCGTAAAAATCACTCGACGAATTTGTCGATACCACTCGAGTTCGTCGAGTGTACCAGCCACCTAATGCGACACAGAACACACACGATGGGTCTAGTTAAAAATTGGATGTTACAAATCCTATAAACAAATAAAAAAAATTTGTCCCCGGAATTCAGGTTAGGTCTACAAGTAACATAGTACGAGGTATACAGGGTATGTTTTGACTTTACCTTCGGGAAACAATACCGGGTAGCATTGTTGCATATGTTTCATAGGCTCCCAAGTGTATTCCTCTTTCCCATGCTTGGACTACAAGACAATTACCGAAGGAACCCGCTTTCTCCTCAGTCTTCGTATTTCAAAATTTAATATCTGTACAGGCTCTAGCTAGATAGATCTATCATAAGATATATGGCCATACATTGCGATAACAAACTACTCAGGCCAAAGTAGTGCTTTCCAAAGGGAAGATACATGAAAGATGTCGTTTTAGTTTTCTTGTTCCTATGGTAGCTCCAGCCTATAAGGCAAGGGACCGATCCTCTCCAAAACGGTATAAGGCCCCAAATATTATAGGTTGAGCTTCTTACTTTCGCGAATACGTGACACCCCATGCATAGGCCTAATTTTCCAGAATATCTTGTCACCCACTTGGAATTATACCATCTTGTCTTTCGCATAATAGTACCTTGCCTTCCAATTCTGAGCCTCTAGCACGTGGTCCTAGATCTGCCTAATTATAGCATCGGTGTCATCGAAGTACTTCACCCCAAATGCCTTAGGATCCTCATCCCGAACAACTGATAAAGGAATTCTGCACCTCCTACCATAAAGTGCCTCATATGGCACCATTACGATGCTTACTTGATGACTATGCTTATATGAAACTCCACTAATGGTCGAAGTCTCTCCCACGGCTCTCACCTATCGAAAATGCATAACAGCAGCAAGTCCTCCGTAGTCATGATTGTTCTCTCAGACTGGCCGTCAGTCTGAGGGTGAAAAGTGATCCTGAAAGTAAGGCGAGATCTCAAATATGCTTGAACATCCATCCATTCCTTAGAGGTTGAAAGTTGCTTAACTGAAGGTTAGCTAATCACCTAGCGGGGGGGGGGGGGGCGTGAATAGATCTTTGAAGTTTTCTTAGTTCTTTTGCAGATTTCTAAGATGATCTATCTAGATCTTGTCCTTAGATCCTGAAATAAGAAAGAAAGCAAACACCGCAACAAAAATAATAAGATTTATAGTGGTCCCAAATTGGGTACTTCCACTTTCCCTCCGTCCTATCCAACTGATTTGTTGGACTAGGCACAAACTCCACCAATATGCTCCTTAGTTCTTACACCTCAGGCCCTCAGTCATACACATATATTCTTCACAGAATCCATACTCAGAACCATAAGGGTTCCTACCTCAGAGCCCTGCAGAGCTCCTAAAGCTCAGTGATCCTCTGATCACCTACCTAAGCCTTATTTCTAAGGCCTACTACTCAGGCTCTTTATCCCTACAACTTCAGACACACAACCCTACTCTCAGAGTTTTGCAACTCTCCTACACTCTGTACCCTTCCAAGTACCTACAGCTCAGCCTCCTCCAAGGCCTACAACTCAGTGACACACTTATCACATATAGCTCAGTGACTCTCCAATCAACTACCTCATACACAAGGCCCTTGACTCAGGATGGGTGGACAACCCTACCTCAGATCCGTACTTGGATCATACCACAGAGAGCAACACTCTTCTACCTCAGACATTAAATCCTTATAGCTCTGATCCACTCTTGGATCCTACCTAATTAACCCAATAGGGCACCTACCTCTGTGACTAATAAGTTACCTACGTCAGGCACAAAGTGGCATACACTCAAATTCAGATAAACTGAATCCTACAAGAAGTGAGTACAAAATAATTAAGAAAAATAACACAACTGACTCAGAGATAAATTCTGAGTCTGCCATGATGGACTGAGCTGATATCAGTCCAGCACACTTGTTATAGAAGGAATTAGACCTCTTCTATAGCTAACACTTTTTTACTACACAGATGAGCAACAACCAGCTTGTTGAACGGATGAATCAACTTCTATGTTCTGGAAAGAACAATCTTGCTAAGCTTAAAGTGCTTCAGCTAACTTCCTTTGCCTTTTAGGCTATCTCTACTGGACTTGAGCTTTCAAGCTTGATGGAGAAGAAGATGTCCAGCTGCCTCAAATTTTCTTGCTGTATTTTCTTCATTTGTTCTCCATTTGTTCATTGCCCTAATCCTTTTTCATTTTCCTTTTTATATGCATTGATTTGAATCAATGGTATAAATGTATGTGGGCCCAGCCAAGGATTGGTGAGCACAATTTCTATCAGAAAAGGGCAAAGCAGCTTTCGTCGACACTGTAGCTTTCCCGCAACGACTACATGTATGTTTACTTTGATGACGTCAGCAATGGTCATCACCATCTGGACTTAGAAAATATTTCAGAAATCCATAAAGCGTTAAGTGATGTTATGTAACAGTCCAAATTTCGGAAAACAGGAACTTTTTAGGTGACACGGCCTGGGACACGGTCGTGTCCCAGGGTGTGTCAGCTGACACGGCCTGCGACACGGGCATGTCGCAGCTCGTGTCGAGGTTGTGTCGAGGATCGGGCTTTGTCTCGACGATTTTTTTCGCTCGACGATGTGTCGAGAGGGGGCACACGGCCCAGGACACGGGCGTGTCCAAGGCCGTGTCGTGTGCTCGACGACTTTATCTCGACGATCGTCGAGTGTCGAGACGTGGGTGTCGAGTGTCGAGAAGTTGCACACGGCCTGTGACACGGGCGTGTCACAGGGCGTGTCAAATCGGGTCGACGAACTCAGCCCGCCGAAGGATTTCGACAGGGCGTGTCTTTGTGCCGTGTCAGGGCACACGGCCTGGGACACGGGCGTGTCACAGGCCGTGTAAAGTCTCGGGATGTTTTGGGTTTTTTTTTTCGCCCAGGCACACGGCCACAGACACGGGCGTGTCTGCAGGCGTGTTGGTGACACGGCCCCTGACACGGGTGTGTTCCATGGGAGTGTCACTGGTTTCGATAAGTCGGTTGCCCACCGCTTGAGGCACACGACCTGGCACACGGCCGTGTAAGAGGCCGTGTTAGGTCAAAATCTGTGTTTTTGGCAAAATCGTGGCCATCCATTCCTTCAGCTGGGATCCAATGGCTGAAGCTTCTTTCTCTTTTTCCTAAAGGCCGAAAACTGAGAAGTGATTCTCATTTGTTTTGGCCTTGATCTTTCTTCAAGTTAAGAGAGAAAGAGAGAGAGAAAGGAGGAGGAAGAAGGAAAGGGGGCTGCTGCAGGTGGTGCTGCTGGTTACCGACGAGAAATCTGAAGCCGGCGTTGCGGAGGAAACGCTCTTGCGAGTCTTGCAAGCAAGCTTTGTGGTCATGGCACCGAAGCGGTCGTCAAGGGTAACGACTCTTCTTCCTAGCCATGTGAAGGCTTCTTTTTGGCATAGCTTTATGATTTCCCCCACCAAGAGGTGGCTGATTTTGGAAATCCTTGGGTGGATGCTTGAAATCCCCTTTGTTAGCATATAGATCCGGAAATGGAGTACTGAATAGGCATGCTGTGTGAAGCCCATCTGGACAGGTTGGTCTGGATTGGTGATGTTGCATACGAACCGGAGAAGACTCCGTGATAACGTGTAGGTTAAGGAGTCTACGGGTTATGCCTGTGAAAAGGATTAGCAGGAAGTACTGGGGTGGTAGCCCAGGAAAAATAGCCATGTGATGTTTTTGGGTCCAACATGTGCATGAGGCACAGGTAGTACTGGTGTGACCAGGAAAGGACCTTTTGTGATGCTTGATGTCGTAGGGTGTCCACCTGTGAAGCGAGTAACAGGAAGTACTGGCATGATAGCCAGGAAAGACCCCTGACATTTGTGCTTGTGCGGTGTCCACCTGTGAAGAGAGTCACAGGAAGTACTGGGAGGCCCAGGAAAGACCCACTGTTGTGCTAAGGAAATGGGTATCGAGATATGCCCAGGCTTGAATGCCAGGAACAGGATTGGTGAGACCGACCCGCGCCTTTGATATAGCCATGTGTACACTGTACTCGGAGAAGGCAAGGCGATTTGAGCAACGGGGGTTGGAGGATCCGACCTGCGCTATGTCCGTCCGACGTAAGACCAAAAGGTGCGGTCTGTTGGAGCGCATAGCAAGAGTCTTCGGCCTGCGCGCCATGACACAATGGGGGGCTACGGGCCATCCCGGTGTAGGAAGACTAACTCCGGCTGCACGCCATGGAGTAAATGCTCAAGAGATTTACCATTGGATTATGACCCTGATACGGAGGTGGGCAAGAGAGTTGCCGGAACACCAAGAATGTGCCCTGAGTGCACGGACCGTTGGGCCGGGTGGCGAACGGTTGTGATGGCTTGTGTGCGTGAAAGCACATTTTAATGATATATATTGCCATCCTTGTGATTTGCCATGTCTGCAGGGAAGATTACCGCTGCCCCGAGAGAAGGGGTAGGGTCGTTATAATTTGGTCAGCTGAACGCATAGAGGTTGATGTTCCTGCTGCTGTTGCTACTACTGCTGCTAGCCCTCGAAGGCTATCTGTGTTATTATGTGTGTTTTCTTTTATTGTGGCCGGCCTGCGCGCCAATTTGTTTAGGCCACTGTTGAAAGTTATGTAAGGTCATAAGGCCAACTCTTTTGCCTTGTTGTAAGACATTCCTATATTGTATAAAATGTGGAGTTTTATGTTTGGACATTCATGAGGAGTTCAAGTTGTAGTCTAGGCTTCCGCTAGAATGATTTGTGATAGGTGCGATGCGCTACTCTGGTATCATCATGTACCTTCACCGCCTGTTTTGTGATATATACTGTGGGGCCCCGGCCGGACATTCTAGAATATACCATATGAACGGATGGGGTTGTTACATTTGTGGTATCGGTTGTCTTGGTCTTTCCCTCTCGAAGTCGTGGCCGCCTTCTTTTGTGGGGTGGCGAGCACGTGTTTGTGCAAACCACAATCTACGATTGAACTCCTGAATGTCCATGATAGGAATGCAAACTTGATGTGTTGCAAGAACCGGTGTGTTCTTATTTTGTGTTGCTTGCTTGGGTACGACCGCTAATGAGTGTATCTTGTCCACCTTTAGGTGACACGAAGTGGAGCTGGGCTGTCTGAGTCCCAGCGTTCTGATGAAAGTACGGCACCAGCCGTGGTGCCTACACCTCCACCGTCTGCGGAACATGTGCGTTTAGTTATGGAGTCCTTATTTACCATGATCCAAGGCCAGCCCCTTAGGCAGGAGCAAGCGGCTGTGAGGCCAGAACAGGTGGTGGTGAGGCCTGAACCTGTCGTGGCTTTGGCTCCTCGAGCGGCTGCGAAGCAACTAACGCGGTTTATGAGTTTCCATCCGCCTACGTTTTCGGGAGCGGGAACTCCGATGCAGGCTGAGGATTGGTTATCGCGCGTCAAGCGAGTGATGACGGCGATTGGAACGGCGGAGCATCAGAAAGTGACCTTAGTTACCTTCTTGCTTGAAGGAGAAGCTCGATTATGGTGGGATGAGATGGAGTTGCATCACTTGGCGGGTCGTCCGTTAACCCAAGTATCGATGGAAGAATTCTCCCGGCTCTTCCTCGCGAAGCACCTTCCTGCGGCTCAGCAGATAGCCATGGAAAATGAGTTCCAAAGGTTAACACAAGGTGATGGCAGTGTTGACGCCTATTTGCATGAATTTACTCGCTTGGGGCGGTATGCGGGTTCTATATTTGCTGATGAACAGAGGAAGACCATCAAGTTCTATGAAGGACTGAGGGACGAGCTGAGGTTCCTTGTGTCAGGTTCTGTGAATCAAGGTTTTCAAGCATTAGTTGACACTGCGAGTGCGTTGGAAAAGGATATGAAAAGGGTGCAAGGGAAGAGAGCTTTGGCTGTGTCGCAACAGGAGTGGAAGGCGCCCCGATCTGGGAAACCATTTTATAAGAAGAGATGGGGCAAGAAGTCTAAGCCTAGTGGACAAGCTCCTTCATCCGTTGCAACGGGAGCAACGTCAGGGGCTACCTCCAAGCCAGATACTCGGGTCTGCTTCAATTGTGGCCGTATGGGGCATATTGCGTGAGATTGTAGGATGCCGCCAAAGAGTGAATAGAAGGCGGGAGCATCTTATGCGGAAAAAGGAATGGCGGTGGTGGATTCCTCTGCCTCGCAGGCGCAACCCCGGGTCTACAATCTTGGCCTGCAAGAGGCCATCAAGCAGAGTGACGTGGTCACAGGTATGAGTTTAGTTTTGCATATGCTATTGTTTGTATGCTTTGCTTAGTACCCCGATGTTTGCGATTTGTGTGTGTGACATGTTTGTCATAGGCTTTGTGATGATTCGGGGCACGCTGGCGCGAGCACTGTTTGATACAGGTGCATCGCATTCTTTTCTGTCTAGTTAGTTTATGACGCGACTTGGGATACCCAGTCGTGAAAAGACAGATAGCGTCAGAGTGGTGTTGCCGAATGGCTGTTGGATGCTTGCGGATCAAGCTTGCGATGTGGCGGTTCAGTTAGGAAGTCGGGATTTTCATATAACTGCATTTGTTTTGCCAATATCGGAATTCGACGTGATTTTTGGGATGGATTGGCTTGCGGAGCAGCATGCTATGATTGATTGCCAGTCCAAAGAAATCACGTTGGGCCAGAATACCGAACAGGAGACAAAGTTCGCCGGTATGCGAGGAGTGGGCGGGGCATTGATGTCTGCACTCCAGGTAGTCAAGGCTGTTCGGAAGGGTGCAGAGTGTTACTTTGCACTAATTCAGGTTGTTGAGCCTAAGGCCAGTTTGTGCGAGATTCCGATTGTGGCAGAATTTACAGATGTGTTTCCCACGGATCTCCCTAGGCTACCACCCCAGCGGGAGATTGACTTCACAATCGAGTTGGTGCCAGGTGCGAAACCTGTGGCCCGCTCGCCATATCGCGTTGCGCCAAAAGAGATGGCGGAGTTGAAGGTTCAACTACAAGAAATGTTGGAGCATGGTAATATACGCCCAAGTATGTCACCTTGGAGCGCGCCTGTGCTTTTTGTAAAGAAGAAAGACGGTGGGTTGCGATTGTGTATCGATTATCATGAACTGTATAAGCTGACCAAGAAGAATAAGTATCTGATACCTCGGATTGATGAGTTATTCGATCAGCTGGTGGGATCGACCGTCTATTCGAAGTTGGACCTGAAGTCTGGTTACTACCAGTTAAGAATTCGGGAAGGTGACATTCCCAAAACCGCATTTGGAACGCGTTATGGGCACTATGAGTTCACAGTCATGCCATTTGGACTGTGCAATGCGCCCTCGGTGTTTATGGATTTGATGCACCGTATTTTTCGTGAGAACCTCGATCTGTTTGTGATTGTGTTCATTGATGACATCCTGGTATACTCAAAGTCCAAAGCCGAGCATGAGATTCACTTGCGGTTGGTGTTGAACACGTTGAGGCAAAATCAGCTCTATGCCAAGTTCTCGAAGTGCGAGTTTTGGCTATCGTCAGTGGCATTTTTGGGCCATGTGGTGAGTGGAGCGGGCATTGCAGTGGATCCAGCGAAGATAAGGGCCATACAGGAGTGGCCAGATTTATCTTTCGTGGCCGAGGTCCGAAGTTTCCTTGGACTGGCGGGCTACTATAGAAGATTTGTGGAAAACTTCTCGCGGATTGCTTTGCCGCTAACCACACTGACGCGAAAAGATCAGAAGTTCGTTTGGACGCCAGAATGCACGCGAGCTTTTGAAGAGCTGAAGATTCGGTTGACCACGGCGCCGGTGTTGTCTTCGCCACGTGGAACCGATGGATTTGTGATTTATAGTGATGCCTCAGGGAGCGGCTTAGGCTGCGTTCTTCTGCAGAATCGAAAGGTGATTTCTTATGGCTCACGCCAGCTGAAGGTGCACGAGCGAAATGATCCCGTCCATGATTTGGAACTAGCGGCGGTGATTTTTGCACTCAAGTTGTGGCGACACTACCTTTATGGTGTGAAGGTGGAGATCTATACCGATCATAAGAGCCTAAAGTATCTTCTGGAGCAGAAAGACTTGAACATGCGACAACGAAGGTGGTTGGAGTTCCTTGGGGACTACACTTTCGAGATTTACTATACGCCCGGGAAGGGGAATGTTGTCGCGGATGCCTTGAGTCGGCGGGTTCCGGCTAGAGCGAATTGGTTGCAAAGGCATGATGAACGTCTTATCCAAGAGATGGAAGCATTAGAGATCTATTATGTTGCCAAGGGTTCCACTGCCACTGCATGCTTGAACTGGACCGAGGTGCAATGTGACCTTGCTGACCGAGTTCGACGGGCAACGGAGTTGGATGAAGATCTCTTACGCTATGTGAATGAAGGGCCAGAGGGCAAATTCACCTGGATTGACGGTCTTTTGCGAAAAGAGGGCCGTTTGTGCATCCCAAATGTGGGGAAACTGAGGGAAGAACTGATGTATGAAGCGCATTTTACAAAGTATTCCATTCACCCCGGGAGCACAAAGATGTTCAACGATATAAAGAAGCTTTTCTGGTGGCCAGGGCTCAAGAAAGATGTTGCCCTTTATGTAGCCAAATGTCAAACATATGCGATGGTGAAGGCGGAATGCCAAAAGTCGGGCGGTTATTTGAAGTCATTGCCGATCCCAGAGTGGAAATTTGATGATATTTCCATGGATTTTGTGCACGGGTTGCCAAGATCGCAGCGAGGAAATGATTCCATTTGGGTGATTGTTGACCGGCTAACTAAAGTGGCACATTTTCTCCCGAACAGGCGGGAGGATTCAGTTGAAAGTTTGGCAAAGTTATATGTTGACCAGATTGTGCGGCTTCACGGTGTTCCTCGGAGCATCGTAAGTGATCGAGATGGGAGATTCACGTCAAATGATTGGATGCCAGTTCACCGACTGTTGGGCACGAAGTTGTCTTTCAGTACGGCCTTTCATCCCCAAACAGATGGCCAAACTGAACGTACCAACAGAACAATGGAGGACATGCTCCGAATGTGCGCCCTTGACTTTGGAAAGAGATGGGAAGATCATCTCTATATGGTCGAGTTTGCATATAATAACAGCTACCAGGCGAGCATTGGGATGACACCATATGAAGCTCTATATGGAAGGAAGTGTCGTACTCCCTTGGCTTGGGTAGAAGCGGGCGAAGCTCGGGTTGTTAAACCAAATGAGGTTGAGGAAGCAAACTCAACCATACAGACGATTCGAGAGAGATTGCTGATTGCTCAAGATCGACAAGCAAAGTACTACAACGCCAAGCACCGGAACGTGGAATTTGCGGTTGGCGATTGGGTCTACCTGAAGATCAAGCCATTCAAAGGTTTCTCCAGGATTCGACGATTGAAAAAATTGAGTCCAAGATATTTGGGTCCTTTTGAAGTGGTTGAGCGAGTTGGCGAAGCGGCTTATCGGCTAGTTCTGTCGGCAGACTTGGGTGGATTACATGATGTCTTTCACATCTCGGTGCTTCGGAAAGCCGCGAAAGATCCAGCTCAAGTGATCGCGGACGATCGTATGCCAGTGGAGTATGGGCTAACAACGAAAGTTAGACCCATTCAGATCGAAGATCGAGCCGAGAAACAGTTGCGGAACAAGGCGGTCGCCATGGTAAAAGTCCGGTGGGATAATTGTGGCCGTGAAGAACTGACATGGGAGCGCGAGCAAACCATGCGAGAAGAGTTCCCTGAGCTGTTTGTGTAAAATAGAGAGAGGATGTTGTAACATAACATTTTGTATGTTGTAACACATTTCTTGCTGTTTCCTGTTGCCTTCCTGTGTCTGAATTTCGAGGACGAAATTTCCTGTAGGAGGGGAGGATTGTAACAGTCCAAATTTCGGAAAACAGGAACTTTTTGGGTGACACGGCCTGGGACACGGGCGTGTCCCAGGGCGTGTCAGCTGACACGGCCTGCGACACGGGCGTGTCGCCGGGCGTGTCGAGGTTGTGTCGAGGATCGGGCTTTGTCTCGACGATTTTCTTCGCTCGACGATGTGTCGAGAGGGGGCACACGGCCGAGGACACGGGCGTGTCCAAGGCCGTGTCGTGTGCTCGACGACTTTATCTCGACGATCGTCGAGTGTCGAGATGTGGGTGTCGAGTGTCGAGAAGTTGCACACGGCCTGTGATACGGGCATGTCACAGGGCGTGTCAAATCGGGTCGACGAACTCAGCCCGCCGAAGGATTTCGACAGGGCGTGTCTTTGTGCCATGTCAGGGCACACGGCCTGGGACACGGGCGTGTCACAGGCCGTGTGAAGTCTCGGGATGTTTTGCGATTTTTTTTTCGCCCAGGCACACGGCCACAGACACGGGCGTGTCTGCAGGCGTGTTGGTGACACGGCCCATGACACGGGCGTGTTCCATGGTCGTGTCACTCGTTTCGATAAGTCGGTTGCCCACCGCTTGAGGCACACGGCCTGGCACACGGCCATGTCAGAGGCCGTGTCAGGTCAAAATCTGTGTTTTTGGCAAAATCGTGGCCATCCATTCCTTCAGCTGGGATCCAAGGGCTGAAGCTTCTTTCTCTTTTTCCTAAAGGTCAAAAACTGAGAAATGATTCTCATTTGTTTTGGCCTTCATCTTTCTTCAAGTTAAGAGAGAAAGAGAGAGAGAAAGGAGGAGGAAGAAGGAAAGGGGGCTGCTGCTGGTGGTGCTGCTGGTTACCGACGAGAAATCCGAAGCCGGCGTTGCGGAGGAAACGCTCTTGTGAGTCTTGCAAGCAAGCTTTGTGGTCATGGCACCGAAGCGGTCGTCAAGGGTAACGACTCTTCTTCCTAGCCATGTGAAGGCTTCTTTTTGGCATAGCTTTGTGATTTCCCCCACCAAGAGGTGGCTGATTTTGGAAATCCTTGGGTGGATGCTTGAAATCCCCTTTGTTAGCATATAGATCCGGAAATGGAGTACGGAATAGGCATGCTGTGTGAAGCCCATCTGGACAGGTTGGTCTGGATTGGTGATGCTGCATACGAACCGGAGAAGACTCCGTGATAACGTGTAGGTTAAGGAGTCTATGGGTTATGCCTGCGAAAAGGAGTAGCAGGAAGTACTGGGGTGGTAGCCCAGGAAAAATAGCCATGTGATGTTTTTGGGTCCAACCTGTGCATGAGGCACAGGCAGTACTGGTGTGACCAGGAAAGGCCCTTTTGTGATGCTTGATGTCGTAGGGTGTCCACCTGTGAAGCGAGTAACAGGAAGTACTGACATGATAGCCAGGAAAGACCCCTGACAATTGTGCTTGTGCGGTGTCCACCTGTGAAGAGAGTCACAGGAAGTACTGGGAGGCCCAGGAAAGACCCGCTGTTGTGCTAAGGAAATGAGTATCGAGATATGCCTAGGCTTGAATTCCAGGAACAGGATTGGTGAGACCGACCCGCGCCTTTGATATATCCATGAGTACGCTGTACTCGGAGAAGGCAAGGCAATTTGAGCAACGGAGGTGGAGGATCCGACCTGCGCTATGTCCGTCCGACGTAAGATGAAAAGGTGCGGTCTGTTGGAGCGCATAGCAAGAGTCTTCGGCCTGCGCGCCATGACACAATGGGGGGCTTCGGGCCATCCCGGTGTAGGAAGACTAACTCCGGCTGCACGCCATGGAGTAAATGCTCAAGAGATTTACCGTTGGGTTTTGACCCTGATACGGTGGTGGGCAAGAGAGTTGCCGGAACACCAAGAATGTGCCCTGAGTGCACGGACCGTTGGGCCGGGTGGCGAACGGTTGTGATGGCTTGTGTGCGTGAAAGCACATTTTAATGATATATATTGCCATCCTTGTGATTTGCTATGTCTGCAGGGAAGATTACCGCTGCCCCGAGAGAAGGGGTAGGGTCGTTATAATTTGGTCAGCTGAACGCTGACCGTTGCTTTTGTTTTCCACCATTGGGTGGATTGTCCCTGTACAGGTGCTGGAGAGCCGAGCGGGACGCATAGAGGTTGATGTTCCTGCTGGTGTTGCTGCTACTGCTGCTAGCCCTCGAAGGCTATCTGTGTTATTGTGTGTGTTTTCTTTTATTGTGGCCGGCCTGCGCGCCAATTTGTTTAGGCCACTGTTTGAAAGTTATGTAAGGCCATAAGGCCAACTCTTTTGCCTTGTTGTAAGACATTCCTATATTGTATAAAATGTGGAGTTTTATGTTTGGACATTCATGAGGAGTTCAAGTTGTAGTCTAGGCTTCCGCTAGAATGATTTGTGATAGGTGCGATGCGCTACTCTGGTATCATCCTGTACCTTCACCGCCTGTTTTGTGATATATATTGTGGGGCCCCGGCCGGACATTCTAGAATATACCATATGAACGGATGGGGTTGTTACATGTTAAGTCACTCAATGTCATTTGTCTTGGCTCTCAGCACTTCTGAACTTGTGAATTTTCTCTGGATTTATCTCAGCGGTTCTGTCTCAGCAGTCTCAGCGGTTTCTTATTAACAGCTGAGACAAGATTCTGTCTCAACGCTTTCTTCTTATTAGCTGAGACAAGTTTCTATCTCAGCGCTATCTTCATAACAGTCTCAGCGATTTTTGCATCATAGCTAAGACTATCTTCGATCTCACCGGTTTCAATCTTAACTCTATGAGCGCTTCCTTCTTCATTATAAGCATTGAGTGAACCTGCTTCACTCAATGCTTCTGGAGTTTGAGAAATCCAGTAAGTTTTGTCTCAGTGGTTAAGCTGACACAATCTTCTTAGTTGTCTCAACTGTCTCAGCGGTTTCAATGCCCACTTCTCAGCTATCTCAGTTGTCTCAGTGCTTTTTGCCTTTATCAGGTTTTCTGGCTATAGCTGCGTTCAACGATCTGTGGGCTGAGCTCGACAAACTTTGATCTTCTCAGTGGTCTCATAACTTTATGCCTTAGTTTATTTTTCTGGCTTTTAACTTGACAAGTATTGAGCTGAGCTGGATGATCTAAAAGCTGAGCTCGACGAACTACAACCTGAGCTCGATGAACTTCAAGCTCATCTCGATGAACTTTGAATCCTGAGCTCCTGAACTTATTCCAAGGAATGTTGACTTGAGATCGATGACCAGTGGGATGAGTTCAACGAACTGCGAGCTGATCTCGACGAACTTTGAATCCTGAGCACTTGAATTTAGCCCTTGAGGAATGTCGAAGTGATCTCGACGATCTGTGAGCTGAGCTCAACGAACTGCGAGCTGATCTCAACAAACTGCGAGCTGAGCTCATGGAATTTTGATTTTACCACCAAACTCATTTTCTTCACCTATCCAATCATGGACTACCTGCATGCAAGATCTAGAGCACTCATCAAATACATTATACCCCTTAGTATGATTATTGATGACTTTTCAAATCCCGAGGAACATTGTAGGGCACAATTCTCAATAACCTCCCCCTATTTGAAGAAGACAGAACACACATCCATGCTAAGGTGCATCAACATAAGAAATATCATGATAGATCTAATGAATCATTATCATGACAACTAGCCATCCCAGTTCAGGATAACTCCCCCTAGATGTGATAGCTTAACACTATGATTGAAAGATCAATGGTACAAGTGAGTTATCAATCATTGACAATGTGATAGTATGATTAACACCAACAACTTTATTAATCATTAACAAGATAAACATTATGATCAAGATAAACCTAATCATTAACTAATTTAGATATCTTTAGTCAAACTGTAGTAGGTAAAATTTGTGATTATAAGATATCTGTCAAGGAATATCATATTTGTCAAACACAGACATGTAAGTGAAAATTTCAAACACATTTGTCACATCAATGTAGTTAGGGCCAAAATATATTCATTTCCTTGATAGAGATTTTAAAGTTCTGCACTGTTGGTATTCATTACAAACATAAATTAGGCAATTTTTTAAATAAGCTAAAGTCTTGCAGTCTTCTATTAACTATCCTTTGATGAACTTACACCAGCTTTCTTGCTTGCAGCAGACTGCTTCAGGTTTTCATCTTTGTTCTTATACCACTTGAAGTGGTGGAATGGCTTGGAATATATCTGGGAGGCATTTTTTTGGGGTTTCTCTTCCTTACTAGATTCTCTTTGAATACTCTTTTCCTTAGGGAATTTCTTTCCAGATGCTTTATCCATCCCTCAGAAGGATATACACTATCAATATTCTTCAAGAATTGTCCATGGCTTACCCAAGCATTGATGATGATGGATTCAGAGGCATCACTCAGCTATTCATGATCTGGATAATCTCTCTTCTCAGCTCTACTCTTTTCCATGAAATCTTCAGCAAGTTGAGTTCCTTCCATCTTTCTTCTTGCAGCATGCAGTGCATCCTGTGCAATTCTAGCTTGTATTGGGAAGTGTAGGTCCTCTGGCCTCTTTCTATCCAGGAGAGGCAGGTGTAGTGTCACCCTGGTGCCTTGAATTACATTGAAGGCTTGATCTTCAATGAGTGCTTCTGCCTTAGCATGACTGCTCTCCCCCTTTATGACTTTTTTAGATATAGTCTTTTGCAGTAAGGAGGTGTTGGCTTCATTTGTGTTTGATAGATATTGGAGTATTCTCTCATTGTCAGTAAGCAGCTCATTCCTCAAGAGTATTATCTGCTCTATACAGTGGAGAGCAACCTTGGTGATATGCTGATTGATATGATCTGATGCACCCATGATCACTTCATCAGTTGTACTCACATAATTCTTGACATACCATATGTCAGCTGCAGAGAGTTTTTGGCTTGGGTCCAAGGATGTCATGAGGGTGGTCAGCTTGATGCCAGCAGTTCCAGCCTTATCAAACCAGGTGGTGACCTATTTGTTTAAGTGAGAGATTTCTTCTTTATTTTCTTTGAATTTTATTGACAATTCATCCCTCAGTTTGGCAACTGATTGATCAACATACTCCTTGTGGGTTGTGGTCTGAGCTTCCAAGAGTACTTTGATTTGGTTTAGAAATTCCTCATTGGAGATGGTGGTAGATGAAGTATGACTCATAGGAGGAGGTACAACATTCTGAGAAGGGATCTAAGAAGGCTCCCCCTCAACTACAACACCTATAGAAGGAAACATTTCCTTACCTAAATATATATTAACACTACTAATTAAGAGGTTATGGGTATTACCTGTGGTGGGTGCAGACTCAACTATTCTGTTGACAACTTGATCCAAGTTTGTCAAATCGATCTTAACATGCTCCTCCTCAGACTGAGAATCCTTGTCTAGGCTGGACATATCAAGATAAGTCTCTAAAGTCTCAGGAGGCTCCCTATTATCTTCTACAGTAGGGAAATCTTCACTTGCCGCAACACCATCAATATTAGCCATATCTGCCTCATCTTCTGCAGCAGCCTCTTCTTCAGTAGCATTCTTTGACACTTGTCCCGACCTAGGGCTGGCATGGATTTTATCAACATGCACAACAGTATCCTGGAGTTGAATGTTTGCAGAGGATTGACTGAGAGATACGTCAACCTGCACAACAACATTAGTTAGAGAGGATGATCCAAGCTCTGGTTCATCGCTAGAAGTTCTTTCTTCCTCAGTAGGTTTCTTCCTTGTACCCTTAGAGGAATCCTTTATTCCAGAAGGTTGGCTCATTGGTAGTACCCTAGTGAATCTATCCAAAGTCTTTATGTCCATTCTTTTTAGGTAGTGAATATTCACACCATGTTCCTGTTTGAAACTATCAGGATAGGTATTCACTATGTATAAGGAAAGAATTTTGCCCATGTTTGGAGAGTCTATACAGTATACTAATCTATAATAGATGAGAGAAGACCATGAGGTCTTTCTATTTAGGATAATTCTGGTCATGCCATTAAACATAGACCTGGAGATAGTGTTATATGATCCAGGTTTGCAGATAAGTATTTCCCTACAATATTTGCCAGCAGTTTGCCACTCTGATTAAAGAATTTCCATTTAAGAGACCCAGATTTGGCCTCATTGTATCTACACCATTTGAGAGCACTGTCTCTATCTGTGATGGTAGGATCTTCTTCCTCGCTAGGGTTGATAAAGGGTATATGAAGGGCCTTTCCTAGTCTCTTAGGGTTTATCTTTATTTTGATGTCTTCAATTTTAGACATAAGAGTGTATTGAGAGGATGACATTTTATTGTTGGAGAAGAATTCCACTACCACTTTTCTAAGAATGGTGGAGGTTTCGGAAAGGGTGTATTCCAATCCTGCGACCTCAATCATCCTTAACAAAGCCTTAATCTCAAGGGAGGCATGACAGAATCCATCCCTCATATTTTCATATGCTTCCTAGAGCTCCTTAATGACATTTGGCGCCATAGAAGCAGTGCGGCAAGACACTGAGAGGGTTTCGATCTCGACGGCTACAGTTAAGGCTTATAAAAGTGGAGTGGCTTTTTGCTTATTATTGCCTTTATATTTATACCAAAAAGGTCTAATTATTAATTAAGCATTTTAGCTTAAACTTATACATTTCATTTTAACGGGTTGCGTTACGCTTCCTGTTATGAAACAGGAGATTTAGCGCTTCGATTCTTCTACCTCTCAGCTTTTCTTGTACTTATTCAATGCATGTTTAATTTGTAGCTTCCCTTACTGATTGGATGTACAATTTATTTGATGTAGTGAAAATTTTATTAATGCTTAAATTGAAGGGGACTTAACATGTTAATGAACCAGTTCTATTGGCACTCCAATTTATGCATTGATTACCATGAAGCTTGCTAATAATTATTTGAATTTTAGAGTAAAGCCTACAAAAATTAATAGTGTAGATAGTTGAATCACCGTTTTCTACTTGGTGTGCTTGATAAGGTTCAGCCTGAGCACAACTTAACAATTAGCAAACATAATCTATATGTAGAGTGAGAGACTTACCTTGAAGCTCGCTTCCTCTAGCTTTTGAGGATTACATACATGACAACCTCAATCTTAATTTGTTGCTTTTCTTGGAGCATATTGCTATAGCAACTATCCTGTCCCAGACATTTGCCTGGAACTCCCATTGTCCAAATACCTTGTCTTAATTGGACAGGTACTTGGGCTATCCTGCAAAACAAAATTGATTTACGCTTATGCACCCAATAATAATTGGGTACTAGATTCTTATTATCATCATAAAACTTTTGACCAACTCTCTGCTTGGGCTGAGCACATTTTTGTCCACTAGTCACATTCGGGTAATGCCAACAATCAGTGGCAAAGTGGCCCACTTTTCCACAACATCAACTTTTATGAATATTATATCTTCTCTTTAGGACAGCATAGAATTGCTGTCCATGAGAGATGTGAGCAACACCAGACTTTGCTGGATGAGCATTGCATGATGCTGCCCCCTTCTTCTTGAGTGAAGGTGCTGAGGAACTAAATGCAGCTGGTCCAGTATGGGCCTGATGTATATTTGGAGTCTGCCATCTAGTGGACTCTCTCATTTCCATAGATAAAAGATATTTGGATCCAAATCTAAAGAACTTCTCTTGAAGTTTGGGGGTTGAGTGGACAGTATCTCTCTTTCTTGGATCATGTGCCTTCACCCCACTAATGGAGCACACATTTGATTGATCATTCTAGACTGGTGCAAACTTGACAGTTTCAGAAGGTGAATTTAACTTTTGAAACACTGTCATCTCATCAGTGAATTCAGATTTGAAATTATGATTGATGTGATTAATACCCAGCTTCTCAGGGACTTTACAAGTTGCAGCTTTTGGAAACTGACCATGTGACTGATAAGGTTTAATCACCATCCCCAATTTTTCTGTGAACTTCTCTTCCAGATATCTAATATGCTTTTTCTTCTCTTATAGAAGCAAGGTCTGACACTCAAGTATTTTCTTGAGTTCAGACACCTCATGACTTTTCATATAAAACTCAATAGTTTTATTATTATAAAGAGTTTTATAAGGCTTCAGGACTTCTATTTCCTTGGCTTGCCTTTTGGCCAGAATTCTGCTCTTCTTTAGAGCATCTAGGAGTAGTTCATACTTGTCAATCAATTGATTTGACATCAGTCTCAGATTTTGATCAACCTTCATCATAGGATGAAGATGCACCAGTATTTGGACTGGTTTCATAGTCAGAGGAAGATGCAGAATTGGAAAGAGGTTGTACATTGATTGATTCTGAATCTACCTGACTTCTTTCTTCTTCAGTCATTGACATCATAACATGGAATCCATAGTCTTCTTCATCCTCCTCATTGTCACTGTCTGAGTGTGACAGAGGGGCCCTGATTCCTATCTTGACCGCAGGATATTCCTCTTCTTCTTTTGGTTTAGTAGCAATAGATATCAGCCCTATATAGGATTCTTCATCTTCATAGTCTGAGGAGGAAGAATCTATCTAGCTTCTCTCCTTCTTAGCCATAAAGTACTTCTCCTTCTTCTTGCCCTTGTGGTGATGGTGATGCTTTTTCTTCTTCTTCTTATCTTCTTCCTTTCTTTTAACTGGGCAGTCAGTAATGACATGCCCACCAATGCTGCAACAATAACAGATGACATTAGAAGAAATCTATTTACTATTTTTAGGGACATACCTGTCATCCTTGGATGACTTCTTGTGATAATAGGATGAAGATGTCCTGCTCCTCCAGTCCTTCTTCTTTATGAACTTCTGAAATTGCCTGGAGAACGAAGCTAGATCGTTATAAGACACGTGGTTGTCTGATGAGCCTGGCTCAAAATTTTCTGAGGTAGATTCTGCTTCCCTCCTTGGTGGTGAGGGAGTCTTTCTCCTGCTTCTTCTTAGGGTTTCTGCCTTGAATGACACAGAATTGTCCTTTGACTTGAATTGGCTGCTCTTCTCCTCTTCTTATCTAGCATCCGACTGCATTTCATAGGACTGCAGCTTTCCAAAGAGTGTTTGTGTAGGAGTGTCTGCCAGCTTAGCCTTTTCCCTAATGGCACAAATCTTGGTGTCCCAATCTCAAGTAAGAGATGTAAGGAATTTTTCATTCACCTCATAGTTGCTGAATACCCAACCGTAGGTTCTTAGTTCATTCACTGTCCTTAAGAACCTTTCAAAACAGTCAACAACCATTTCAGAATTGCTTTGCCTGAAGGCCTCACACTCTTGATTGAGCATGGACTTTCTATCATCTCTAACTTCCTCAGATCCTTCCATGAAGACCACAAGGGTGTCTGACATTTCCTTTGAGTTCTTGCAGTGTACAAGATTTTGGAGGGTTGAGTCATCAATGGCACTGGCTATAATATTTTGTGCCCTTTTGTCCATGGTGGAAATAATCACTTCACCTTTGTCCATTTCTGAATATGCCTTAGGCACTCTCACAGTTTGATCTATGGTGGAAGACTTTATGGGGACAAAAGGACCTTCCACCACTGTTTCATAGATTCTAGGGTCAGATGCTTCCATGAAAAGTCTAACCCTTTCTTCTAGAGGCCAAATCCTTCCTTCCTGCAGATGGCTAGCTTCATGGCCCCTAACTCCTTATATTTCATTCCTGACCCGATAGTTTTATCTTATAGCTAACCGTAGAGTTATACTCAAATTGTTAAATCCCTTTTTGAGTAACCTCGCTCTAATACCACTTGAAAGTTGCTTAACTAAAAGATAGCTAATCACCTAGTGGTGGGGGGGGGGGTGAATAGGTCTTGGAAGTTTTCCTAGTTGTTTTGCTTATTTCTAAGATGATTTATATAGAGCTTGTCCTTAGATTCTGCAATAAGAAAGAAAGCAAACACCATAACAAACACAAAAAGATTTATAGTGGTTCCCCAATTGGGTACATCCATTTTCCCTCCCACCTATACAATTGATTTGTTGGACCAGGCATAAAGTCAACCAATATGCTCCTCAGAGCTTACATCTCAGGCCCTCAGCCTTACACATAGATTCTTCACAGAATCTAAACTTAGAACCATAAGGGTTCCTACATCAGAGCCCTGCAGAGCTCCTACAGCTTATTGATCCACTTATCACCAACCTCAGCCTTATTTCTAAAGCCTACAACTCAGGCTCTTCTGCCCTATAGCTTTAGGCGCACATCCCTACTCTCAGGGTGCTGCAATATTCCTACACTCAGTACCATTCCAGGTACCTACAACTCTGCCTCCTCCAAGGCCAACAACTAAGTGATACACTTGTCACCTACAACTCAGTGACTCTCCAGTTACCTACCTCAGGCACAAGGCCCTACACTCAGGCTGTGAGGAAAAGCCTACCTCAGAGAGCAGTACTCTCCTACCTCATGCAATATAGCCATACAGCTCAGATCCACTCTTGGATACTACCTCGGTACCCCAACAGGGCACCTACCTTAGTGACTAATTAGTCACCTACCTCAGGCACAAAGTGCCCTACACTCAAATTCAGATAAACTAAATCCTACAACAAGTAAGTACAGATTAATTAAGAAAAATAACACAACTAACTCAGAGATAAACTCTGAATCTGCCTTATTGGACTGAGTAGATATCAGTCCAGCACTCTTGTTGTAGAAGGAATTAGACCTCTTCTACAGCTAACACTTTTCTGCTGCACAGATAAGAAGCAACCAGCTTGCTAAACGAAAGAATCAGCGTCTATGTTCTGGAAAGAACTATCTTGTTGAGCATGAAGAGCTTCAGCTAACATCCTTTGCCTTTTAGGCTATCTCTGCTGGACTTGAGCTTTCAAGTTTGATGGAGAAGAAGATGTGCAACCACCTCTAATTTTCATTTTGTATTTTCTTTGTTTGTTCTCCATTTGTTCATTGTTGTAATCATTTTTCTTTTTATATGCATTGATTTGTGTCAACGACACAAATGTATGTTGGCCCAACCAAGGATTGGTGAGCGCCATCTCCATCAGAAAAGGACAAAGCAGTTTTCTGCGCCACTGTAGCATTCCGGCAACGGTTACATGTAAGATGACTTTGATGATGTCAGCAATGGTCATCGTCATCTAGACTTTGAAAATATTTCAGAAATCCATAAAGCATTGAGTGATGTTAGGTAACTCAACTCCATCTATCTTGGCTCTCAGGGCTTCTGGACTTGTGAATTTTCTCTAGATTTTTCTCAGCGGTTCGGTCTCAGCGGTCTCAATGGTTTCTTATTAACAGCTGATAGAAGATTCTGACTCACCGCTTTCTTCTTATTAGCTGAGAAAAGTTTCTATCGCGGTTGTATCTTCCTAGCGGTCTCAGCGGTTTTTGCTTCACAGCTGAGACTATCTTCTGTCTCATCGGTTTTCCTCTTAACTGTCTCAGCGCTTCCTTCTTCATTAGAAACATTGAGTGAACCTGCTTCAATTAACTCTTCTGGACTTAGAGAAATCCAGCTAGTTTTGCCTCAGCGGTTAAGCTGACACATTCTTCTCAATTGTCTTAGCTGTATCTACGGTTTCAATGCCATCTTCTCAGTTATCTCAGCTATCTCAGCGCTTTTTGCCTTACTCAGTTTTTCTAGCTTTAGCTCCGTTAGACGATCCGTGGGCTGAGCTCAACGAACTTTGATCTTCTCAGCAGTCTCAGCGCTTTATGCCTTTGTTTATTTTTCTGGGTTTTAGCCTGATAAGTGTTGAGCTGAGCTCGACATTCTATATGCTGAGCTCGACGAACTGCAACCTGAGCTCGACAAACTTCAAGCTGAGCTCGACAAACTTTTAATCCTGAGCTCTTAAACTTATTCCAAGGAATGTTGACCTGAGCTCGACGACCAGTGGGTTGTGTTCGACGAACTGCGAGCTGAGCTCGACAAACTTTGAATCTGGATCACTTGGATTTAGCTCTTGAGGAATGTCGACCTGAGCTTGACAATCTATGAGCTGAGCTCGATGAACTATGAGCTGAGCTCAAAGAATATTGAGTTGACCACCAAAATCATTTTCTTCACCTGTCCAATTATAGACTACCTGCATTCAAGAACTAGAGCACTCATCAAATACATTATGTCCCTTAGCATTATTGTGGATGCCTCTTCAAATCTTAAGGAACATTGTAGGGCACAATTCCCAATAGTGGTGAAGCGACCATCACGGTCTGAAACTTTTACCTTAGGCGCCCCAAGATACCGAACGAACTGCTCCACAAAGAGATGCACTAACAAATCAACATGCAACTCCTTTCTCATCAGCATAAACCTGGCAACCTTTGTCAAGCTATCTACTATCACCCAAAACGAATAATTCCCGGTGCGAGATCGAGGAATGTCATGAACAAGTCCATAGAAATACCCTCAAACTTCCACTCGGGGATGTGCAATGACTATAATAATACACCAGGGCTCTTACACTCCATATTCACCTTCTAATAAGCCTCACATTGTGTAACATTGTATTTGACATCCTTCTTCATTCTTGGCCAAAACTTGGTCTTCCGCAAGTTAGTGTACATCTTGGTAATTACGCGATGCAGTGAACACTTGGTGCAATGGGCCTCTCTTATGATGTCTTCCCAAATCCCACCACCTGTTGGAATGTAAAGTCTATCGTGAAAATGAATGAGCTCTTCCTTTAGCGTGTATCGCTCGGCTGATCCTCCCACAGTTACTATGAATACAGGGGCCAAGGAAACATCATGTAACGCCCCCGGTTTTTCTTTGTTTTGTTTGATCTTGGATTGGCGTTACGATGACGCATTTCCGGCCTTTTGCCGTTGTAGAGAGTGGTATTAACTCTTTAAGTTCCTTGCGTAGCCTGGTTGTAGCCTATTAGCAAGATTCCCCAGCTAGCTGGAGTCTGTTTTGGTGACTCGGTTGGGCCTCTTAGGGAATTCTTGTGTTTTGGCTTCGGGAGGTGTTAGCCAGAGTGTGCGATCGTCGGATGTTGTTTTCGACCTCACCGTTGTTTTCGTAGCTTAGGTGTTAAGCTACGGTGCAAGATTTGGTCGAAGTCCGGGATCGTTTGATTTCGCGTCGTTTCGACGCTTGTTTTGTAAGCTGTAATGTTTGTTGTGCTGTGCATGACCTAGTTTGGCCGAGCTTGTTAGGCAGGTGCCTTGTCTTTTTTTTAGCTAAGGAGTTGGCTGTTTTTTTTTGTGTATGTTTGGGTGACACGGCCTGGGTCACGGGAGTGACCCAGGGCGTGTCGAGCTTGCATAGAGCTTTTGGTTGTGTGGTCGATGAAAGTTGGTCGACGGGTGTTTTTTTGGTAGGAACACGGCCTGTGACACGGTCGTGTCACAGGGCGTGTACCCCTTCGGTTCGTCGAGCTGCGTTCGATGATTGTCGAGCGATTTTTTAGTGAGTACACGGCAGTGTCACGAGCGTGTCGTATCGGACACGGGCGTGACACTGGGCGTGTCTCTCTCTGTTCGACGATCGGCGCTCGACGATCGTCGAGCGGTGTTGGAGTTGGTACATGGTCTGTGACACGGGCGTGTCACAGGGCATGTCCCTGTTTTGTCGAGCTGAGTTCGGCGATCGTCGAGTGGGTAGGTGGGTAGTTGTGTGAGTACACGCCCCATGACACGAGCGTGTTGGACCGGACACGGGCATGTCACGGGCGTGTCTGGGGCGTGTCCTGAACTTTTTTCCTGAGTGTTTCATTTTTGTGCCGTAATTCGTTTTTCCTCCTCATTTTCTTCATTCCCAATTCTGGAAAAGCTTCGAGCGGAGGGTTTTGGGAGGAGGCGTTGTTGGGTTTTGGCCGGCGATTGCGGGAGGGTTAGAGCTTGATTTTATCGCGCGTTAGCGGATTTGGCTTGCTCTCATCTATATCCTTCCTTCCATGTAAGTTTTTTTCTTGATTTATGGTTTATTCTAGGAGTTAAGAATTTCTGTTTTCTTTTCTTCTTCCTTAAAGCTTCAGTTTTGGTCTTTTAGGTGGCCGATCTTGCCGCTGGTGTCAAGCTTTGGAGATAGTTGTTGTTTTTCCTGGAGGTAGAGGCAAGTGGCTCCCTTGCCCTTGACAAATTATTTCTAACCCTTACTCTGTTTTCATTCTTGTGCAATAGCTTTGTTCTCTTTATTTTCCTCCCTGGAAGTTAGAGCAGCAGGTTGAGTTGTTAAATAAAGCTTTAAATCAAGTGGCTGTTTCTTTACTTTCTAGATTTAAATCAAGCTTTCTCTCTTTTTGTCTCGATTTGGTGTCCAATGGGTAGCTAGAGTTAGGGTAAAGCTGTGTTTAGTTGTAGTTTAAGTTTATTTGCGGTAGCCCCGAGTAGATAGTATGGGCGCGTTGAGAGAGTTTAGGCTGCGGTTTTAACTAAAATTTATGTTTACCCTAAATAGAAAGCCCTGACAGCATTGAGTGAGCCGAGTTCACTCAACTCCGTCATCCAGCATAGGTTTTGCGGCTAAAGTATTTTTGGTGTCAAGTGAGTGGAGCTTACTCAACGCCGCGTCGAGTGGGCTCGACGTTTCTGCCTTGGGTTCGTGTGCTTCCTTAGGATTGTTAGTATGACTTTTCCCTTTTCTCTAGGGGGGTATTGGGTGTTCGGCTAGTTTTTGCATGCCGACTCTTGGGTTGTGGCAGGTGGTGGAGTTTTGGTGCCTCTGGAGGGGTGGTTTTATTTGGAGAGCTGTGGCCACCGCCTTTTGCCCCGGTTTGGGTTGGCGTGTGTGGGACCCTAAAGCTACCATTGTTTGACACCTTAGCCATTTTTGGATCTGGTTTTGGTTATGTATTCAGATCCATGTTTGACCACTGCCATTAACCCACGTGTTAGGACTGTTAGTTCCTTTCCTATTCTATGGTTTTTTCTTTTGGCATATATGTATATGTCTTGCTGCTGTTGCAGGCTCTTTTGTAGGGCATGTTGCTTTTATTGCTCGCACTTGGTATGCTTTGCTGTGCTTTAGACAGTGCTCTTTTCTTATTGACCTGTCCTTTCTTGTGCTTATAACATTTTTTGTTGTCGGGTTGGTAAACCCATCTTATTGCTCATAAATCTAATGCTCTATTTACCTTTTTGATTATTTTCTTGCTGAGGTGTCCTTTTCTTGAAAGTCTCAGGTCCAGGTTATAGCCAGTTCAGCGTTTAGTTCTTTTGTAGGGGCTTGCTTGTGGCCTCTTGGGTAGCTGAGATAGCTGATCCGCGATTTTGTGAGGTAGCTCTTTACCTTTCTTTATAGACATACATACTCACAAGTGGGTTCGTGTCAGGTTGTTGACGCCCACTGACGTCTTCTTGCGATGCTGGGTATGAACTTAAACTGCTATTTTTGTCTATTTGTGGTTGTTCACTTGCTTCAGGGAAGGATTTATGCTAGGTTGCATGTTAGGTATTTTAAACCCTAAATCATTACTATATGTATCTCATGAATGTCATATTTATAAAACTAAGACACTACTTTTCCTTTAGCGTAAAAACTACATCTTTATATACTATATTCACTTTAGAGTCGTGCATACCATGAGTCGTCCCTCAGGGACACTTATGCTCATTTAAGACGTCAACTCAATTTAATCAAAGTATTTTCCGCTGCGTATAAATATACTTTTAATTGTGGACTAGCTGATCCACCGTGCCGAGGGATACGACCATTAAATATAACTGGTTTTCTTTCATATTAATCAACAATTTTCCTTAAAATTTAAAATCTGGAGTTTTGCCTGAATGTGTGCAGTGTTGAAGCCAAATATGACCTCAACTGAAGTTCGAAGAAAAAGGGGTGCAGCCAAAACCTACTCCTCTCAAGTCTCACCCCTTGACTGGATTCTAAGGACCTAAGACTGACCCTCAAGCCTCAGCAGGGAGGTCCCACCTCACACCCGGAAGATCTCTGAGAGCTTCCCCTCCAAAGCCAAAGCTGGGCTAGGAGCTCCTCAGAAAGCACTAGAATTCCGGAGACAATGATAGCTTGCTTTCTAAGGAGCCCTTATGGGTCTATTTATAGCATTTTGCTGTCCTGAATTTACTGAAAAGCCCCTGGTTGGTCTGCCAATAGCCAAAACCCGCTGTTTTTTTGAGGGTACTGAAGTAATTTCTCCTGAGGGCAATTAGGACATTCTTCCAAAGACCCTGGGCCCCACTCGGCGAGAGCTGGTGCCGAGACCTTTCGGCCCAGGGCGTGGCGCGAACGTTCTCGCCTGGCTTATGCAAGAACTCTTTGAGATAGGAGCTTGGTTCGGGCGCAAGCGCTCCCGCGCAGGTCGCGCACGACGATCTTGGCCTACTATTCCCCGTTCGACGATCCGGCGCAATCGTTCCCGCCTTCTTCGGGCGAGATCTTCCTTATGGCGGGAACACTTCGGCTAACCCAACCGTTGATCATTGTGCCTCCTGGACTGGCTCAGCGAATATGGGGTTGTACACAATCCCCGCTCTTTTTGAGCTAGCACCGCGCTCGAAAAGACATGTCCAACCCCAAAAATATTCGCTGAGCACGTGTCAACATCAGGGAATCTTTCGGTGGGCCGTACGGTGTCTATAAATATGAGTGCCGATAGACGGTCATAACACTTTCCTCGAGCCGTCATTCTCCTTCTGAGCTCTCGCCCTCTCTCGCTATGCCTTCCAAGCGTGTCGATAAACCTCTTCCGCAGGATCTGCAGGACCGCATCAACGCGGCGCAGGCGCGAGCTAGGGCTAACTGTGCCCTTGTCGCCCCATGGCTAGCGAGACAGCCGTCAGTTGCTGAGCCTTCTTTGCCCAAGAAGAAGAAGAAGAAGAAGGCGAAGGTGGTTCAGCGGGACCTATCCCGCGAGAACAGGAGCCCGCCCACCCCGACCCCTAGTTGCGCGGACGGCACCTCGCCGCGGAAGGTAAGCTTGATATACCCATTAACAACCAGTTGCTCAATTGTCTAACTTGATACCTCTCGCAGGAGACGGTTCCCGACGCTGCCACGTCCCCGCGAGAACGTTCGGATCCACCCTCTAGCCATCAAGATGATCATCCCCAGGTTCCCGAGGCGCCTTTTCCGCCTGACCCGAACACCGCCGGTAAAGGTTTCCTTCTTGGCTTCGCCTGGTATTTTTAAATACTGACCTGATTCCTCGCAGCGCCAGTTTTCGCACCTCCAGATCTCGCCACCCGGGATGGTGGGGCGAGAACTGTGAATCAGCCTGCCCATGAGGCTGACTCCTCCCTACCGACGAGAGGAAAAAATGCCGAGATCCCTGCGCCACCGCTAGACGCTAGCCCTCCAGCGGTTGAGGAGACCCGCTCCCCTGCTCTCGATCAGGCCGGGATCACCATCCGCAAAGTTTACCCCCCCCCCCCCCGGCAAAGGAAAGCCAATCCACCTCCTCTTTGGAGCTGAGGGGGGGGGGGGGGCTGGGCCTTCTCGCCTGCCGTCGACCGGGGGGCCTCGTCACTCCGAAGGTATACGACCGTTTTATCGCTGCTACCTTTTAGTTTCCGCTAAAATGGGGAATCTTCTTGACAGGGGACATGGACTCGCGGCCTGGCGCTGAAGTGGAGGAGGAAGACGAAGAAGAAGAAGAAGAAGAAAGAGACGGAGAGGATGGAGAGAGCTCTCCCTTCCCTTCCTCTGACGAGATGGAGGAGATCCTGACCGGTGCCGGGAGCGCAAAAAGACGGGGGAAGAAGGTCGCCGCCATACTGTCGAAGCTCATCCGGCGAGATCGAGTCCGCGACCTCGCGGCCAAAGAGTTTCGCCAGTCGGTGGAGAAAAGGCTGGAGTCCCTGGAGCGAGATTTCCTTCTAGGCGAGATGGACCGGCCCGGGGGAGCTACCGCCGGGTCCTCACCTGAGAGATGCATTGAGAGAATCCGGGACCTGTCTCGCCGGGTTGACCTAGGATGCAGCGTTCTGTCATCCTACTTCAACCCACAGGCGCCCCCCCGGACCAAATTGCGGGACCGAGGCAAATGGCGTTGGGAGCAAGGGAAATGGCGCTGGGAGCCGTACTGAAGCGCGAGACCTCCCCTCCTCTTCCTCTGGCCTTCCCTTCTCTAATGTACCCTTGCTTTCTTTTTCGCTTGGAGTTGTAACTATTGTTCCCGCACTTTATTCGCTTATTATATTATTATTATTTATTATTTTTTATCGCGTTCCCGCTCAGCGAGAGCGATGGCTCTGTCTTTAATATTTTTGTATGCGTATGAGTTATCTTCCCAGCTCCTTGGGGTGGCGAGAACCACCTTGCTTCCGCCTACTTTTCCTGCAGCATGACACTTCGCAACGTTAGCGCCAGCTGTTTAATCGGTCGTTGTCAGATTCGGGCGGGAAAAACGAAGCGTCGCTGACCTAGGACGCGGCGGCTGTACCCTCGCCGCCTTTCTGAAAACAACCATCATTACCACGATTTCCTATAAATAGGAGGCTCACCTACCACATTCATTACTCTGACTCCAGTCTCTCTCCTCTTTGCTGTTGTTCTCGCAGTCTTCGCAAAGCTCTCGCCCCTTTTCTGTCTTCCACTTCCGTTCTCGCCTTGTTCTCGCTCTCGCCTTCTCCCCGTAGATCTCGCCTTCAATCCCTATTGCGATGCCTGGTGGTGGTGAAGGACGATCCAACTGTGCGGAAGCCTTCCAAAAGCATCTCTTCCCTTCCTGTACTCTCACTCTGGAGGAGTTCAATCTGACCAAGGCCCAGCACGTTCCCGCTGGCTTCGTCGCGCGGCCCCCGGGCAGTCATGACAAGGTCAACACTGCAGGGGAGGGGGAGCTCTCCATCCCTATTGAACACTTCGAGGTGGGCTTCCGCCTCCCGCTGTGGCCTGAGATGCGACAGGCTCTCCGATACTACGGGGTGGTTCCCGCGCAGCTGAATCCTAATTCAGTTGCCATTCTCGTGGCATTCATATGCTACATGCGTTCCGAGAGGATCGAGTTCAGCCTGCCGATCTTCCGCAAGCTGTTTACCTTCCGCGCGAAAGGAGGCGTGGTGTTCTTCTCCGGGCAGCTTCTGAAGACGATCGGTCTCGCCAACAAGCATCATCATTGGGGCGAGAAGTTCATCTACGTCTCCGGCGACTTCGGGAACGTACCCTTGGCCCCCATCCAATATGAGGATGCCGCCTACAAGCCTCCGTCCTTGGGCTCCCGCGAGGGCGCCCTCCTTGAGTTCTTCGGAACCAAGGACTTCGACGTCCTCCACCTCCGGCGAGACGTTGATTCTCTTCCCCCTGTACTTCCGGGAGAAGGTAGGGTCTCGCCTTCATTTGTCTATTTCTTGCCTTTTCAGAGATTAGAACTTATCACTGTTGTTTTTTGCAGGAGAGCGCGAGATCCCTCTCCGCCAGCCTTTCGACGAGGCTCGCGCCGGAGGGAGTCAGCCTCCGAAGGACCCGCTGGCTCTTGCGAAAGCCGCCGCGCAAGCCTGGCGAAAGGAGCCGGGCCTCACCCCCTTGAGCGGTGTTGTGAAGCGAAAACCGGTTGCTTCCGCACCTCAGCCAATCAAGAGGCCCAAGACCACGGATACCGAGAAGGGCAAGGCTGTGGTTGTCCAGTCCGTCCAACCTCTCCCCCCCGGCCGCTCCTTCGAGGAGGTCTTGGAGGCAGCAAGCAGGGTTGCGGCCACCAGGGGCAGCCTAGGGACTCCTGCCGAGAACCCTCGGACCCCTGGCGCCGCCGAGAGCGAGGGTGCCGCCGCCGGGACCTCCGGCCAACCCCCGTCTGAAGAGGTGCCGCGGGGTCATCGTAACTTTGGCCTCGGCGTGAGGTGCCTGGACGCGGAGAACAAGCCGCTGCTGCAATGGGACCCTGACGCCAACAAGGTCACGGTCTCGTCCCTCTTGCCGAGCTGGGCGGAGCGAGACGAGGTCACCGGCGAAGCTTTCGCCTTAGGATATGGCCTCTACAGCCGGGAGGGCGCTAGCGTCTTCGACAAGATGTCGACCTGGCTGTTGGCATATGACTCCACTCGCGCTTTAATGCGTGGGCTGGAGCTTGCGCACATGTGCGCCCGGCGGAGCATTACGATAGACCGCAACTTCCAAGATATGTTCAAGGCCAGGGAGGATGCGGTGGCCCAGGCGGCCTCTCTGGCCAAGGAGCTGGCCGAGACCCAGCAACTACTATCCTCGCGCCAAGCGGAAGGGGTAAGCGAGACTTTTCATAATCAGTTTTTCTCGCAATCCTAACCTTTTTTTTATGCTAACCTCCCGTTGTTCAGGATTCCGATCAAGCCGCGCTTCGCGAGGAGCTGTCTCAGGCCCGATATGACAACGTTCTCCTGCGAGAGCAGATCGCGCGCCTCGAGGCGAGTGCACCCCCTCCGCTGGACGAGAGATTGAAGAGCCAGTATTACTCGGCTTATGACATCGACAAGCTCCTTCAGGGGAACGCGCAAGCCACCGTGAGGCTGACGCTGGAGACGCTGCGCGACATCAACTGTTGGGACGAAAAGGGCAAAGACATTACCGCTCCACAACTTGTCCCATGGCTCTTCGAGCCCATCCCAAAGCCCCCTGGCGCCCGCAATACCCCTCCCTCGGATGTCCCAAAGTCCCCCGCGGCGGATGGCGAGACCTCCGGGGGGAGCTCCGGCGGAAGCTCCAGCGGAAGCTCTAGCGAGACTTCAGCGGAAGCTCTTGAGGGTCCTCTTCTTGCTTTTGTTCTTCACTTTTATGTAAAAGCGCGAGACGCTATCACTTTGTACCTGTATACAGTATTTGTTAATGCAAATGTTTTTTCTTGCGAACATTTTTTGTTATTTGCGAATGTGTTTGATGTGGTTGTCGTAGTCGAATGCTTTTGGCGTAGGCTTCCGCCAAGGCCCTTGGCCTTCTTAGGAAATTCGTAGCGATGAATCAGCAAGAACCCGCGGTAACCGGCCAGCCGGAAGCGTAACCCTCGAATCCTTAGGACGGGACCGTCCCCTCTAGACTGCGCGAACTCCCTCTGGCCCGTCGCCTAACGATCTCGCCTGTTTGTTCGAGAGAGCGCCGAGAGGAGCCTTCTTGGCGAAAGCCTCCCCACCTCGAGATCCCTTTGATGGGGACTCTCCTGCCGAGATCTATTCCTGCCGAGATCTATCTCAGCCGAGATCCATCCCTGCCGAGATCTATCCCTGCCGAGATCTATCTCTGCCAAGATCCATCCCATCCTTTTCACTTTTCACTTGGTATTCTCAACGTGTTTCCTGCCTTGTACAAATCAAGCCAACCAGACCGAACCTATCCCCCACAGGCGAGCCTTCGGACCTGCCAGCTAGATGAGAGTCTGCGCAGCGGGTCTACCTGGGGCCGAGCCGAGCTCGGGGTGCCGTTGAAGATCTCAGACCAAACAAACCTATCCCCCACAGGCGAGCCTTCGGACCTGCCAGCTAGATGAGAGCCTGCGCAGCGGGTCTACCTGGGGCCGAGCCGAGCACGGGGTGCCGATGAAGATCTCAAACTAAACAAACCTTTCCCCCACAGGCGAGCCTTCAGACCTGCCAGCTAGATGAGAGCCTGCGCAGCGGGTCTACCTGGGGCCGAGCCGAGCTCGGGGTGCCGATGAAGATCTCAAACCGAACAAACCTATCCCCCACAGGCGAGCCTTCGGACCTGCCAGCTAGATGAGAGCCTGCGCAGCGGGTCTACCTGGGGCCGAGCCGAGCTCGGGGTGCCGATGAAGATCTCAAACCAAACAAACCTATCCCCCACAGGCGAGCCTTCGGACCTGCCAGCTAGATGAGAGCCTGCGCAGCGGGTCTACCTGGGGCCGAGCCGAGCTCGGGGTGCCGATGAAGATCTCAAACCAAACAAACCTATCCCCCACAGGTGAGCCTTCGGACCTGCCAGCTAGATGAGAGCCTGCGCAGCGGGTCTACCTGGGGCCGAGCCGAGCTCGGGGTGCCGATGAAGATCTCAAACCAAACAAACCTATCCCCCACAGGCGAGCCTTCGGACCTGCCAGCTAGATGAGAGCCTGCGCAGCGGGTCTACCTGGGGCCGAGCCGAGCTCGGGGTGCCGATGAAGATCTCAAACCAACCAAACCTATCCCCCACAGGCGAGCCTTCGGACCTGCCAACTAGATGAGAGCCTGCGCAGCGGGTCTACCTGGGGCCGAGCCGAGCTCGGGGTGCCGATGAAGATCTCAAGCCAACCAAACCTATCCCCCACAGGCGAGCCTTCGGACCTGCCAGCTAGATGAGAGCCTGCGCAGCGGGTCTACCTGTGGCCGAGCCGAGCTCGGGGTGCCGATGAAGATCTCAAGCCAACCAAACCTATCCCCCACAGGCGAGCCTTCGTACCTGCCATCTAGATGAGAGCCTGCGCAGCGGGTCTACCTGGGGCCGAGCCGAGCTCGGGGTGCCGATGAAGATCTCGAACCAACCAAACCTATCCCCCACAGGCGAGCCTTCGGACCTGCCAGCTAGATGAGAGCCTGCGCAGCGGGTCTACCTGGGGCCGAGCCGAGCTCGAGGTGCCGATGAAGATCTCAAGCCAACCAAACCTATCCCCCACAGGCGAGCCTTCGGACCTGCCAGCTAGATGAGAGCCTGCGCAGCGGGTCTACCTGGGGCCGAGCCGAGCTCGGGGTGCCGATGAAGATCTCAAACCAACCAAACCTATCCCCCATAGGCGAGCCTTCGGACCTGCAAGCTAGATGAGAGCCTGCGCAGCGGGTTTACCTGGGGCCGAGCCGAGCTCGGGGTATCACAAAACATTCAACTATGTTATGCCATGAAAAATTCGACACTAGTTAAAGGAGAATCAATCGGTATAATATAACAAGTTCATTTTTGAGATACATAATTACATCCCTCCCCCTTCAGGGGTAGAAGCGCTTCAGATCATCACCACTCCAAGTGTGGCTTAGGGCTCTTCCCTCCACGTCCTGGAGGTAGTATCCCCCTGTTCCGAGGACTTCCTTCACTATGTATGGACCTTCCCAGTTCGGGTGGAGCTTACCCACGGGAGCCGATCTTCCCGCCGCGTCGACCTTTCTCAACACCAGATCCCCTTCTGCGAACTGTTTGACCCTGACATGCTTATCAAAATGCTTGGCCATCCGTCGCTTGATTTCTTCTTGCCTGATAGCCGCCACGTCTCGCAGTTCCTCTACCATGTCTAACGAGAGGCGCTGCCCCTCTTCATTCTCCACCCTCCAAGTCTCGTCACCTTCGCCCGCGGCTGTAACTCGCGGGGACCGGACCTCAAACTCCACTGGTAGGACGGCTTCACACCCATGAGAGAGCTTGAAGGGGGTCTCACCGGTGGCCGTGTTCGGAGTCGTTCGTAGTGCCCACAGGACCGATGGGAGCTGTTCCACCCAATTTCCCTTCAAGTTTTCCACCTTCTTCTTTAGTAGATTTACAATGATTTTGTTTGCTGCTTCCACTTGGCCGTTACTCCGAGGGTGATGGACGGAGGCAAACCGAAGATCTATTCCCAGTTGAGCGCAGAAGCTGATGAACTCCTCGCTGGAAAACTGGGGGCCGTTATCGGTCACTATTGCTTGAGGCAACCCATGTCTACAAATGATCTCCCCCCAGATGAAGTTCCTTATAATCTGCGAGGTGACCTTGGCTAAAGCTTTAACCTCTAGCCACTTCGAGAAATAATCGATCATGACTAAAAGGAACCTCCTCTGTCCACTAGCCGGAGGAAAGGGCCCAACTAAGTCCATTCCCCAGATAGCAAATGGCCATGGTGCCGTGATACTCCGGAGTCTTTGAGCTGCCAAGAGTTGAAGGGGGGCGAAGAGCTGACATTTTTGGCACCTCCTTGCAAACTCCATGGCATCCTTCCTTAGGGTGAGCCAGAAGTACCCCTGTCTGACCACCCTAGCCTCCAGTGTCCTTCCTCCAGAGTGACTGCCGCACTCGCCCGAATGCACCTCCCTTAAAATCTTCGGGATTTCCTCTTCGGTCGCACATCTGGCTAGGAGCCCTGATAACATCTTACGATGCAGACCCCCCTCCATCATCAAGTAATGAGCCGCCTTGCGCTTGAAGCTTCTCCCAACCTTGATCCCCTCAGGCAGTTCACCGGTGGTTAGGAAGGCCACAAATGGATCCACCCACGAGGGCTGTCGATCCACCATCATTAATTCTCCCTCATCTATAGCCGGTCGGAATAGCTCCGTTAAGGTCCCTCCTATCTGAGGTCCGAACTTGGCCAGTCGATCGGCGGCTACACTTTCTTCCCTTGGAATATGCTGAATTGAGAAAGACCGGAATCCTCCGATGATCACCCTTACCTTGGAGAGGTATCGAATGAGGGTTGGCTCCCGAGTTTCAAACTCTCCCCGGATCTGCGATGTCACTACCTTTGAATCAGTGAAAACTTCCACCTCCTGAATCCCCAGCTCCTTTGCCAGGCGAAGGCCAGCAATAACGGCCTCATACTCCGCTTGATTTTTGGTCACTGGGAAATGTAAAATGACTGCTTGCTCTATGGTTACCCCCTGGGGACTTGTCAACACCACCCCTGCCCCTAGGGAGTGCCTTCCTGAGGCCCCATCAACCGTCAACTTCCATGCTTCTCGCGGTTGTTGCTCTTCCCCCTCAACCTCAACAACGTAGTCTGCTAGAAAGTCCGCCACCGCTTGTGCCTTGATGGAGAGCCTTGGTACAAAGGAGATGTCGAACTCGCTTAGCTCAATGGACCACTTAGCCAGCCTCCCCGAGTGCTCCACTCCTTCGAAGATCTTGCGAAGAGGGTGGTCGGTCACCACCCTAATCGAATGCGCTTGAAAGTACGGCCGGAGCTTTCTGGCCGAGATGACCAAGGCATAAGCGAGCTTTTCCAGGATGGGGTAGCGAAGCTCTGCATTTCTCAATATCCGGCTGACGTAGTAGATGGGAAGCTGCTTCTTTCCTTCTTCTCTTACTAGGACGGAGCTTACCGCCTCCGCCCCTACTCCGAGGTACAAGGTCAAGTCCTCCCCATCCTTTGGGCTCTGAAGGAGGGGAGCCTGAGAGAGTTGCCTTTTCAGACCTTGGAAAGCCTCTTCGCACTCGGCCGTCCATTCAAACCTTTGATTCCCCCGCAGCACTTTAAAGAATGAAGAACACTTGTCTCCTGCCCGGGAGAGGAACCTGCTTAGCCCAGCCAGCTTGCCTGTCAAGCGCTGGACCTCCTTGACGTCGCGAGGTGACTCCAAATCCAGGATGGCCTTGACTTTGTCCGGGTTGGGCTCCACTCCTTCCGGAGTCAGGAGATGACCGAGGAACTTCCCGCGGCTTGCCCCGATGACACACTTCAAGGGATTCAGTCTCATTTTAAATCTTCTCAGGGTGGCGAATGTTTCCTCGAGGTCTTGCAGGTGCGAAACTATGCATTTGCTTTTTATCATTAGGTCGTCGACGTAGACCTCCAAGTTCCTCCCCCTCTGATCCCGGAAGACCCGATCCATCATGCGCTGATAGGTAGCCCCTGCGTTCTTTAACCCAAAGGGCATCATCTTGTAACTGAAGCATCCATCCCTCGTGATGAAGGAAACATCCTTGGTGTCAGGAGGGTGCATCCGGATCTGGTGATAACCTGAAAAAGCATCTAAAAAACTCATGACAGAAAAACCGACGGCTGAATCAACCAGCGCGTCGATCCGAGGCAGGGGATAGCAATCCTTGGGGCATGATTTATTCAACAAAGAAAAGTCAACACACATCCTCCATTTACCACATCCCTTCTTCACCATTACCACATTGGAGATCCAGCCTGGGTACTGGATCTCTGAGATGAAGCCCGCCTCCAGGAGCTTCTTGACCTCCTCGCGAATGGGCTCCTCCAGCTTTGTGGCGATGGCCCTCATCTTCTGACGGATGGGGCGGGCGCGGGGGTCCAGGTTCAGGCGGTGGCAAGCTACATCGGCGTCGATGCCCGCCATGTCCACCGCGCTCCAAGCAAAGACGTCAACGTTGCTTTGAATGCAGGCTCGCACCTGCTCCCGGGCCTCGAGACTCAACCCCCCGCTGACCCGCACCCTTTGCACCTCTCCTGCTTTGGTGAAGACCTCCATCTCCACCACTTCTTCAGCCGGTTCCAGCCGCGGCTGCTCCCAACCGGTTCTTGCCTCTTCCTCCAGCTCCATCTCTCCTTTTTCCTCCTCAATCTCCATCGCTTCTACCCCCTTCTGCTGCTGTTGTTCGGCCCCTATGCCTCCCGGGACTTCTCCCTCGACTTCTATCGCCGCCTGCTCTTCCACTTCCATTGCCCCTTCCGGGCTTTCCTGCCCATCGCTTCTCCGTATCACCTGCACATCCTCTCGCACCTTCTCTGTCTCTTCCTCCCCAGCTTCCTCTCCAGCTTCCTTCCTTACCTCCTCCAGGACCATCTCCTCTTCCTCCACAACCTCCTCTAGGGCCGCCATCTCAATTTCCAACTCTTCCGCCTCCGCCATCCACGAAATAGTGTTGACTGCTGTAACATAACATTGCCTTGCCACCTTCGGGTCTCCTCTGACCCTGACCTGCACCCCCCATTGTTGAACTTGAGGCACTGATGGAACGAGGAGGGGACGCAGCGAAAGGCGCTGATGAGGGGACGTCCGAAGATGGCGTTATAACTGCTCGGGGCGTCCACGATCACGAACCTGCAGTTCCGCGACACGCCCCCCAACCTTACGTGTAACCCTACTCCTCCTTCTACCTCCTTCCTCTCCCCAGAGAACCCGAACAGAGGTCCATCCGATGCCAAGACTCTCTTCCCTTCAACCCTCATCTCATCAAAAGCTTTCTTGAAGATGACGTTAACCGAGCTCCCGTTATCTACCAGTATCTTTGAAACGGTATAGTTCTCCACTGCCGTCTGGATCACCAGGGCGTCGCAGAATGGATCTTCATAGTCTGGCATGTCCGCTGATGAGAAAGTGATCTTTTCTTCTGGTGGAGGGACCTGGGAGGTTGAGGCTACCCCTCTCCGGTACATGGTTTGAAGGCTCCCCTTACGGGTTGCCTCAATCCCCACTCCTCCATGAATCACCCCGATTCCTCCCCGGGTCCCTACATCCACCCGGTCTTCACATCTGTCCTCCGCTTCTCCCTGCTGCACCTCCACTATCCTCATCGGTGGATCTTGCCTCCCTGCTCCCCTGGCAGCCCTCAACTCCAAGAACTCTGGGCAGGTGGCCGTTGCGTGCCCCTCCTCCTGGTGGAAGTCACAAAATAGCAACGCCTCCCCGCCCCTTCTCCCGTCTCCCCTTCCTCTTCTGCCTCCTCGAGCTCCACTGGCTGCTCCTCTCCCTCTTCCTACTTCCATTGCCTCCTGCGGTGGTGGGGGACGATCCCTCGTCTCCTGCCTCCATGCCGGTCGATCGAACCTCCGGGGCTCCCGTAGGTTATCTCTCCCCCAATAGCCCTCTCCTGGACCTTGGGTGCGACCCTCCTGGGGCCTCCAACCCAACCGGTTGACTGGCTCCCGGGCCCCCCAACCCTGCTGCTGCCCAAACCTTCGGGGCTCCTCCCTTCTCCTATCTTCTCTCAGCTCCCTCTGCTCCCTCGATTCCTTCTGTCTTCCCGGTGCTGGTTCCTTCCCGTCCTCTTCTACTAGCTTGGCCAACTTCCTGGCGAATGCTGGGTTTGCTCTCTCGAAATCAATTTCCTTTGCCGCCCTCTCCATGAGCTCCTCAAAGGAGAGGGGGGGGGGGCATCCTCTTCAACTCCATGCTAAAAAATCCCGGTCTCAGCCCCAGGGTGAAGGCCAGCATCAGCGCGTACCCTGGGACCTCCTGGACCAAAAGGATCTCCTCCTGGAACCGGTCGACATAGTGACCCAACGTCTCGTCCGGCCTCTGCCTCACCGCAAACAGACACTCTGCTTCCTTCTTCCGCTTCTTTGAGGTTGAGAACCTCAACAGAAAACTTCTCCGCAGATCTTCAAAACAGTAGATTGACCTTGCCGGCAACTGGTGAAACCAGTCCCTTGCCTTCTCCTTCAGTGTGATCGCAAAGAGGCGACACTTGAAGGCGTCCGTCATCTGTCTTATGGACACAACGTCTTCAAACCACTGTACGTGCTGCACCGGGTCATCCTTCCCTGAGTAGTAGGACATGTCGGGCTCCCGGAACCCCTCCGGTACCGGAGCCGAGATGATGAGCTCGCTAAATGGGCTCTCGCCTCCTGCCTGGCGAGAAGGCACGTCTCGCGGCCTCGGCTGGCTCGCCCGATCCGCGAGACCGTGCCCTGGGAAGAGTTCCCGCACCGCCGCCTCCTTCTCGCCTGGCTCCGTCAATGCCTCCTTGCCCGGGCGCTGGCTCTGGCCTGGGAATAGCTCCCGCGCCGCCATATCTCTCTCGCCAGCCTCGCCCGGGACCTCCTTTCCTGGGCGCTGCCCTGGAGCGTTCTCGCCTAAGAGCGGAACCTCTTCTATCGGGACCTGAGGGGTGGCCCACTCGCCTCTCGCCGAGAAGGCCAAGCTGATCGTCTGCAGAACCTCTCGCCTGAACTCATCCAGCATCCTCTTCGTTGCTTCCTCTCCCCGGGTGGGGGAGCCTCCAGAACCTGACCCTTCACCTTCACCTCCAGCCATGGGACAAAACTTAAGGCTTTCTTGAATCGGCTGCCTTCCACGCTCACCGCACCAGAACTGTTGAAGCCAAATATGACCTCAACTGAAGTTCGAAGAAAAAGGGGTGCAGCCAAAACCTACTCCTCTCAAGTCTCACCGCTTGACTGGATTCTAAGGACCTAAGACTGACCCTCAAGCCTCAGCAGGGAGGTCCCACCTCACACCCGGAAGATCTCTGAGAGCTTCCCCTCCAAAGCCAAAGCTGGGCTAGGAGCTCCTCAGAAAGCACTAGAATTCTGGAGACAATGATAGCTTGCTTTCTAAGGAGCCCTTATGGGTCTATTTATAGCATTTTGCTGTCCTGAATTTACTGAAAAGCCCCTGGTTGGTCTGCCAATAGCCAAAACCCGCTGTTTTTCTGAGGGTACTGAAGTAATTTCTCCTGAGGGCAATTAGGACATTCTTCCAAAGACCCTGGGCCCCACTCGGCGAGAGCTGGTGCCGAGACCTTTCGGCCCAGGGCGTGGCGCGAACGTTCTCGCCTGGCTTATGCGAGAACTCTTTGAGATAGGAGCTTGGTTCGGGCGCAAGCGCTCCCGCGCAGGTCGCGCACGACGATCTTGGCCTACTATTCCCCGTTCGACGATCCGGCGCAATCGTTCCCGCCTTCTTCGGGCGAGATCTTCCTTATGGCGGGAACACTTCGGCTAACCCAACCATAGTTCATTGTGCCTCCTGGACTGGCTCAGCGAATATGGGGTTGTACATGCAGTTATCCCCTGCACGACGTGGCATCACGACACGTATTTTCTCTTGCTCTGATGCGATGTAACCGTAGAGGAAATGCGGGTTATGACAGTTGGTATCAGAGGGAGGTTGCTTGGCAAATGGTCCGGCAACCTTTCCCTTATTTGCTTTAGTGGTTAGCGTCATACCATACACACACCGATATGTCATCAGCACGTCTTGGCTAAAGCACGAACAATACACTCATGAGCATAAAGAAGTATACAGGACATATTATGTAGTATGGGATGCATAATATGTGTTTGTATATGGATCCACCATAGGAGGCAACATGTGAGGGTTATGTAGTATGAGATGCATAACCTCACCACATGAATGCGGCTAGCACATTTTCTTTTTTTCATTGCATGGGAATGTTATGTAGTATGGGATGCATAATATTTTCATGTGTACGTCGCCCATGACATGCATTAAGGCCTTTTTAGAATGCATAGTACGTCATGCATAGCATAACATTTCATATGCACAACGTGCCAAGCTAAAGATTTGCATGATGACATATGTACACGCATGGTTTTGAGTCAAAAAGAATACAAATACATGCATTCATGGTTTAGGAACATGAGTTAGTAGGATGGTGGTGAACCATCTTATATTAAGCATAATATCATCATGGTAAAAACAAATCCCAAAGCAAGTTTTGCAGTTGAAGTTCATATTTAAGTGTGTTTGTCTGTACCAGGTATTTTTGTTCTAGTTGTTGGGCTAGGTTTTGTCTAAGCTTGTGCGATTATAGGATGGAGAGACGTCCTGCGACGAGATCGACTCCCCAATCAGAGGGTGAGACATCGGGAGCGCAGAGCGAGGCATTGATAGAAAGCCTGCGGCAGAGTAATGAGGTATTATCGAGACAGGTAGTGGATATGCAGGCTCAGATTCAATATCTTGTAGTAGTGGTGGCGGGACAGACTCCGAGAGTTCAGGACCCCGCTGAGGGGGTAATTGTTCCTGCCCCTCCTGCTCCCCCCGTGCATTTGGTTGTGGTGCCCCCAGATATGGCGCTCATATCCTAGTTTCAGCGGCTTAGGCCCCCAACTTATGATGGGCAAGCAGATTTCATGATTTTGGATGACTGGCTGATTACCATCGAAGAGATGTTCTCTTACTCTGGGATTACAGACGATCAGAGAGTGATGCTCGGTGCCTACCAGCTCAAGGGCTTAGCAAAGAGTTGGTGGCTGAGGGAGAAAGAGAGCTTGGTGGCAGGATGCACTTGGGAGTCATTTAAGGTGATGTTGTTAAATAAGTTTCTGCCTTCAGTCGAGCGGGACCGGCTAATGAATGAATTCCTCCATTTCAAGCAGAGGAAACTCACGGTTAGTGAGTATGAGATTGAGTTTAACAAGTTGATTCAGTTTGCTCCTAGTTTGGTGAGTGTTGAAGCAGATTGAGTTAAACGGTTTCTTGGTGGACTAAGAAGCGACATTCAGCAGTTAGCGAATGCCTACGGAGCAATCAGTTATGCCAGCGTGGTTGAAGCTGCCTTGAAGGTAGATGCCATTGAGAGTGCCAAGAATAGAGGCAAGCAGATACGGAAGGATAAGCGGAAGTCCGGTGGAGGGAAGAGCCCTCAGGAGCCTGATGCTCTCCCGAGAAAGAAGAACAAAGAGCTTTGTAGCTTCTGTGGCCTGCCAGGCCACCCCTTGGAGAGGTGTTTTAAAAGGTTGGGAGCGCAGAAGAAGGAACAGGTGCATGCGATTCAGGGTGCTCCCAGAGAAGAGTTGGTGTGTGCCTTGTGTGGAAGGAAGGGGCATGATGCTGCCCATTGCTGGTCAAAAGATAAAGCCTATTTTCAGTGTGGGCAGAAGGGTCATCTCAAGACAAGGTGCCAACAGTTCTAGCCTGTTCTGCAGCCAGTTCCTCTCCACGCTTTGCCACCGCCTCAGCAATTGGATAAAGTAAAGGGAAATCTGAATGTGCTTTCGGCAGACGAAGCGCAGACTTCGACCCAGGTTATCTCAGGTTCGACACCTCCCCAGTCGTTTTGTCATGTCCCTTATTGATTGTAGTTTTCGTTTTAGCATTTGTTGGCTTAGATGCGTGCGCTATTTGTAGGACGATTTAAGGTAAAGAACCATTGGGCGCGCATTCTCTTCGATTCCGGCGCTACCCACTCGTTTGTGGCTAGAGCCTTCGTGGAGCTGTTCAGTTTGCGCATAGATCATGTTGGTGGTGCCTTTTGCGTTAAGTTCCCCTATGGTGACTCTGTGGTTACGGACCTGGGTGTCCTTGATTGTCCGATTTTGTTGGGGGATTTTCTAGCAAAGGCAGATCTGAAGGTGATTGACCTGGAGGACTTCGATGTTATCTTGGGCATGGACTGGTTGTCCAGGTACGATGCAGTTATCCAATGCAAGGGTAAGCGCTTGGATTTCGTCAAAGACAACGGTCAGCCAGGGAGCATTTATGGGTATTGTCTCCAGGAGTCTCCAATCATATCTGCGGTACGTGCTCGGAAGTTGCTTGATTCTGGTTGTTTTGCCTATGTGGTCTCTCTGGTAGGGACAGTTGTTAGAGCGCCGCGTTTGGAAGAGATTCCTGTGGTGTGTGACTTCTATGATGTGTTCCCTAACAATCTTCCCGGTCTTCCACCTGATCGAGATGTCGAGTTTGTTATAGATTTGGAGCCAGACACGCATCCTATTGCTAAGGCGCCGTACCGGATGGCCCAACGAGAGCTGGAAGAGTTGCGAATCCAGCTGGATGAGATGTTGCCAAAAGGTTTCATAAGGCCGAGTTCTTCGCCTTGGGGCGCACCAGTGTTGTTCGTTAAAAAGAAAGATGGGTCGATGAGGCTATGCATCGACTATAGAGAGCTGAACAAGGTTACTATTAAGAACAGGTACCCTCTGCCTCGGATTGATGAATTATTTGACCAACTGCGTGGTAGTGCCATGTTTTCCAAGATTGATCTTCATTCGGGTTATCACAAGTTGAGGATTCGGGAGTCAGATGTTCCGCGGACGGCATTCCGCTCTCGTCATGGGCATTTTGAGTTTTTGGTTATGTCATTTGGTTTGACTAATAAGCCCTCAGCTTTTATGAATTTGATGAATAGAGTTTTCAAGGACTTTCTAGATAAGTTTGTGATTGTCTTTATAGATGATGTTTTGGTGTACTCTAAAGATGCAGAGGCACATGATCGACATTTGAGACTGGTCTTGGTGACTCTGAGAGACCATAATCTATACGCCAAGCTTAGCAAATGCGAATTTTGGTTGCCTCAAGTTTCTTTTCTGGGCCACGTGGTTAATAAGGAGGGGATATCGGTGGACCCAGAAAATATCGCTGCTATTATGGAATGGGCGAGACCTGTTACTCCCAGAGAGATCAGAAGCTTCTTGGGTTTGGCTGGCTATTATAGAAGATTTGCAGAGGGATTCTCTACCTTGTCTGCCCCGTTGACCAAGTTGACGCAGAAGAATGTAGCCTTCATATGGGATGGCAAGTGTGAGGAGGCTTTTGAGTAACTAAAAAGAAGGTTATGTTCAGCTCCAATTTTGTCTTTGCCTACTGAAGGTAGTGAGTATGATATATATGTGGATGTGTTGCATGTCGGACTGGGCTGCGTATTGATGCAGAGCGGGAAAGTGATTGCGTATGGGTCGAGGCAGCTAAAGACTCACGAGAGGAACTACCCTTCGCATGAACCGGAGTTTGCAGCTATGATCTATGCGCTAAAATTGTGGAGTCATTTGTTATATGATGCGCAGTGCAAGATTTTTACTGATCACAAGAGTTTAAATATGTCTTCAACCAGAAGGAATTGAATCTGCGCCAGCGGCGATGTTTGGAGTATGTGGCCGACTATGATGTTGAAATCCAGTATCATCCGGGCAAAGCTAATGTTGTGGTCGACGCCCTGAGTCGGAAGTCTGGGAAGATTTTCAATCTCTCCGCCGAGCGTATATTGGAAGTGTTCCTTTTGATGGACATTTCTGTGGGAAGATGCGATTCGTAGATTAGTTTGGCAGTGGCAGAACCTTCGTGGATTGCGCTCACGAGACTGCATCAGAAGGATGATCCCGATCTTTTGCATTTGTATCTTCGAGCTGAAAAAGGTGAACTACCAGATTTCTCTATAGATGATGCGGGTACCTTGAAGTATCGTGGCTGCTTTTGCATCCCCGCTGTTGGAGATATCCGGGATATGGTGTGCAGAGAAGCCCACGAATCTAGTGTTGCCTACCATACAGGGTCTACCAAGATGTATCATGATTTAAAGCAGATTGCCTGGTGGTATGGGATGAAGAGAGACATAGCTAGATTTGTTTCTGAGTGTCACACTTGCCGGCGTGTGAAAGACGACCATGGGTGGCCTGGTGGCAAGCTAACTCCCTTGGAGATTCCGACGTGGAAGTGGGAGAGTATCTCGATGGATTTCATTACAGGCTTACCGAGATCTCCTAAGGGGCATGATTCAGTTTGGGTGATCATAGACAGATTGACGAAGTGTGCTCACTTTATACCATTCAAAATCGATTATCCGATAAGGAAGATAGCCGAGATGTATTTGGAGGAGGTTATCAGATTGCATGGTGTACCCGTAAGTATCATATCGGATCGAGCCTCCAGGTTCACGTCTCGTTTTTGGAAGAGCCTTCAGGAGGGGTTGGGAACAGATTTGAGGTATTCCACAGCTTATCATCTACAGACCAATGGTCAGACGGAGCGAGTAAATCAGATTGTGGAAGATATGAGCCGATGTTATATTCTAGACCACAGAGTAGCATGGGACGAGCGCTTGCCGCTTATGGAATTTGCGTATAACAATAGTTATCAAGAAAGCTTGTAGATGGCTCCTTTTGAAGCTTTGTACGGGAGGTGCTGCACGACCCCGTTGTTTTAGGCTGAGGTTGTCGAGAGACCTTTGTTGGGTCCAGAAGCGCTCGAGGAGATGGAAACCGCTGTGAAACTTATTCGGGAAAAGATTCGGATAGCCCAGTAGAGGTATGAGAAGAATGCCAACCGGCGTAGATCGGACTTGGAATTTGTGGTGGGGGACTCAGTATTCTTAAAGGTCTCCCCGTTGATCGGAGTCAAGCGGTTTGGCAAGAACAGGAAGTTAGACCCGAGGTACATGGGGCCGTTTCTGATTGTTGAGCGGATTGGGTTATCAGCTTATAGGCTGGCTTTGCCCGCAAATTTCCCGGGCGTGCATGGTGTCTTCCACGTCACTCAGCTGCGGAAGTGTTTGATGAATGGCAGGCAGGTTTTGGATTCTGTGCCTTAGTTGGAGCCGAATCTTTCTTATGTGGAGGTGCCTGTCTGCATTTTGGATTCTCAGGTTCGTGCGTTGTCGAAGAAGACTATTCTTATGGTTAAAGTTTTATGGAGGAATCAGGATATAGAAGGTGTTACTTGGGAATTGGAGTCGGCTATGAGGGAGGCTCACCCTCATCCGTTTCCCTGATCTTGTGCCTAGTATGTTTTGTGTTTTTTTTTATATATAGCCCCTTCTTGGCTATTTCCCTCTTCTTCTTGCTAGGGGTGTTGTGAGTAAAGTTTCGAGGCGAAACTTTCTTTTAGGGGGAGTGGCTGTAACGCCCCCGATTTTTCTTTATTTTTTTTATCTTAGATTGGCGTTACGATGACGCATTTCCGACCTTTTGCCATTGTAGAGTGTGGTCTTAGCTCTTTAGGTTCTTTGCGTAGCCTGGTTGTAGCCTGTTAGCAAGATTCCCCAGCTAGCTGGAGTCTGTTTTGGTGACTTGGTTGGGCCTCTTAGGTAATGCTTGTCTTTTGTCTTCGGGAGGTGTTAGCCCGAGTGTGCGATCGTCGGATGTTGTTTTCGACCTCACCGTTGTTTTCGTAGCTTGGGTGTTTAGCTACGGTGCGAGTTTTTGTCGAAGTCTGGGATCATTTGCTTTCGCGTCGTTTCGACGTTTGTTTTGTTAGCTGTAACATTTGCTGTGCTGTGCATGGCCTAGTTTGGCCGAGCTTGTTAGGCTTGTGCCTTGTATTTTTTTTAGCTAAGGAGTTGGTTGTTTTTTTTTGTGTATGTTTGGGTGACACGGCTTGGGTCACGGGCGTGACCCAGGGCGTGTCGAGCTTGCGTAGAGCTTTCGCGGTGTTTTTTTGGTAGGAACACGGCCTGTGACACGGGCGTGTCCCCCTTCGGTTCGTCGAGCTGCGATCGATGATCGTCGGGAAGTGTTTTAGTGAGTACACGGCAGTGTCACGGGCGTGTCGTATCGGACACGGGCGTGACACGGGGTGTGTCTCTCTCTGTTCGACGATCAGAGCTCGACGATCATCGAGCGGTGTTGGAGTTGGTGCACGTCCTGTGACACGGGCGTGTCACAGGGCGTGTCCCTGTTTCGTAGAGCTGAGTTCGGCGATCGTCGAGTGGGTACGTGGGTAGTTGTGTGAGTACACGCCCCGTGACACGGGCGTGTTGGACCGGACACGAGCGTGTCACGGGCGTGTCTGGGGCGTGTCCCGTACTTTTTCCCAAGTGTTTCATTTTTGTGCCGTGATTTGTTTTTCCTCCTCATTTTCTTCATTCCCGATTCTGGAAAAGCTTCCAGCGGAGGGTTTTGGGAGGAGGCGGTGTTGGGTTTTGGCCGGTGATTGCTGGAGGGTTAGAGCTCGATTTTCTCGTGCGTTAGCAGATTTGGCTTTCTCTCGTCTAGATCCTTCCTTCCATGTAAGTTTTTTTTCCCTATTTAGTGTTGATTATAGGAGTTAAGAATTTTTGATTTCTTTTCTTCTTCCTCAAAGCTTCAGTTTTGGTATTTTAGGTGGCTGATCTTGCCGCCGGTACCAAGCTTTGGAGATAGTTGTTGTTTTTCCTGGAGGTAGAGGAAAGTGGCTCCCTTGCCCTTGCCAAAGTATTTCTAACCCTTACTCGGTTTTCATTCCTGTGCAATAGCTCTGTTCTCTTTATTTTACTCCCTAGAAGTTAGAGCAGCAGGTTGAGTTGTTAAATCAAGCTTTAAATCAAGTGGTTGTTTCTTTACTTTCTAGATTTAAATCAAGCTTTCTCTCTTTTTGTCTCGGTTTGGTGTCCAATGGGTAGCTAGAGTTAGGGTAAGGCTGCGTTTAGTTGTAGTTTAAGTTTAGTTGTGGTAGCCCCGAGTAGATAGGATGGAAGGGAGTGTTGGAATTAAATTTCCAACTCTCTGTTTCCGCGCGTTGAGAGAGTTTAGGCTGCGGTTTTAACTAAAATTTACGTTTACACTAAATAAAAAGTGCTGACAGCATTGAGTGAGCCGAGTTCACTCAACGCCGTCATCCAGCATAGGTTTTGCGGCTAAAGTATTTTTGGTGTCAAGTGAGTGGAGCTTACTCAACGTCGCGTCGAGTGGGCTCGACGTTTCTTCCTTGGGTTCGTATGTTTCCTTAGGATTGTTAGTATGACTTTTCCCTTTTCTCTAGGGGGGGTATTGGGTGTTCGGCTAGTTTTTGCATGCCGACTCTTGGGTTGTGGCAGGTGGTGGAATTTTGGTGCCTATGGAGGGGTGGTTTTATGTGGAGAGTTGTGGCCACCGCCTTTTGCCCCTGTTAGGGTTGGCGTGTGTGGGACCCTAAAGATGCCACTGTTTGATCCCTTAGCCCTTTTTGGATTTGGTTTTGGTTATGTATTCAGATCCATGTTTGACCACTACCATTAACCCACGTGTTAGGACTGTTAGTTCCTTTCCTATTCTATGGTTTTTTCTTTTGGCATATATGTATATGTCTTGTTGCTGTTGCAGGCTCTTTTGTAGGGCATGTTGCCTTTATTGCTCGCACTTGGTATGCTTTGCTGTGCTTTAGATAGTGCTCTTTTCTTACTGTCCTGCTCTTTCTTGTGCCTATAGCATTTTTTTTGCCGGGTTGGTAAACCCTTCTTATTTATCATAAATCTAATGCTCTATTTACCTTTTTGATTATTTTCTTGCTGAGGTGTTTTTTTCTTGAATGCCTCAGGTACAGGTTGTAGCTAGTTCAGCAGCTAGTTCTTTTGGAGGGGCTTGCTTGTGGCCTCTTGGGTAGCTGAGATAGTTGATCCTCGATTTTGTGAGGTAGTTCTTTACCTTTCTGTATAGACATACATACTCACCAATGGGTTCGTGTCAGGTTGTTGACACCCACTGGTGGCTTCTTGCGATGCTGGGTATGAACTTAAAGTGCTATATTCACCTTAGAGTCGTGCATACCATGAGTCGTCCCTCGGGGACACTTATGCTCATTTAGGATGTCAACTCAATTTAATCAAAGTATTTTCCGCTGCGTATAAATATACTTTTAATTGTGGACTAGCTGATCCACCGTGCTGAGGGATACGACCATTAAATATAACTGGTTTTCTTTCATATTAATCTACGATTTTCCTTAAAATCTAAAGTCTGGAGTTTTGCCTGAACGTGTGCAGTTATCCCTTGCACGACGTGGCATCACGACACGTATTTTCTCTTGACCGGATGCGATGTAACTGTAGAGGAAATGCGGGTTGTGACACATCCCTCCCTTGCTCTGCCCGAATCCGATCAAGGATATCACAAAGTATAATCTTGGTGGCCACATACTCTATATATGCCTCGAGATAAGCCTCAGACACCAGCATAAACTCCAACTCTTCCAGCACTAGATCCAACTTCATAGCCATTAATCGAGACTCGTGGCTCGACGTGGGTGCATTCTTGCTTAGAGCATCTACCACCGAGTTCGCCTTCCTGGGTGGTAGTTCAATTTATACTCATAATCTTATATAAACTCCAGCCATCGCCGTTATCTCAAGTTCAAATCTTTCTAGGTGTGGATGTATTTCAAGTTCCTATGATCTTAAAAGATCTCGCAGTAGATGCTATATAGATTGTGCCTCCAAATATTTAGATCGAAGACCACTACTGTAACACCCCCTATCCGTCGCATAGCATATAGCAGTAGGTCCGGTCGGGGCCCGACACCGAATACTACAGACAGACCGGGTGGTTACTCATGGAAACCATCCAACCAATCTTAACGTCCTACATAGAGCATTCTAGCGGAAGCAGTTTAATAAGTTGCAATAAAGAACCCAGCACAAAAGCATGAATGTCCACTAATACCAAAAAGGAATGTCGTACAAACACACGTACAATCCTTAAGGCCTTACAATATTGTTTACTTGATATTACATGTTTTACAAACCACGGCACGCAGGCCGGTCATACATGAATAAATACAGTAAACACTCCAATTAGGCATTCGAGGGCCGGCTTCAGAATTGGGGCTTTAGCCCGCTATTGACCGCTTGGTCCAGCAGCACCTGCAGGCAACAAAACCACCGCAAGGTGGCAAAACAAAGGCAACGGTCAGCAATGCTGACCAAATTATAACGATTCTGCCCCCGACTCGGGGCGGCGATGCTCCTTCCCTGCATTCTATTAGCATAAGAGAGCTATAAAACAATATTCATCACATCACAGGCGTATGCTCACACGGCTACACACCCCGTGCACTCAGGGCACATTATCGGTGAACACAGTCTAAGTCTGTCGACTCCCCACCATCCCTTTGGACGGCCAAACAATGAGCAATTTGTCTTCCCGGCATGGGTCACGGTAATTAAAACCATACACCGCCGAAGACCCTCATCTATGCCAACGGCAAGTGCCACGTAACTTTAGGTCTCTTTAACCCGAACGACATAGAACGGGTACGGTTCAATCTGACCCGTGCTCACATCGCAACGGTAATTTAAACCATATGCGCAGGCCAAACTTCTCCCGAGTCCCGTTTCCATCACAGTTCACATAACCCGGTTATGTTCTAGTTGGCTCTCAGGCCACCAAGTTGGCAAGATCACGCATCCGCCCAGTTTTCCGGGTGCACCTTTGGGTTAATCCCCAAGGCTCACTGTTGCAATCTGCCGTGTAGAAAACCTGAAAAACAACCAATAGCACAGAGTCTTCTCCGGCATTAAGCAATGCAACATCACCGATCCAGACCAACATATCCGGATAGGCTTCACACATCATGCCTATCTCCGTTCTCGCTTAAGGACTCTACACAACGGGGACTTTACATATCTACCCGAAGGAATGCCTCCAACTCATCGCAAACTCGCGAGAGCGGGCTTCCTATGCAAAGATGTAGAGCTTCACAAGCTCAAGTAGAGAATCGTTACCCTAGCGCTTCTCTTTGGCGCCATAGAAAAGTAAGCGGATGAAAAGCACCGCACTCTCTTCGCCTCCTTGGATCCGAAGTCGGCTCGTGATTTGGAGCTTCGAAGCTCCTCCAATGGCCGGATCTAGCTTTTTCTTCCTCTCTTGGCTCTCCTCTCTCTCTATAATTTAGAAAGATAACCACTCAAGTAAAAGTGAGTGTTTCAAAGGTCCAATCTCGTGTATATCCCATCAGGAACAACCCCCAGCCGTTGGATCTCATATCAAAGAAACGAACGGCTTGATTCGGGCCTGAAAAGTACAATCTGGACCGAACACAGCCTGGCACACGCCCGTGTCCATGGCCGTGCCCCTCATTCGCCGTCAAAATCGACGCGTCTGGGACAACACACGGGCATCGAACAGGCCCGTGTTCGAGCTGACACGCCCGTGTTCCAACTGACACGGCCGTGTGGTCGGCCGTGTGTCCCCATTGATTTATCCCGAAAACAACCCGAGAACTACACGGGTAATGGACACGCCCGTATCCTTGCCCGTGTCTACCTCAACACGCCTAGGCTCCAGGCCGTGTACATGGTTTCGACACTCGACACTTCATCGAGCGAAGTTTGTCTACCTCACGACATGACCTTGGACACGCCCGTGTTCTAGGCCGTGTGCCTTGTATCGATACATCGTCGAGCAAAATCGTCGACTCCCCGGGACGAGTGTCGACACGGGTCGACACGCCGTGAGACACGCCCGTGTCATAGGTCGTCTGACATGTCTCGACACTTCGTCGAGCTCAAAATGTCGACTTCGCGTGCTGAGTGTCGACACGGGTCGACACGCCCAGCGACACGCCCGTGTCGCAGGCCGTGTGCCCTGTCTCTACACTTCGTCGAGCAAAATTCGTCGACCTCTCGACCAACTCATCGACACAAGCCTGACACGCCCTGGGACACGCCCGTGTAACAGGCTGTGTGCCTCCTACTAGAACTGAAAACTGGCCCAAAACGTCACCTGTCGCTCTTTCGAGTTTCGGGGCATTACAACTCTCCCCCTCTTAAAAGAATTTCGTCCACGAAATTATATAAAGGAAAGACATGTACAAAACCAAAATTTGTACCTGAGCGGAACAACTCCAGATACTCGTCAAGCATAGTCTGCTCTCGTTCCCAAGAGAGCTCCTCACGACCGCAATTGTCCCATCAGACCTTGACCATCCTGATCTCTTTATTGTGTAGCCGCTTGACCTCCGAGTCCTCAATCCGCATGGGCTTGACCTTTGTTGTCAGCCCACTATCCACCGTCACTTGATAAACCGTGTTCACTTGCGAAGGCTCTTGCACCACCTTCCAAAGCACCGAAATATGGAATACATCATGTAAACCACTAAGCTCCGCTGAAAGCTTCAACCGATAGGCTGCTTCACTAACTCGCTCCAGAACCTCAAACGGCCCAAGGTATCTCGGGCTTAGTTTTTTCAATCGCCACACCCGCGAGACACCTTTGAACGGCTTGATCTTTAAGTACACCGAATCGCCCACAGCGAACTCCACGTTCCTGTGCTTGACATTATAGTACTTCGCTTGCCGGTCCTGAGAGATGAGCAACCTCTCCCGAATGGTTCTCACCAAAGAAGTAGCATCCTCCACTTCCAATCGCTTATACAACTTTGACTCACCCGTTTCTAACCAAGACAACGGCGTGCGACATTTTCTACCATATAGGGCCTCGAAGGGCGCCATTTGAATACTCGCTTGGTAGCTGTTTTTGTATGTGAACTCCACCAAATAAAGGTGGTCTTCCCATTGCTTCCCAAAATCCAAGACACATATGTGAAGCATGTCTTCCATAGTTCTATTGACCCTCTCGGTCTGCCCATCTGTTTGCGGATGGAAGGCTGTGCTGAATTTCAGCTTTGTTCCCAACATTTGCTGCACAAGCCTCCAATCATTGGACGTGAACCGCCCATCTCGGTCACTCACGATGCTGCGGGGCACACCATGAAGCCGTACAATGTTATCCACATACATTTTTGCCAACTTCTCCACCGGATCATCCTTCCTATGAGGGATGAAATGCGACAACTTCGTTAACCGATCCACGACCACCCAAATGATGTCGTTGCCCTTTTGCGACCTTGGCAAACCATGCACAAAGTCCATCGAGATGTCGTCGAATTTCCACTCCGGAATAGGCAAGGACTTCAGAAATCCTCCGGGTTTTTGGCACTCCGCCTTCACCAAGGCGCAAGTTTGGCACTTCGCTACGTAGAGCGCCACATCCTTCTTCAAACCCGGCAACCAAAACAGTTTCTTAACATCACGGTACATCTTTTTGCTCCCCGGGTGAATTGAGTACTTAGTATGGTGTGCCTCGTACAATAATTCCACCCGCAAATCGCCCACACATGGGACGCACAGACGACTGTCTTTCCAAAGCAATCCGTCCTCCACAACGAATTGGGAATTTGACCCATCCAGAGCCTTTACCATGAACTGCTTCATATGGGCATCCATATCCAAAGCCTGTCGAATCCGATCAGCCAGGTCATATTGGACTTCAGTCCAATTCAGTACTGCTTCAGCACTTGATTGCTTATCCCCACAAACAATCTCCAACGCCTCCAACTACCGCACCAACCGCTCATCATGCACTGATAGCCAATTGGCTTGAGTTGGGGCCCGGCGACTCAACGCGTCCGCAACCGCATTACCCTTACCAGGCACGTAGTGGATCCTGAATGTATAGTCCCCGAGGAACTCCATCCATCTACGCTGCCGCATATTCAGATCCTTCTGATAAATTTGATACTTCAGGCTCTTGTGATCGGTGTAGATATCAATCTTCACACCGTACAAATAGTGTCTCCACAACTTCAAGGCAAAAATCACGGCCTCTAACTCCAAGTCGTGGACCGGATAATTCCTCTCGTGCACTTTCAGCTGTCTCGAGCCATAAGCTATCACACTTCCGTGTTGCAGTAGCACGCAACCCAAACCGCTGCCCGAAGCATCGCAATAAATCTCATAGCCTTCGGTCCCAATCGGCGAACTCAGCACAGGCGCCGTGGTCAACCGACACTTCAACTCCTCAAAAGCTCGCGAGCACTCCGGCGTCCAAACGAACTTCTGCTCCTTCCTCGTCAAAGTAGTGAGAGGTAACGCTATCTACGAGAAGTTCTCTACGAAGCGCCTATAATAGCCGGCAAGCCCCAGAAATCTCCGGACTTCCGCTACCGTAGCAAGCTCAGGCCACTCCCGTATCACAACAATCTTCGCCGGATCCACAACAATACCCTCTCCAGTCACTATATGACCGAGGAACTCCCCTGAGGATAACCAAAACTCGCACTTCGAGAGCTTGACATACAACTGATTCCTCCTTAGCGTCTCCAAAACAAAATGAAGATGCTTGAAGTGATCTTCCTCACTCTGCGAGTACACCAAAATATCGTCGATGAAGACGATCACAAAATGGTCCAAGTACTCCCGGAAGGTCCTGTTCATCAAATCCATGAACACTGATGGCGCATTAGTCAGCCCAAACGTCATGACCGTAAACTCATAATGCCCATATCTCGTACTGAACGCTGTCTTCGGGATATCACTCTCCCTTATTTGCAGCTGATAGTACCCAGAATTGAGATCCAACTTCGAGTACACCGTCGACCTGACCAACTGATCAAAAAGATCATCGATCCGGGGGATCCGGTACTTGTTCTTCTCTGTTAACTTGGTGAGCTCCCGATAGTCAATACATAGCCTCAAGCTTCCATCCTTCTTCTTAACAAAGAGGACCGGCGCGCTCCAAGGCGAAGAACTTGGGCGCACATACCCTTGCTCCAGCAACTCTTGCAGTTGAACCTTCAGCTCCACCATTTCTTTAGACGTTAGACGATAAGGTGATCGTGACACAGGCTTGGCACCTGGCACTAGCTCAATCGTGAAGTCTATCACCCGCTGAGGCGGTGCTCCAGGAAGATCTCTAGGGAATACATCAGGGTACTGCGATACCACTGAAATATTATCCAACATGGGCTTCGGCTTTGCAACCTCCACTAGTGTAAAGAACAGTTCCGCACCGGCACGAACCGCCTTCACCACCTGAAGAGCAGACATCAATGTCTTGCTCGACCCCTTTAAGCCCGTAAAAGTCATCTCACGACTAGCTCCAAACTTGACTTCCTTGCGACCGCAGACAATATAGGCCTGCTGCTCCGAGAGCCAGTCCATGCCAAATATGACATCGAACTTCACCAACGGAAGTAACGACGCTTGCAGATCGAACTCCTGATTCCCAATGTGAATTTTCACACCGCAGATCCTATCCGCTCGCATCGAACACCCATTGGGCAACAACACATCAAACTTATCCTTCGCCATCAAAGAAGGGACTCCGATGCGTGATATAAATCCTTCGGACAAGGAGTGTGATGCTCCCGTATCGAAAAGTGCTCTATCCAGATTTTCACAAATCAAAACAAATCCTAAACAAGCAGTGGTAAGGTAACATGTGCATAACAAGTATTTAAAGAAATTAACTTGCTATAAATTAAACCGTACCTGTCACCACATCCGCCTGTTTGATGGCCTCAAGTTGGCCAAGATTATACACCATTGGTTGGGCCGGAGCATAGTGGGACGCAGTTGACTCCACCTCCTTGCCCTTCTCTTCATAAGTTGCTCCCGGCTTTCTCTCGGACTTGGGACATCCGCTCCAACAGTCGCGGGCAAAGTGCCCCATCTTTCTACAAGTAAAACATGCCCCCGGGGACCGACTCGTAGTCGCCCCAGAAGCACCAGAAGGAGCTAGACCCGAAGTCTTATGCTTCTTTAAGAATCTTTGATAGCCAGACTTTGAAGTAGTCGGCACTTTGAACCCCGATTTCTTCTCACCAACGTTCTTCATAACTTGAACATTCTTCATGTCCTTCTCCAAGGACCGGGTCGTGTTGACCAAGTTCAAGAAACCCTGCATCATCGGCCCCGAGAGTAGTAGCCTCAACTCATCACTCAACCCTTCGTAGAATCGATTCGTCTTGTGCTCCTCATCCGCTATGGTGGAGCTAGCATATCGACTCAAACGAGTAAACTCATGGAGATATTCATCCACGCTCTTCTCACCCTGAACCAACTTTAGGAACTCGTTCACCAAAGCTATCCTTTGCGCCGAAGGGAGGTATCTAGCCAAGAACAATCTCGAGAACTCCTCCATCGAGACATCAACAAGTTTCCTACCTCTCAGTAGATGCAGCTCCAATCCTTCCCACCACATTCTCACTTCACCGTCCAAAAGGAACGTAGCAATGGTGGTCATTTGCCACTCCCCCGTCTCTGTTGCTGTCATGACTCTCTTCACCCTAGAGAGCCAGTCTTCAGCTTGAGATAGGGTTCCCAATCCCGAGAATACCGGAGGATTGAAGCTCATGACATGCTTGAGCTGTCTCACGGTTGCACTCCTTGGCACTAACGGTTCCACTACCACCTGTTCCACTCTCCTCGGCTCAGCCTCTTGCAACGGTACCTGCTCCATCATAGGAGCGGGCTGCTGCGTTTGCCTTGAAGGCTGCGCATTAATCATGGCCAACACTTCTTCGGCCACCAATCTTATGGTCTCAGCCGATAGAGCTGTTGTAGGAGCTTCATTAGGTGCACTGCTAGCCTCAGAAACTCGACATTCCGACGGCCCAGCACTACTTCTGGTCACCTATAGTGGTACAAAACACCGTTCAGCGACTTTATAAAATTGCAAACAGCAATTATAGGAACACGCAGGTTCCCCAAACACGTGTGTTTTCATTCCTAAGTGGACATTCATGGGTTCTTTTACTGTTATAACGATGACGCACATACATGTGCTCACCACCCCTTAAAAAGAATTCGCCCACGAATTTATCTTAAGCCCGACCAAAACCAGTAGTCTGATACCAAATTGTAACACCCCATATCCATCGCATAGCATATAGCAGTAGGTCCGGCCGGGGCCCGACGCCATATACCACAGACAGACCGGGTGGTTACTCATGGAAACCATCCAACCAATCTTAACGTCCTACATAGAGCATTCTAGCAGAAGCAATTTAATAAGTTGCAATAAAGAACCCAGCACAAAAGCATGAATGTCCACTAATACTAAATAGGAATATCGTACAAACACACGTACAAGCCTTAAGGCCTTATAATATTATTTACTTGATATTACATGTTTTACAAACCACGGCACGCAGGCCGGTCATACATGAATAAATACAGTAAACACTCCAATTAGGCCTTCGAGGGCCGGCTTCACAATTGGGGCTTTAGCCCGCTATTTACCGCTTGGTCCAGCAGCACCTGCAAGCAACAAAACCACCGCACGGTGGCAAAACAAAGGCAACGGTCAGCAATGCTGACCAAATTATAACGATCACGCCCCCAACTCGGGGCGGCGATACTCCTTCCCTGCATTCCATTAGCATAAGCGAGCTATAAAACAATATTCATCACATCATAGGCGTAGGCTCACACGGCCACACACCCCGTGCACTCAGGGCACATTCTCGATGAACACAGTCTAAGTCTGTCGACTCACCACCATCCCTTTGGACGTCCAAACAATGAGCAATTTGTCTTCCCGGCATGGGTCACGGTAATTAAAACCATAGACCGCCGAAGAACCTCATCTATGCCAATGGTAAGTGCCATGTAACTTTAGGTCTCACATCGCAACAGTAATTTAAACCATATGCGCAGGTCAAACATCTCCCGAGTCCCGTTTCCATCACAATTCACATAACCCGGTTTTGTTCAAGTTGGCTCTCAGGCCACCAAGTTGGCAAGATCACGTATCCGCCCAGTTTTCCGGGTGCACCTTTGGGTTAATCCCCAAGGCTCCCAGTTGCAATCAACCGTGTAGAAAACCCGAAAAACAACCAATAACATGGAGTCTTCTCCGGCATTAAGCAATGCAACATCACCGATCCAGACCAACATGTCCGGATAGGCTTCACACATCATGCCTATGTCCATTCTCGCTTACGGACTCTACACAACGGGGACTTTACATATCTAGCCGAAGGAACGCCTCTAACTCATCGCAAACTCGCGAGAGCGGGCTTCCTATGCAAAGACGTAGAGCTTCACATGCTCAAGTAGAGAATCGTGACCATAGCGCTTCTCTTTGGCACCATGGAAAAGTAAACAGATGAAAAGCACTGCAATCTCTTCGCCTCCGTGGATCCGAAGTCGGCTCGCGATTTGGAGATTCGAAGCTCCTCCAATGGCCGGATCTAGCTTCTTCTTCCTCCCTTGGCTCTCCTCTCTCTATACTTTAGAAAGATAACCACTCAAGTAAAAGTGAGGGTTTCAAAGGTCCAATCTCGTGTATATCCCATCAGGAACAACCCCCAGCCGTTGGATCTCAGATCAAAGAAATGAATGGCTTGATTCGGGCCTGAAAAGTACAATCTGGACCGAACACGTCCTAGCACACACCCGTGTCCAGGGCCGTGTCCCTCATTCGCCGACAAAATCGACGCGCCTGGGACAACACACGGGCATCGAACATGCCCGTGTTCGAGCTGACACGCCCGTGTTTCAACTGACACGGCCGTGTGGTCGGTCGTGTGTCCCCATCGATTTATCCCGAAAACAACCCGAGAACTACACGGGTACTGGACACTACCGTGTCCTTGCCCGTGTCTACCTCAACACGCCTGGGCTCCAGGCCGTGTATACGGTCTTTACAATCGACACTTCGTCGAGCGAAGTTCATAGACCTCACGACACGGCCTTAGACACACCCGTGTCCTAGGACGTGTGCCTTGTCTCGATACATCGTCGAGCAAAATCGTCAACTCCCCGGGACGAGTGTCGACACGGTTCGACATGCCCTACGACACGCTCGTATCGCAGGCCGTGTGCCATGTCTCGACACTTCGTCGAACGCAAAATGTCGACTTCGCGGGGAGAGTGTCGACACGGTTCGACACGCCCTGCGACACGCCCGTGTCGCAGGCCGTGTGCCCTATCTCGACACTTCGTCGAGCAAAATTCATCGACCTCTCGACCAACTCGTCGACACAAGCTTGACACGCCCTGGGACACGCCCGTGTCCCAGGCCGTGTGCCTCCTGCCAGAACCCAAAACTGTCCCAAAACGTCACCCGTCGCTCTTTTGAGTTTTGGGGCGTTACAACTACTCCCAGCTCCAAATCATATACTAGGTAATTCACCTCATGCTTCTTAAGTTTCCCAGAAGCGTACACAATCACTTGATTGTGTTGTATCAATACCACCACCATGCCATGATAGGAGGCATTATTATAAATCTAGAACCCTTCTTTCCCAAATGGAACGACAAGGATTGGCATGGAGGTAAGACTGTCCTTCGGCTCTTGAAATGCAGCCACACACTTACGTGCCGACACAAAAGGTAAACCTTTCTTCATCAGAGCGGAGAGGGGAAGGGTGATCCCCGAAAATTCTTCCATGAACTTTCGATAATACCCAACACGTCCGAGAAAGCATTGCACAACAGACATTGACCTCAAAGGCGACCACTCGTTCACGGCATGCACCTTGGTCGGATCTACTGCTAGTCCAGCACAACTAATAATAAGGCCCAAGAAATTAACTTCCCGGAGCCAAAACTCATATTTGCTGAACTTAGCAAACAAATCGTGCTCCTTAAAATTCTACAAAATTAAGGACTACTGCTATGCATGTTCCTTCTCTCTCCTTGAGTAGACCAAAATTTCATCAATAAATATGATGACAAATGCGTCCAAATTCGGCTCAAACACCCTGTTCATCAGGCTCATTAACGTATAGGGGGCATTTGTGAGTTCAAATGACATTATATTGAACTTGTAGAAGCCGTATCTAGAGCTAAAAGCTATCTTCTGGATATATTCCTCCTGTATCCTCAACTGAAAGTACCCCGACCGTAAATCAATCTTGGTGAACCAATGCGCTCCCACCAGCTAATCGAATAGGTCATCGATCTTGGATAAAGGGTAGGTGTTTCTCATCGTCAGTCGGTTGAGCTCTTAGTAGTTTATACACAATCGCAGTGATCCATCCTTCTTCATGACAAAAAAAATAGGGGATCCCCAGGGTGATGAACTAATACAAACAAATCCCGAATCCACTAACTCATGCATTTAAACATGAAACTTTGCTAGTTCTTTTGGGGACATTCGGTAGGGGTCCCAAGAGATTGGATTGGTACCCGGCACTAGCCTAATCTGGAAGTCAACTTCCCTAGGTGGGGGAAAACCATGTAGTTTTTCGGGGAAATAACATGAAAATTTCAAACCAACAGTACATCCTTCAAGCTAGCCTTTATTTCCTTTAGCTCAAAACATATCATGAACACCTCACCCCCTGCATATGGGCTTTAATGGACTGAATAGAAGATACCAACATTTACTATGCAAATCTAATACCTTGAAAGATGATCCCTAAATCTTCATGTCTCAAGGTAATCTGCTTTGCGGCACAGACAATCCTGTCATGATACCAATACAGCCAAGTCATGCCCAGAACAAGATCAATCTCTAGAATCCCCAATACTATCATAGGGGTTTCAAAAAGCATCCCACCATTGTACACATCCAATTCACACTTGGCGAACGAGGTCATCTCAAAGCCGTCCGGAAGGCGTACTCTCTGAGTGACTCTATTGAAATGTCGCACACCATTCAAATCATTAACAAAGTTTTTTGAGATGTACGATTGTATGGCACCAATATTGAATAAAGTGTAGGCAGGCCTACCACTAATAATCACAATGCCTAAATGTTAAGCTCTAATAATTTGAAGTCTAAATTTTCAGCGCAATTTTAGGCATGTTAAGGTCGAATGTTTATAAGCATATTATAATAAGTTTCACTATGAGATACCTACAATGATGTACTATAGGTCCCGCTCCTGAGTCAAATCCAAAGTGAACATATTCTCTCGAGCAGATCTAGGGTACCAACTTTTTGGTCCTCATCTTGGACCATGGCCTTATCCTCACTGAGCTGTTGGAGGGAATACATGATGATTTGGAACATTCTGAACTAGCAGCGGGCAGAAGCGCCTAATGTGGCCTGGATGGTGAAATCAGAAACAACCTTCCCTAAAGTGCTCTCGAGGCTGCAAATATGTCTGATTTTACTGGGATGGGGGTAATGTTAACTGTGGGGTCGGACGGTCCATTCTAAATTTCTGATGGAAACATTCACCTCCTCCTCCATGGTTTCCTCCTCTGCCTCTAACAAGCGTCCCCCTCCTACTAGGCCCTACCTCCATTAGTCATCCTACTGGTCTCTTCCCACTAGCCTGTCTCTCAAGGTGGCCCGCCTCCAATATATTCTCCATGTCTATAATCCGAGCAAGGCTCGAATCAAGTATAAAAAAAAGCCAGCCTCAATGTATCTCGCAAACCTTTATAGAATTACTTTGTATAACCGCAATCATCCAAGTCATAAGAGTCAGCAAACCTGACAATGTGTTGAAACTCTCGTTGGTATTCTACAATAGATTTAGATCCCTATTTTAGTTGTAGGAACCTTTTTTCGAGATCATCGAAAGCAGTAGAGTTAATGAAATGCTCTATGAAAGCATCAGAGAACTCATTCCAACTGATTTTGGTGTAAGCACGTCCTTCAAAAGTGGAGCCCATAAGAGACTTCTGCCACTACTTGGCATGCGATTCTAGGACGGAACCTTCTAAGGTGACTGCTATGCTGGTTGAGCAACGGATTTCGGACATCAACTCCTGTACAGAATCCAATAACTGCGCCATGTGAATAAACGACTCTACCCCGTGATTAGCAAGTGGAGAAAGAGCTCAGAAGGTGCTCAAACAGTTAGAACCCTGGGGTTTTGTGCTCCACTGGGACCTACTGAGACCTTATGTCATCTAAGATTGTAGTTAGGGTTTGCCCCAGTTCCGACTGTTGGATAGGACTAGGGATCAAAGGAACGGGAATGCCCATCATGGGATCTGTATGTACCGGGATCTATGTATAGAGTACGAATTTACGGTTAGGTTTGCTAAATGTACGATAACAAGTGGACATATAAGTGTGAATCACAAATGGCATTCAACTGCTTCCACTAATTCAGTTTGCTCACAAACCGAATAATCGTGCGGGAGTAACACCACTGTTCCATGACTTCTTTATCATAGGATTAGTGCAAGTTGATACCAATTGTAAACCACCCAGATACACAAGAGACGGCTGAGGGGAGTTTTATCATAGGATCACGGTTATTTCAGTTTTTCATGTTCACTTTTGTGTTTTTGCTCCTTCAAAACTTAGTTTTCCACATTAGAGATAATGTTGAACTTTATGTATGGGGGAGTGTTTTCCCTTACATTTTAAATCACTAAAAAATTACAAAAAATTATAAAACCACAAAATATCAGAAAATTTTTTGTTTTTAGAAAAAAATAATAATTTTTTTTATTAAAGTCAAAATTAAAAAAATAGAATACTCCAAAATATAAATAAAACCTTTATTATCATATATATTTTTATTCCATCTTCTTTTCTAATATTTATATCTTATAAAATTCCAAAAAAGATAATATTTTAAAATTCCCAATAAAAATATGAGATACCTTGGAAAAATAAATCCAGAAATATAATGTACTCCTACTTAGTTTTTTGTTATTTTAAAAAATCTTATTTGAGTTTATTTATAAGCATTATAATTATTTTTAATTTGCAAATATTTTATTTCATCACGAATAGTTAGATTTTTTTTTTAGGTTATTTAGTTTTGAGAAATATCTTCTGATTTTAATCTGTTTAGAGTAATTTATTTGACATTTTTTCTCTAATATTTTATGTAGTTTCTTTTTTGTAGTGATTTTGCTTAACACTTTTATATTTTAATTATATTCATTCCATGCTTTTATATTCTTGGAAAATTTTAACCTACTAGTAGTTTCTCTCTCCAATATTTTATTTTATTTTTAAAAATTTGTTTAGCTCTTTACCTTAGCCTCTGCTACCCTTTATTTTCTTTTTTATTGTTTGATCATATGCCACGGTGGTAATAAGACAATACAATTCTTTATTTCTATGTAAACTTGTGCAACACAAAAAAGTTGAAGAGAAAAAGTATTTATTTATCGTGGAAAGTGATAGGATAATTGTCTATCATGTTTTGGTAAACATATAAATTTTTTTTAAAAATAATGAGTGGGTTGAGAGGATAAAATTCATCACCTCCTATAAAAGACATCTTCATATGCCTTATTTTCCCCAAAAAATACCTTTAGACAATATAATTATCTTATATTTAAATTAATATATTTGGAGTGCAAAAGTAGTAGGTTGCATTTTTTCTTTGAGTTCTTGAAAATTTGGGTTTTTATAATTTCAATCTAATGTTTGCTAATTACTCAATTTTGAAATGCTAGTTAATTTATTTGAGAATATTTGACCAAATATTCCTCTCTTTTCATTTTAATTTCATAATGTAGGACTTAACTCTTAAATTCCAAAATTTTATTTTTAGCTTGCTGTGATTTAATAAATTTTTATTTTAATTAAAAATTTTACATATGTATTATAAATATTTTACATAGTTTTGCTCTGCAATAGCAAAATCTCAAGTATGTGGGTATTTGATGAGTACGACTTATATGTATTTTTAGTATAGTATTTAATATAAATTTAACATAAAATTATTAAATTTTTTTGTTCTAGTTAATAAATCATATGTTTTAAGTTTATCTTACTAATTAAAGTTTTATTTTATTTTTGTAGGTTTAGTGTTGAAGTTGCGCTCCCAAGCATGAAGATGTAGATTGTACTGAAGACGTCGCATTGATCGAGTCATAACCTCGTGGTATCGTGGATGCCACTGCATTCGTGCCGATCAGATTTCTGTCACGCCGCCAACTTCGCGATCACATGCTGCAGAAGTTCAAGTTGTTTGCTTCTCCGCCCAATTACCGCCATCCAATTAAAATCCATGCAAATAATTTATCTTGAAGCCCAACAACTCATTCCATGAAAAATAGTTTATCAATGTCGCCGCGCCATTGCCTCCATCCAATTAAAATACATACAGATAATTTATGTTGCAGCCGGACCACTTATTTCATGCAAAATAGTTTATCAATGTCACCGCTCCATCGCCGCCACTTTGCATGCATCCCGGCCACCTCATCCATGCATCATTCGGCCACCCCTTTCTTTATTGTAACACCAGCCCACAAATCCATTTAAGATTTCCTCCACTTAAAGCTAATGGCCGGATGCACCCATCATCTACCATGCATGCAATTTCGCCACCATTGACATTTGATATCACCACAAAAATTCCTTTTTATGGCCTCTAACACTCCACCTTCTCATTATTATATGATTGCCTATTCATCTCCCATGCATTTGGCCGAACCCCTTCAAATTACTCCTATGAACTTTCATATAAAAAGTCTTCAATTATTAAATAATTATAGCCACCTCCATTACTTCGCATTCATCAACTTCTCCATTTAATCTAATGGCGCTGCCACCAATATTTAATTAGTAATCCACCCTTCAATAAATCTCGTCACTTCCTCTCTCTAAAACTGCCAACTCTCCACATAAATCAATCTACATCACACCCATTACCTTCACCTCATATTGGCATTTAATTCAGCCACTACCATTTATTTGATGTTTCCCATTCATTTCCCTTTCCCTTAACTCCATAAATTACTACTACATTAATTCTCTCTTGAATGATGTGGCCTTCCAATCCTTCATATTCCTCTACCTTCACCTATATATAGAGTTCATATTTCAAGCATGCTCCCTCTCTCTTCCTTTGCCCCTTTTGGGCAGAGATTCTTTTATTTTAGTTGCAGATTTTAGTTGTGATTTCATTTTATGCAAGTTGCTTCACATTTCATTCATGTACTTTTCTCTTTAACAAATGAAATTCTAGTATTTTTTTAATCTTCAACACTGCGTCTTTTCTTTTCTTTTATGTTATTTTGCACCATTTTTATTTCGTAATGTTAAGTAGTTATAATATTTAGTTTTGATCATTGCGAACATTGAGTGAAATTACCGTTCTTTTTATAATTGTTCTACGGCCTTAGATTTATTTTTGACTTATCACGCGCCAATTTCATATGTCACTTATGAATTTCGATATATTTTTTTGTACTCTATTAGCCGAGAGGATCATGTGTACAAATTGATCGCTCTGGAAAAAAGTGTTGGTCGCAACCATCGAGAGAGAATGACAAAAATATTATAGATAGGAATCAAATCCTATAGTGGGATTCACTTCATTAAAGCGAGTATTAAATTATCAATTAGAATGAGAGTTCTGTCAATATTCTTAATCTCATTTGGGCGTATTCCTCGAGAGAGATGCTATCATATGTTGGTAATGTCCATGGTCAACGATCGGATTAGGCGTTTATAAAATATTTTTTATATTTCATTCAAAGTGCGTTTTGTTTAAGAATAGATTTCTTATTTCACATTTTAATTTAAATATAATTCCTTTAAATTTTCATCCGATAAAATAATATTTGTTTTCTCGAAATAGAAGTACTCGACAGACACGAGTTATAATACGATCATGATATTTTTATATCCTATGCTATATTTCGATAGCTACACTTGCCTTAATCAAGAATAGATTAGAGAATACGATTTTCTCTATCAGAACTCAGCCCGACCAGCTCAGCAAGCATGAAAGGGGTCTTTGGGAAGAAAGTACCAAAGAACCCAGCCCAACCGCAAAGATCTATCGGCTAGCTTCCGTCGGTGTGACGATCGGTATGCCCGAAGACCTGCCACTAATAATCCTCAACTCAGGATTATTCAACAAATATGTATCGACATACATTCATGCAGTCCTATTGTACCAACAAGTCAAGAAGCTCCCAGGACTTCCAACTACAGCCTCACACAATACAAACTAGGATGTAACATATCCTACCATCACCATCAAGTCATCAAACAAGTGATTAATTAAGTGGTTATGACCACCAAAATCCCCTTAATATTTATTCCTTGTGCCATGGTTAACATCTTGAGCATTTACACAAAATTTCAGCTCATTCGGATCATCACGATAACCATTTGCGACCCAATAATTTATAACATAATATTGACAGTTCACATCAAGTATATATAAAAATTATGAAACTAAATAGGGGAGTTCATATTGTCATCAAGCAATTATCCACCTAATTTTCCAAAGCTTCTGATAAATGATTTTATAGAAATTCATGAATTATCAAAATCTGTACATTTACGACAAAGCTTATAGAAACTGGATTTCCTTGGGCTAGAGACCACCAAAATTTAAGTTTAACACCATTCTGAAAAGATATTTTCAGGGCCTACAACTTTCCGGTAAAGTCTTATGTCCAGATCCAATTCTATCATTCCTAAAATCAGGTTTGATCGCAGTAGCACAGATCTGGATAGAATCTTTCCCGCAATTACAGTTTTATTATATTCAGGGAAGCAATTTAAAATTCACTTTTAGGGAGCTACACAACACCCGAAAAATTTTACAACTAGTTTATGGAAATGTGTTTCCATGGGATACAACGTTCATGTTGAGCCCAAGACCTAATTCTGAATGCACCATGCTTATAAATAGGCTTGAAGTCCATCACACACACACAACAGATTTCTTTCTAACTATTAGAAGTAAATTCCTACATGAATATTAAAGGCAGATGAATAGTAGTTGTTCATCTTCTTCCTGCAGCCAACATTTAAGATGAATTTAGCTCCTCTCCTCCTTTTCTCCCTCAATAGGCCACCATTCTTCACAAAATCAAGTTTGTCGCCGTCGTATTGATGAGAGGAAGTGATTGAAGATATTTTCATTGCGATTGACGCGCTAGAACGTAAGCTCTAGCATGGTCTTCTCCTAGGAAACTCCATTAAACTCCCAAGGTCAAATCCTCTTGAGTCGATGTCTCTCCTAATTTTGGTTATAAAGATCTAGCACTAAGGGAGAGGGTAGGAAGCTCGCCAGATTTTCGTCCATGGATACAGTTCTCCTTCTCAGCGTCATGATAAATTTTGGATTCCAGCGACCTAGCTTCGTTCCTTCATTTTTTCAAGGAAGAGTGGTCTCCACGATGAAGAAGAAGAAGAAAACCTTTTTGTTCGATGAGGAAGTATCATTCAATATGAAGTCTTGAGGAGTGTCAAGGAAGGTAGGCTGATTTGACCAAGGTCTGCCATGCCTTGGAATGACTACCCATGCCACGTGTTACTCTACTAATGTACCTCACTTAGATATATTTTGAAAATATAATACTTTAGAAAGACTCTGCCATTTTGTACAAGTCCCGAGAGGTTTTTTCATTCTAGTTCGGCCCATACTTCCTCCCCGGCCGCAAGTAATCAATACCGCAGGAATGAATTAAGCCAAGTCCATTCGTCGAGTACTCTCGACCAATCGTTGAGATCACTCGATGGATTCATTGAGACAACTCGAGCTCGTAAATACAGCTCCACTAGTTTCTCGATACCACTCGATGAGTTCGTCGAGAACACTCGACGAGTTCGTCTAGCCCTCTCGACGAGTTCGTGGACACCACTCGACGAGTTCGTCGACACCACTCGACGAGTTCGTCGACACCACTCGACGAGTTCGTCGACACCACTCGACGAGTTCGTCGACCCCACTCGACGAGTTCGTCGACCCCACTCGACGAGTTCGTCGATCACACTAGACAAGTTCGTCGACCCCACTCGACGAGTTCGTCGATCACACTAGACGAGTTCGTCGACCCCACTCGACGAGTTCGTCGACCCCACTCGACGAGTTCGTCCAAACAACTCGTCGAGTTCGTCGATACTACTCGACGATTGACAATTCGTCGAGTCTACAGAAGTCAATTCATCTTATTTTCTTTGCTCTCTCTCAAATTTCGTTCGGGACAACCAGTCACCCATGGCGACACAAAACACGCATGAGGGATCTAGTTCAAAATGGGACGTTACATCTTTGACTTGACGGTTACTATAGGCGCCTCATAGAGAACTTCTCAAGGAATTCTTTGTGTCTCACTAAGTTGACAAGAAAGGATTTGAAGTTTGTTTGGACGTCATTGTGTGCTCGAGATTTTGGGGAGCTAAAGGGTTGTCTAACTAAAGTGCCTATTTTGAGTTCGCCATGTGGTGCATTAGGCTATAAGATCATTAATGATGCCTTAGGGAGCTGCTTAGGCTGTGTTCTGCTGTAGTTTCGAAGGTTATAGTTTATTGATCTCTCCAGCTGAAGGTGCAAGAATGTAACTATCTTGTCCATGATATGGAGTTGGCGGCTGTGATATCTGCACTGAAGCTGTGGTGACACTACTTCTATGGCGTGAAGGTCGAGATCTTTACCGATCATATGTGCCTAAAATATCTATTAAATCAGAAAGATCTGAACATGCGATAACAAAGGTGTATGGAGTTCCTTGGGGACTACACCTTCGAGATTCTTTACACTCCTAATATAGGAAATTTCGTCGTCGATGCATTTAGTTGCATTACTCTAGCATAAGAAAATTGTTTATAAATGCACGATGAATGTCTGATTCAAGAGTTTGAGGCCTTGGATATTTCTCTTGTTGACGGGAGAACGAGCGCAGAGGCATGCCTGAAATGGACAATGGTACAATATAACCTCACAGACAGGATTCTTCAGGCGTTCGATCTTGACGACATCATGAAGTGTTTTATGGCAGAAATAACGTATGGGTCAAATTCCCAGTTCTCTTTTGAGGACGGTCTTTTGTCGAAGGACAAACGGTTGTGTGTCCCAAACATTGGCAAATTGTGGAAGGAATTGATGTGCGAGGAATACTTTACAAAGTACACAATCTACCCGGGGAGCACAATGATGTTCAAGGATATAGAGAAGCTTTTCTGGTTGTCAGGGATGAAGAAGGATATAGCTCTTTATGTGGCAAAATGCCATACATGTGCCATAGTAAAGGGTGAATGTTAGAAGCTCGGTGGTTTTCTGAAGTCTTTACCGATACCGGAGTGGAAGTTTGACGACATATCGATACATTTTGTGCACGGGTTACGGAGATCGCAACGTAGAAACGATGTCATTTAGGTGATCGTGGACCATTTAAAAAAGGGTCACACTACCTTCTGAATCTTAGTGACGATTCAGTGGAAAACTAGTTAAGCTTTATGTTGGTCTGATAGTACGATTGCACTGTGTTCCTGGTAGCATCATTACTAACTGAGATTGGTGTTTCATGTCAAAGGATTGGAGGCTTATTCATCAACTATTGAGTACCAAGCTTAAATTCAGTTTGACCTTTCATTCTCCTACATATGGTCAGACCGAGAGGGTAAATAGAATGATGGTAGATATGTTTGACATGTGCCCCTTGGATTTTGGAAAGAGGCCTTATATGGTAAGATGTGTTGTACTCCATTGGCTTGGGTAGAAATGTGTTAATTGAGGCTGTATAAGCATAAAGACGTTGAATATGAGACTTCAACTATACAGTTTATTCGAGAGCGTCTGTTGATGGATGAAGATAGGAAAGAAAAGTATTATAATGCCAAACAATGAAAACATGGAGTTTGCGATGGGTGATTGGGTCTATCTCAAGATAAGGCCATTTAAGGACGTATCTAGGATTCGATGCTTGAAAAAGCTGACTCTGAGATACCTTGGGCAACGTTGAGTGAATTATTGAAGTTGTCTTTCGTCTTAATATTTCAGTTGAACTCAGAGGTTTGCACAATGTATTTCACATATCTGTGCTACGGAAGGCTGTGCAAGAGCCTGCATAAGTGGTTGCTACGGATCAAGTGCCCGTGAAAGCAATAAAAGGTTAGGTTGCAGAACAAAGAGATCAGAATGGTGTAATTCTATTGGGACAATAGTGGCCATGAGGAGCTGTCATGGGAGCACAAGCAGACCATGACAAGAGTTCCCTGAGCTGTTCCAATTAGGTACATTTTTTTATTCTTTGAACTTTTATGTTATTTTCTGTTAAGGGTAATTTCGGTAAAAAATTTCTTATATGAGGGGATATTTGTAATGCCGCACATTTCCAAAAAACAACAGGAAGTTGGTTACTATAAGTTGCTGTCAGGCAGAGAGCTAGCGCTGGCGGCATAGAACATAATTAATTATACCATTATGAATAGAACTTACCGTACGGTGGTAGAGGTACCGCTGGCGGGAAGGGAGCCACTTTTCAAGGGGTGTTCAGTCGGCCATTGAGCAGCAGAGCAGTGCAAAATGAGACTACCACCACTGCCAAAGCTACTGCATGGCGATAGCGAGTTACCACTTGAAGGGTAGATATTTAAATTGAAAGCTCAAATGAATCTTGGCCATCCACTCTTTTAGAGGTGGAGATCATGTTGCAGTGAGAGTATCCTAGATTACTAAGTGGTTGGGGGGACGTTAGACTTGCTCATTCTCACTTACACACAGTCTCTCTCTCTCTCTTATTCCTTTAAAAAGAATGAAGGAAAGAGGAGAAGAGAAAGAAGAAGGGGAATTTGAAGAGGAAGTCTAGAACAGCCCTTGAGAAGCGTGTGAAGGCATTCTTGTGATTGCAGTAGCAAGCCTAAGCTAGGACGTGGAGAGGAATACGTCGCAGGTGTTTCCACCCAGATCAAATGCAAGCTCATGACTCCGAAATGATTAACAAGGGTAACGATCTATCTTCTTGGATAATTGAAGTCCTAATTTGGCATGTGCATGGAAACACTCACCAATTGTTGAATAAAGAGAAGTTTCGAATGGGTTGATCGATTTAATTCTTGGTAATAAACTTGCATATAGAATCTGAAATTAAATTACGGAATATGCATACTGCGTGAAGCCCATCCGGACAAGTTGTCTAGATTGGTGATGATAGATTTATGTGTCAGAGAAGACTCTGTAGGTAAACCTGTAGTTTTACGGAGTTTTGGGGTGTGCAGCTTGTTGTAGGTAGTACTTGAGGTGAGCTCCAGGAAAGCACCCAGATTTGTGGCAAGATTGTAGTTCTGTCAGATACCGACCGACGGTAGTGCTACTGCTGTCGATATCTCCCAAAGCACTATGTTTGTGAGGCATATATCTTGGAGACTAGGGGACAATATGTTGACCTGTGAGCTTAGAGTACCCAGCTATACTGTCCGTGAGTGCTATCCTTGAATCATAATGAAGTTATGTATGTGAACGGGCAAGAGGAAACTAACCCGCATCATGGCTTATTGCACCCGACGACTTGAGCAACAGGATGTGGTTGAACTGTACCAAGCTGTAATGTCCCGGTCCTCGACCACTACATGGATTTACTGTAACCAATCTTGCACCGCTATAGGGCTGCATCCCATGTAACACCCCGAAACTCAAAAGGGCGACGGGAGGTGTTTTGAGCCAAGTTTGTAATTTGGCAGGGGACACGCGGCCTGGGACACGGGCGTGTCCTAGGTGGTGTCAAGCTAGGGTCGAAGATCTGGTCGAGAGGTCGACGAATTTTGGAGTCGACGATCATCGAGCAGTGAACACGGCCTGGGACACTTGCGTGTCATAGGCCGTGTCCTTCTCGGGTTGAAGCCCGGCTGTGGCGTGGTTGATATATGGGGTCGGCACACGGGCCGTGTCAGGTAGACACGGGTGTGTCATTTGGAACACGTGCATGCCCAATACCCGTGTCCTTGACGAGTTGGTGTTGGGGTTGTGTCGATGGAGGAACACGGCCAACCACACAGCCGTGTACTTATTGACACGGGCATGTCAAACCCAACACGGGCGTGTCGAGTAGCCGTGGCCTTTTCGGGACACGTCGGTTTCGATGGCGAATGGGGAACACGGCACTAGACACAGGCGTGTCACAGGCCGTGTTCGGCCCATATTATGCATTTCAGCTCCGGATCGTAGCCGTTCGTTTCCTTATTTTGGTATCCGAATGCTGGGGGTTGTTCCTGCTGGGATATAGCCAGGAATAAGGTTTCAAATCCCTCATTTCTTTCACTTAGTCTGTTTCTAAAGTCTAGAGAGAGGGGAGAGAAACGAAGAAGATAGGAGGCTAGATCCGGTCACCGGCAGAGCTTCGGAGCTCCAAATCGCGAGCTGACTTCGGATCTACGGAGGGAAGGAGATTGCGGTGCTTTTAATTCGCGTACATTTCCATGGCGCCAAGGAAAAACGTTAGGGTAACAATTCTCATCCTAGGACATGTGAAGTCCTCTTTTCCTTTGCATAGGAAGCCCGCTCTCGTGATTTTGCGGTGAGTGTGAGGCGTTCTTCTGGTAGACATGAATAGTCCCATTGTGTAGATGTAGAGTCCGTAATCGAGAACGGATCGATGATGTTGCATTGTATGAATGGCCAGAGAATACTCCGTGTGAATGTTTGCTTTTTGGGTTTTTTATGTGGTAGAGTGCAACAGGGAGCCTTGGGGATTAACTCCAAGGTGCACCCGGAAAACTGGACAGATACGTGATTCTGCCAACATGGTGGCCTGGGTGCCAACTTGAACATAACCGGGTTATGTGAAGTGTGTGATTGGAATGGAACTCAGGGAAGCTTGACCTGTGCAAATGGCTTAAGTTGAAATTGCGGTGTGAGCAACGGGTTAGGTGGAACGGTACCGGTTCTATGTAGTTCAGTTAGAGAGACCTAAGGTACGTGGTACTCACCGTTGGAATAGATGGAAGGTCTTAGGCAGTGGCAAAAAAGGCCAAATGCTCAGGAGATATTGCCATCCAAGGGGAGGTGGTGAGTCAGCGGACTTTGACCGTGTTCACCGAGAATGTGCCCAGAGAGCACGAGGGTGTGAGGTCGTGCGTGCCCATGCCTGTGATGAAGTGTTTATTCACTATACTACTTGGTTAAGCTAACAAAGTGCAGGAAAAGAGCATCGCCGCCACGAAAATGAGATCAGGATCATTATAATTTGGTCAGCATAGCTTAACCGTTGCTTTTGTTTACCACTGTTTCGGTGGATTGTGCTTGCAGGTGCTGCGGAGCCGAGCGGTAAATAGCGGGCTAAAGCCCAAGTTGCTGAGCCTGCCCTCGAAGGCCAAATTTTGAGTGTTTACTTGTTTATTCATGTGTGACCGGCCTGCGTGCGGTTGTATGGAAGACACGTTTTATTTGATTAAACAATTGTAGGACCTTAAGGTCATTGTACTTGTGTATTTACTTCAATCCTATTGGTTTTTGTAGTGGACATTCAACTTGTGGCAGGGTTCTTTAATTTGCAACTTTTAATAATTGCTTCTGCTAGAATGACTCTGTGTAGGACATTGGTAATTAGTTGGATGGTTTCCATTGAGTAACCACCCGGTCTGTCTGTGGTATATGGCGTCGGGCCCCGACCGGACCTAATGTTATATTTTATGTGACGGATAGGGGGTGTTATAATTTGGTATCAGACTACTGGTTTCGGTCAAGCTTAAAATGAATTCGTGGGTGAATTATTTTTAAGGGGCGGTGAGCACATGTGTGTGTGTCATCGTTAAAACATCAAAAGAACACATGAATGTCCACTTAGGAATGAAAATACAAGTGTTTGAGGAACCTGCGTGTTTCTATAATTGCTTTTTGCTATTTTGTTTGGTTGCTTAATGAGGTTTTGTACAACTATAGGTGACCAAAAGCGGTGCAGGGCCGTCAGAACGTCCAGTTTTTGAGGCTAGTAGTGCACCAAATGATGCTCCTGCAACACCTCCCTCGTCTGAAACCATATGATTGGTTGCTGAAGTAGTGTTTGCCATGATCAATGCACTGCCTGTAAGGCAAATGCACCAGCCCACTCCTACACTGGAGCAGGTACTGCTTCAGAGCGATGAACCGAAAAGAGTGGAGCAGGTAGTTTTGGAGCCTTTGGTGCCGAGGAGAGTAACCGAAAGATAGCTCAAACATGTTATGAGCTTCAATCCTCCTGTGTTCTCGGGGTTGGGAACCCCATCTCAAGCTGAAGACTAGCTCTCCCGAGTGAAGAGAGTCCTGACAGCTACTGAGACGGAGGAGTGGCAGATGACCACTATAGCTACGTTCCTGTTGGATGGAGACGCTAGGCTATGGTGGGAGGGTTTGGAACTGCATCTCTAGAGAGGAAGGTAACTTACGGACGTCCCGATGGAGGAGTTCTTGAGACAGTTCTAGGCAAGGTACCATCGTTCGACTCAGAGGATAACATTGGAGAATGAGTTCCAGAGGCTGGTGCAGGGAGAGAGTAGCTTGGATCTATATCTCCACGAGTTTACTCGACTAGGTCAGTACGCTAGCTCCACAATTGCGGATGAGGAGTGCAAGACGAACCGATTCTATGAAGTTTTGAGAGATGACTTGAGGCTATTGCTCTCGGGGACTATGACGCAGGGCTTCTTGACCCTGGTCAATATGGCCCGGTCCTTGGAGAAAGACTTGAAAAATGTGCAAGCAAAGAAAAACTCTGGTGACAAGAGGACAGAGTTCAAAGTGCCAGCTAATGCGAGGTATGGGTATTGCAAGTTCAACAAGAAGGCTATGACTTCGTGTCCAGACCCTTCTTCTAGTGCTTCTGGGGTGACTACGGGTAGAACACCAGGCACATGTTTTACTTGTGGGAATCCGAGGCACTTTGCCCGTTACTGCTGGATCGGACGTCACAAGTCTGAAAGGAAGCCGGGAGCAAGTTATGAAGAGAAGGGCAAGGCGGTGGAGTCAACCGCGTCCCATTATGCTCCGGCTCAACCAAGAGTTTATAATCTTGGCCAACAGGAGGCCATCAAGCAAGCAGATGTGGTGACAGGTACGATTTAAATTTATAGCAAGTTATTTTTAAATACTTGTTATTCACGTGTTACCTTACCACCTCTTGTTTAGGATTTGTTTTGATTTGTGAGTATCCGGCAAGAGCACTCTTTGATATGGGAGCTTCACATTCCTTTTTGCCCGAAGGGTTCATATCGCGCATCGAAGTACTTTCTTCGATGGAGAAGGACAAATAGGATGTGTTGTTACCGAATGGGTGCTCGATGCACGCGGAGAGAATCTATGTCATTGAGATTCGTATTGGGAGTCATGATTTTCATTTGCTAGCATTGTTACTACCGGTGGTGGAGTTCGACGTAATATTTGGCATGGACTGGCTCTCGGAGCAGCAAGCTTATATTTATTGCGGCCGTGAGGAAGTCAAGATGGGAACCGGTCGTGAGCTGACTTTTACGGTCTTGAAAGGGTCGAGCAAGACTTTGATGTCTGCTCTTCAGGTGGTGAAGGTGGTTCGCGCTGGAGCAGAGCTGTTTTTCACGCTAGTGGAGGTTGCAAAGCCTAAGCCGATGATGGATAGTATTTCAGTGGTAGTTGATTACCCTGATGTGTTCCCTACCGATCTTCCTGGAGCCCTGCCTCAACGGGAGATTGATTTCACCATCGAGCTAGTGCCAGGTGCTAAACCTATGTCATGCTTTCCGTATCGGCAAGCACCTACGGAAATGGCGGAGCTGAAGATTCAACTGCAAGAGTTGTTGACGCAAGGGTATGCGCGTCCAAGTTCGTCGCCTTGGAGCACACCGGTCATTTAGTTAAGAAGAAGGACAGAAGCTTGAGACTTTGTATTGATTATTGGGAGTGAACATGCTAACGGAGAAGAACAAGTACCCGATCCCAAGGATTGATGATCTTTATGATCAGTTAGTCTGGTCGACGACGTACTCAAAGTTGGATCTCAAGTCTGGATAATATAAGCTGAGGATAAGGGAAAGTGATATCACAAAAACAGCTTCTAGTACGAGATACGGGCATTACGAGTTTACGGTCATGCCGTTTGGGCGGGCAAATGCGCCGTCAGTGTTCATGGATTTGAGAAACATGACTTTCAGGTAGTACTTAGACCACTTTGTGATCGTCTTCATAGACGACATTTTGGTGTACTCGCAAAGTGAGGCGGATGACTTCAAGGATCTGCATTTGGTGCTGGAGATGTTGAGGAGGAATCAATTGTACGCCAAGTTCTCCAAATGCGAGTTTTGGTTATCCTCGGTGGCGTTCCTTGGTCACATAGTCAATGGAGAGGGAATTGCGGTGGATCCGGCGAAGATTGTTACGATACGAGAGTGGCCTGTGCTTTCTACGGTAGCGGAAGTCCGGAGCTTTTTGGGGCTTGCTGGCTATTATAGGCGCTTCGTGGAGAACTTTTCGCGGATAGCGTTACCCCTCACTACTTTGATGATGAAGGAGCAGAAGTTTGTTTAGACGCTGGAGTGCGCACGAGCTTTTGAGGAGTTGGAGTGTCAATTGACCACGACGCCTGTGCTGAGGTCGCCGAGTGGGACCGAAGGTTTTGAGATCTATAGCGATGATTCGGGCAGTGGATTGTATTGTGTGTTGCTGTAGTATGGAAGAGTGATAGCGTATGGCTCGCGACAGCTGAAAGTGCACGAGAGGAATTATCCGGTCCACGACTTGAAGTTAGCGGCCGTGATTTTTGCCTTGAAGGTTTGGAGGCACTACTTGTATGGAGTGAAAGTCGATATCTATACCGACCACAAGGGCCTGAAATATTTGTTGGATCAAAAAGATCTGAACATGAGGCAGCGTAGATGGATGGAGTTAGTGGGGGACTATACTTTCAAGATCCATTATGTGCCTGAGAAAGACAATGCGGTGGTGGACACGTTGAGTCACCGGGCCCCAGCTCAAGCCAATTGGCTGTCGGTCCATGACAAGCGGTTGGTTCAGGAGTTGGAGGCGTTGGAGATCTCTTGCGTAGACAAGCAGTCGAGTGCTGAACTGCTATTGAACTTGACGGAAGTTCAGTATGACCTGGCTAATCGGGTTCGGCAAGCTTTGGATGTGGATAGCAGCATGAAGCAGCTCATGATAGAGTCTTTGGATGGGTCAAATTCCCAATATGAGGTTGTAGATGGATTGATTTGGAAAGACGATCATCTGTGTGTCCCGAATGTGGGCACTTTGCGGGTGGAATTATTGTACGAGGCGCATCATACCATGTACACAATTCACCCGGGGAGCAAGAAGATGTACCACGATGTGAAGAAATTATTCTGGTGGACAGGAATGAAGAAGGATGTGGCACTGTACATGGCGAAGTGTCAGACGTGCTCCTTGGTGAAGGCGGAATGCCAAAAGCCGGGAGGATTCTTGAAGTCCTTGCCTATTCCGGAGTGGAAGTTTGACGACATTACTCTGGACTTTGTGCACAGGCTGCCAAGGTCGCAAAAAGGGAACGACGCCATTTGGGTGGTCGTAGATCGTCTAATGAAAGTGTCGCACTTCATTCCGCATATGAAGGATGATCCTGTGGAGAAACTGGCAAAGTTATATGTGGATAACATAGTACGGCTTCACGGTGTGCCCCGCAGCATCGTGAGTGACCGAGATGGGCAGTTCACGTCCAATGATTGGAGGTTGGTGCAGCAGTTGTTAGGAACAAAACTGAATTTCAGCACAGCCTTTCATCTGCAAACAGATGGGTAGACCGAGAGGGTCAATAGAACGACGGAAGACATGCTTCGCATGTGCGTCCTGGACTTTGGGAAACAGTGGGAAGACCATCTATACTTGGTGTAGTTCGCGTACAATAATAGCTACCAGGCGAGCATTCAAATGTCGCCCTTCGAGGCCCTTTATGGTAGGAGATGTCGCACGTCGTTGTCTTGGTTGGAAACGGGTGAGTCAAAGTTGTACAAGCAACATGAGGTGGAAGATGCTACTTCGTTGGTGCGAACCATTCGGGAGAGGTTGCTAATCACTCAGGACCACCAAGTGATGTAGCCCGCGAACAAACTCTTATGTGAGTGGTTGGTTCGATGAGTCGATCACCGCGGGCTTGCTTAGGTAGGCAAGTGCACCTATCGCAAGTAATACAGAATATTCAGTGGAATATCCAGATCGTAAATTTCCCAGGAACGGGTTGATTATCCCTACTGCTCCGAAAGCACAATTATTTTACCGAAATGGTAAGTTGTTGATTTTAACTAAAATAGGACGAAAATAGATTAATATTAAATATCGATGAAGAGATAACACTCGGTATCAAATTACGTTAGGATTAAAAATAGATTTAAATAACTAGAGATCTGTAGTTTCAATTTAATTAAAGCGGAAACTTGGCCGTGGAGGTTCCAAAAGTATAAGCTCACCTATCTCTAGGAATATCGCTCACCTGGACATTAAAACTATTCGACTGGTCTCTCGTCCGACGAAGGATTCCTCTTAATGCCCGCAGTACGCTAAGAACCCCGCTATTGGGTGGGGAACCCAATCCAGTAGAGTTAGCGCGCCTCCTCTCTCAAGGGTTAGTGCGAAACTCTCTTTACCCAGGGGTGATCAGTCCATACGCACGACCTCTCGACTAGCTAGCGTATGGATAACGAAAATAGAGCACACACATCGATATGTGGTTCTACGCGTCGTTAACCCGGGGTAAACCTTAAGTTTTTAATTAAATAGAAAAATAAGACCTTTAGTTATTTAAAACATTTTTTATATCCTAATGCTCTTCGATACCGAGGGATAAAAGCGATTAGCCACTCATCGGAATGGTGATAGCTTATGAGTTTGGTTAGGAGAGCGTTATAAACTATTCGTTGAAGGATTATAAAGAAAATAAGAAGAAAAAGTAAGATAACCTAATATTAGAACAGTTACTACAAATAAACGCACTCGCACTAGTCCAAACACATAATAAAGAGACAGAAATAAAACTAAGTGACAAGTAAGCGAAAATTGCATAATTGAAATTGTTAGTCCCACTCAAACGAGGGGGCAGGAAATAAAGGCTGAAAATTTGCAAGTCCTACTCAAACGAGTAGGACTGAAAATGAAAGCGAGTCCTACTCAAACGAGTAGGCGGAAATAAATGCGATTACAAGTCCATCTCAAATATTTACAGGGAAATAAAGTCCGGTAATTTAACTCCTAGCGAGTAGGTGGAAGATAAAAACCTGCCATTTAACTCAAATGAGTATTCGGTAAATAAAAGCTGAAAATTACAAGTCCTACTCAAACGAGTAGGAGAGAAATGAAGTCTGGTCATTTAACTTCTAGCGAGTAGGCGGAAGTAAAAACAACAAGTCCTACTTAAATAAAATCCTGTCATTTAACTCAAATGAGTAGGCGAAAAATAAAAACACGCACACTTGCTGAAATTAAAACACACACACACACACGATAGAAAATGAAATACTCACACTGCAAAAAGTAAATACGCACACTTGCAAATCCTTCTCAAATGAGTAGGTGAAAAATTAAAGACATGTCACTTAACTCTTAACGAGTAGGCGGAAATAAATGCGCACACGCACACACTCTACATAATTGGAGAAAGCAATAAACTTATCTCATATACGCACGCACGCAGGCGAAAAAATTAAGAAAAACAAAGTTGTCGAAAAATTAAAACAACTGCATTTCTATCGCTAGAATGCCATAGAAATCCATAAAAAGGCAAAATAAAAATTGTTTGAGCAAAGAGTTCTGAAATTAAGGTGAGAAAAGCAAATGCTTGAAAAATTAAAACGTTTGCATTTTTACTGTTAGATTTTGACAGAAATGCAGAAAAAGTGAAAATAAAAATTGTTCGAGCAAAAATTTTTTTTATGTAATTGCTAAAATCAAAGTTTTTGAAAAACTAAAATAACGCTTGATTCATACTTATATATTTGTAAAAGAGTTTAAAAAGTAGCAGAAAATAAAAATAAAAATCCTAAGTCTAACCAATTTTGATAAGAAAAACGGCTATAGTAACGGCTAGAAATCTTGAAAAAAAATGAAAATTAGGCATACAGTTTTTCATTTTAAAGTATAAATTTTGCAATTTTAACTCATACATGCACACACGCAATATGAAAATCAAAACAAAAGCACATAAGATTGATGAAAAGGAGGCCATCAGAGATAATTCAGAGCATGTAAGGAGGAAAAACTAACGATTTTTATTACAGAATAAGTTGATTACAAGTGCCTAAACAAACGAAGTTAAGAAGGGGGTGGGGGGGGGGAAATAAAGTCCTTACATAGCACTAAGAAAGCTCCAAATGGCAGCCCTTGTCAACGAAATGGTTCAAAAATTTGGAACCATGAACTCATACAACAGTTGGCCTTTTATAGGCAAAATTTTCCAAGTACACGCCATCTGACATGGGCTTGTCAGGGGGCGTGTTAGCACTCAACAGATTTTGGTGTTCTACGGTGATTTGACATTGCGGCTGAAAATACGGCGGTCACGCCCCCGATCACGGGCGTGACGCTGGGCGTGTCAGCTTTATTTATCATCAGAATTCAGCGATTTGACGGCGTTGTTGACTTTGGGAGGTCCACGTGGCAGTCACACCCTAGTCACGGGCGTGACCCAAAGTACACGGGCATGACGGGGAGGTTGAACTAGGCGTCGTTTGCATCGAAAGTCACCGGCGGTAGTTTGTCGGGCCAGGTGGAGGAGTACACGCCCGTGTTGCATATTGACACGGGCGTGTCGGGTTGAGTCGACGATCGTCGAGAGTAATTTCGTCGAGCTGGATGGTCACGGGCTTCGGCACGGGGCGTGTCGGATTGACATGGGCATGTCCCTGTTGGGTCGATGAATGTCGAGTGGAAAATTGTCGAGCTGGAGCCGTCATCGTCAACAGGAATGACACGGACGTGTCGAATCATTGAACACGGGCGTGCCCGTGTCGGATCGACGGATGTCGAGCGCAAAACGTCGAGTTGGCTGGCACGGGTCTAGAATACGGGGCGTGTCCTTGGACACGGGCGTGTGTCCAGGCGTGTTCATCAATTTCATCCAAAATGGCTGATTTCCATGGTTTTGATGTGTCACGCCCTTGTCACGGGCGTGACACATGATTTTTCGAGAAAAATTCTGAAAATTTCTAAAAAATAAAATAAACTAAGTTAGCAAAATATATACAATAAAAGGAGTATTTTATTAAAGAAATTGAACCTAAAACAACAAAAGAAAACAAAAACTACTTAAATAATTAACATGAAAATATGTATATTTACAGCTCATCAAATACACTCATACCTTTTGCTATTCCAGAGGAAAAGTTTGAGGTGAACTTATAAGGAATAGAAAAACTCTAAGTTTAGCTACCGCTTAATTAATTATAAGAGATATCTAAATAAATATACGGGGTGTAAGAGTTAAGTCCTAAAATTATGTAGGTGATTTAAATAGCACAAAAGTTTTGGCCAAAAGACTTTTTGATGTAATCAAATAGAAAGCAATAATTGTAATGGTTAGATTAACAAAAATAGTTTGGAATTATATGAACTTTAGCTTATAAGAGTTTTATTGTAAATAATGCAATTTACAAATTATGCTCTCAAAAAGTTTTTTGAATTAATTCTAGAATCATGAAATTGGCTAATGGGGTTGATGTTGGTTTATGAATAGAGTTTGAATTTTGAGGTGAGGTAGTTTTTTCTCGAACCTCCATATTTCTTTTTGGATTATTAGGGAAATGAAATCTTATTTCCCTAATATCATTTTTTTCTTCATAATAATAAAATTAACTCAATGCATATGTGTGTGAGTAATGAATTTTATACTCTTACTCCGTAACATATAATCTTTTTTAATTATTGGGTGTCTATGTTTACGGAACGAAATCTTATTTCCATTGACATAAGATCTTTTAAGGGTAAAAAAAATTTTTATCATGCCAAATAAGTCATGATAAGTGAGGAGAGAAAAGAAAACTAGATTTTTAATTAAAAAAATGTTTGAGAGCAACCTTAATAAATTGTACGTTCCAAATTTTCAGAAAGCTAAATGTAAACATAATTGAATTCTATAGTCGTTATTTTCTAACATAATACAAATGCTTCTATCAATGAAAAAATAGAAGTAGTGCCTAAAACGAGTTCGCTAATTTTAACAAAACATAATGAATTCTTTAAAACTAAACACCGAATATTTATATTTTTCAATCAATAATTAACAAACGAATAACAAACAAAGAATTAATAAAATTCACATATAAATAAACTCAAAACAAAATTTTTGGATATCAAGAAGATCAAGAAATGAAATATTTGATTTATTAGTTTCAAATATTTTTTTTGGATTTTTAAAGTTTTTATCATTTTTTTGTGTTTTTGATCTATTATCTTTTTTTAAATTTTTTTTAGTTTTCCTCTTTTTTGAATTTATTTTAACTTATTATATATTTTTTTAGATTTTTAAGTTTTGCGAAAAGTGCGAGAAAAAGAGACGTTATTTACAAGAATGTTGGTGAAAAGGAAGGGAGAGAGAGATAAGATTATTTACAAAAATATTTACGAAGATTTTTATAAAATGAAACTAAATATTGTTGGAATTTTTGTTTTATAATTTTTTTGGAATTTTTGTTTTATAATTTTTTTTGAATTTTTGTTTTATAATTTTTTTTGGAATTTTTGTTTTAAAAAGAAAGGAAAAAAACCAAGACCTTAATTTTTTTTGGAATTTTTGTTTTATAATTTTTTTGGAATTTTTGTAATAAAAAGAAAGGAAAAAAAACAAGACCTTAAGTTTTTTGGAATTTTTGTTTTATAATTTTTTTGTTTTTTGTAATAAAAAGAAAGGAAAAAAAACAAGACCTTAAGTTTTTTGGAATTTTTGTTTTATAATTTTTTTGTGTTGTTTTGTTGTTATATATTTTTTTTCATATTTTGTTTTTAATTTTTGAAGTGCAAAAATTATAAATACAGTGCAGAAAATAGAAGTGCGAAAAATAAAGCGAGAAAACACCCTCATACTTAAGTCCAACATTGTCCCCAATGTTGTAACGTAAGTATGCGGAACAAATAGGAAAGACAATATGTACAAAGAAAATAAAGAGAGGGGGGGGGGTAGAAGCTTCCTTGAATGGAGGTTGGGAAGGCGCAGTTTAGGAACCCTGCATTATTAAGAAAATAGCAAAGAAAAAGTAAAGAAATAACGAAAAAGATAAACATGTGGTGCCTCCCAAGAGCGGTTTGTTTATTGTCGTGTAGCTTGACTATTTTGGCGGTTTATGTATCGAGGAGGGTTATGGATTCAAAATTACCGCCCACAGGAAAGCCTGCTACGTATAATTTTAAGCGATGACCGTTCACCTCAAACGAGCTTTTATCCGGGTGGGAGACGAGTACGGTCCCATATGGCCAAACCTCTTCAACTTTGAAGTGGCCGGACCAGCGTGATCTAAGTTTACCGGGAAAAGCCTCAGTCGTGAGTTATAAAGAAGGACAAGATCGTCTGAAGAAAAAGTTTTTTGGGGCTTGAGTTTTCGGTCATGATAAAACTAAGGACTCTCCTAATAGAACTTATTGCTCTCATAAGCGTTAGCACGCCATTCATCGAGCTCATTTTGTTGCAGTTTTCTATTTTGGGCGGCTAAGTTAGCGTCGAGATTTAAGAGTTTTAAAACCCAAAGTGCGCGATGTTCTAATTCTACAATGAGATGACATGCTTTATCGTAGACTAATCGATACGGCGTACAACCAATTGCGGTTTTGTATGCGGCACGATATGCCCACAATGCATCGTCGAGTTTGATGGACCAATCTTTCCTATTAAGTGAAACAGTTTTCTCTAATATACGCTTAATCTCTCGATTGACTACCTCTACTTGGCCACTAGTTTGCGGGTGGTAGGGGGTGGAAAGTTTGTGCGTGACGTCGTACCTAGCTAACGTCTTAACCATCTGGGTGTTGCAGAAATACGTCCCCCTATCGCTTACAATAGCGCGAGGTGTGCCGAAGAGAGAAAATAGTTTTTAGAGAAATGTAACGACGACTCGCGCATCATTGCTGGGGAGAGCATGCGCTACCGCCCACCTTGATACGTAGTCGACCGCCACTAAAATATAATTATTTTTGAAAGACGGAGGTAGGGGGCCAACGAAATCTATGCCCCATAAATTGAAGACTTCGCATTCTAAAAATACATTTTGGAGCATCTCGTCGCGACGAGACATGTTACCCGACCGCTGACAGCCATCGCATACACGCACAAAATTGTGAGCGTCTTGAATCGAGTGGGCCAAAAGAAGCCCGCCTGCAGCGCCTTCCGCGCGGTCCGGTTAGCTTGATAATTCCCACCAGCCGGACCCTCGTGGCAGTGCCTAAGGATTTGCGTGCACTCCATACCCGCAACACATCTTCAGACCGCTTGGTCCGCGCAGATACGAAAAAGAAAAGGGTCCTCCCAAAAGAAATATTTCAAGTCAGAAAAGAATTTCCTCTTTTGGTGGCTTGAAAAGTCTTTTGGGAGCACCCTCGCAACTAAATAGTTCGCAAAATCTGCGAACCAAGGTGGGGAAAATGAACTAGTAGTTATGGCAAGGAGGCATTCCTCAGGGAATCTGTCATTTATGTCAGATTCGACGAGCGCTTCCGCAGCAGGATTTTCTAAGCGGGAGAGGTGATCGGCGGCTAAATTATCCGTGCCCCTCTTATCCCGGATCTCTAAATCAAACTCCTGCAAGAGGAGGATCCATGGAAGAAGGCGGGGTTTGGCGTCCGTTTTCGCTAACAAATATTTTAAGGCGGAATGGTTGGTAAATACGATAAATTTGGACAGCGTAATATACGAGAAAAACTTACCGAAAGCAAAAACGACGGCTAAAAGTTCCTTTTTCGTTGTCGTGTAATTTCCTTTTGCGGAAGTGAGTGTCTTGCTAGCGTAATAAATAGGATGAAAATATTTGTTTATATGTTGGCCAAGAACGGCAACTACGACAATATCACTAGCGTCGCACATAATATCGAACAGAAGGGTCCAATCGGGCGCCACTAAAATAGGTGAATTGATGAGTTTTTGTTTTATAAAATTAAATGCAGACTCGCATTCGCTATCAAAGACAAAATTTGATTCCTTTTCCAAGAGGCGAGTAAGCGGCTTTGTTATTTTTGAAAAATCTTGAATAAAACGCATATAAAAGCCTGCGTGGCCTAAAAAACTCCTAATAGATTTAACGTTAGAAGGCTGTGGAAGTTTTTCGATAATTTCAACTTTGGCCTTATCGACCTCCATCCCCTTAGACGAAATCATATGGCCGAGAACCATACCTTCTCGAACCATAAAGTTGCACTTTTCCCATTCTAAAACAAGATGCGTGTCCTCGCATCGCTGAAGGACACGATCTAAATTATGAAGACGGGATGGGAAAGAGCTTCCGAAAACAGAGAAGTCATCCATAAAGACTTCCATAATATTTCCTACCAGCTCGCCGAAGATCGCCAGCATACATCATTGGAAGGTAGCGGGCGTGTTGTAAAAGCCAAATGGCATTCTTCGATATGCGAAGGTACCAAATGGGCAGGTAAAAGTTGTTTTCTCTTGGTCATCGGGGGAAATGGGGATTTTAAAAAACCCCGATAATCCATCAAGAAAACAAAAATACGTATGACCGGACAAATGCTCTAGAATTTGGTCTAAGAAAGGTTGTGGGAAATGATCCTTACAGGTGGCGTCATTTAGTTTTCTATAATCGATGCACACCCGCCAACCCGTAACAGTACGAGTTGGGATGAGTTAATTGTGCTCATTCTCAACTGCGCTAAGACCACCCTTTTTGGGCACCACGTGAATGGGACTAACCCACGTACTATCCGATATGTGATAAATAATCCCCGCATCTAATAATTTAATAATTTCGGCCTTAACTACGTCTTTCATGTTTGGGTTAAGTCATCGTTGTGGCTGAATAGTTTTGCGGCAATTATCGAGAAGGAAAATCTTATTGGTGAAGAAAGACGGGTTAATCCCTTTGAGATCAGAAATTTGCCACGCAATTGCGTGACGATGTTTAAACAAAACTCCCAATAAATCGGAAGCCTTCGATTCGCTCAAATGCGAAGAAATGATAACAGGAAGGGTATCATCTTTTCCCAAAAAGGCGTATTTGAGTGAATCGGGTAGGGGTTTGACTTCAAGGCAGGGCGGTTTTCTAATGAGGTTTTAATCCCTATGTCTTTCTTACCAATTGGTTCGAAATGCAAGTCTATAGAGGTATTCTCATCGCATTTAAAATATTCGAGGGCATAAATATCGTCGTTTAAAAAAGTAGACTCAAAAATAGGGGAAGAACAATCTCCGAGGTATGTGTATAAAAAATAAGAAAAGTCATCGCTCGATGACGAGTCTCCTATGGAGGGATTAATATAGAAAGTAACTTCGTCATCTCCTACCCGAAGGAGGAGACGACCATTACTGACATCAATTAATGTGCGGGAGGTGGCGAGAAAAGTGCGACCGAGTATAATTGGTACATTGGTGTCCTCCTCGATGTCCAAGATGATGAAGTCTACCGGAAAGATAAACTTATCAACTCGGACAAGTACGTCCTCCACTACCCCGACGGGAAACTTAACCGAGTGATCCGCTAGTTGGATTCGCATTTTAGTAGGGTCCAGAGTGCCCAAACGTAATTTTTGAAAGAGCGAGAACAGCATAAAATTAATGCTCGCGCCTAAATCTGCTAGAGCGTATTTTACTAATATATTGCCAAATGGCACGGGATGGAGAACCGTCCCGGGTAATTTCTTTTAACGGGAAATTAATTAGTAAGAGCCGCTGAGCAGTCAGAATTGAGAGAAATATGCGAAATATTTTCTAATCTGTGTTTATTAGAAAGAAGTTGTTTTAAGTATTTCGCATATTTAGGCATCTGCGAGATTGACTCGCAGAAGGGAACATTAATATGAATTTGTTTTAATAATAAAATAAATTTTTCATATTGTGCGTCCTTACGCTCACTATTGAGTTTATGCGGATACGGCAACGGCGTTTTAATAATTTTTTCATTTGAAATTTGTAAAGGCGGCGTAATCGAAGAAGGGGGAAGAGGGGTCGGAGGTGAATTATGTACCTGAGGATCGGTCCGTTTTGGGTCGATCACCTCCTTTCCGCTACGGAGGGTTATAACGTTGATATTCTCCAGCGGATTGGGCTCCTTGTTTCCCGGCATTGCCCCGAGCGCTCACTCGAACATCATTCACGGTAGCTGTCCAACCTGGAGTTTTATGTTTTCTAGCGATCCGGTGATGTTCCGGATATTTGACTCTTTGGAAGCTATATATTTAGAAATATTCTCCTCCATCTGGAAGGGTTTTGGAAGAGGGTAGGCGGAAGAAATCCGGGCGCGAAAGAATTGGGCGGGCGCTGCGCATTATTCGCATTACTCCATGAGAAGTTGGGGTGGTTCCTCCAACCCGGATTATAGTTATTGTTATAAGGGTTGTTGTTGGGGTTGATGGAAGGTCGCCCAGCATTTCCCACGTAGTCTACGAATTCATTTACTACGCCGGCATTAGGTGGAATCGCCCAAGGCAGAGTGGTGGAGGCAGCAGACATCTCTGCCACCTGCTTCGTCAGCCTTTCAACTTGAAGGGCTAAGTGGGCAGTGGCATCCACTTCGAAGAGGCCTGCCGCCTGCTTAGGATGTCCCCGAGGGACATTCCATTGGTAGGCGTTCATAGCCATCTCTTCAATAAGAGCTTGGGCAGCCTTGGGGGTCTTATTATTCAAGGTACCTCCGGCAGCCGCGTCAATCATTTGACGCATCTTATAATTAAGCCCATTTTAGAAGATTTGGACCTGCAACCATGCAGGCAGCGCGTGGTGCGGACACTTGCGGAGAAATTCTTTAAAGCGCTACCAAGTCTCAAATAGAGACTCGGAATCGTTCTGCACGAACTAAGAAATGTCTGGCCGCAACTTTGCAGTTTTGGCGGGCGAAAAATACTTCGTCAAGAACCGTTCCGCAAGCTCGGCCCAGGTGGTGATACATCCTCGTGGGAGGGAATTCAACCACGCCTTAGCTTTGGATCTGAGGGAGAATGGAAAAAGGCGCAAATGAATGGCGTCATTAGTGACGCCATTAATCTTAAAAGTATCGTAAATTTCCAAAAAACTGGACAAATGAACGTTCGGGTCCTCATCCGACAGTCCATTGAACTGCAAAGCATTTTGGATTTGGATAACGCTCGATTTGATCTCAAAATTATTGTTCGCCATCGTGGGGCGAACATTATTGGACCCGGTATCATCCAAATTCGGCCGGGCGTAATATGATATTGTACGCTCAATGACCGCGTTCGGATTGCGATCATCCATAGCAATGGCAGACGGCTCTCCGATGGATTCTTCAGGATCCAAAGAGGGATTTCAGCATTGAGACCGAATACGCGCAAGAAAGCGTTCAATCTCAGGATCGAAATCCAAATTTTTGGACTCCGAAGGCTGTCCACGGGTCATACACCCTAAAATAGAAAGTAGAAAATTAACTTCTTTTTTTGGATTTTGAAGAATAGTTTTTAAGTTTTTTTTAGTTTTTTAGAAATGAAGGTAAAAGTAATAGACTTCAGATTCGAAATAACAACACAATGATTGTCCTCGACAATGGTGCCAAAAACTTGATGTAGCCGGCGAACAGACTCTTATGTGGGTCGTTGGTTCGATGAGTCGATCGCCGCTGGCTTACTTAGGTAGGCAAGTGCACCTATCGCAAGTAATACAGAATATTCGGGAGAATATCCAGATCATAAATTTCCCGGGAACGGGTTGATTATCCCTACTACTCCGAAAGCACTATTATTTTATCAGAATGGTAAGTTGTTGATTTTAACTAAAATAGGACGGAAATAGATTAATATTAAAGATCGATGAAGAGATAACACTCGGTATCGAATTACGTTAGGATTAAAAATAGATTTAAATAACTATAGATCTGCAGTTTCAATTTAATTAAAGCGGAAACTTGGCCGTGGAGGTTCCAAAAGTATGAGCTCACCTATCTCTAGGAATATCGCTCACCTGGACATTAAGACTATTCGACTGAGCTCTCGTTCGACTAAGGATTCCTCTTAATGCCCGCATTATGCTAAGAACCCTGCTATTGGGTGGGGAACCCAATCTGGTAGAGTTAGCACGCCTCCTCTCTCGAGGGTTAGTGCGGAACTCTCTTTACCCAAGGGTGATCAGTTCATACGCACGGCCTCTCGGCTAGCTAGCGTATGGATAACGGAAAACAAATCGATATGTGGTTCTACGCGTCGTTAACCCGTGGTAAACCTTAAGTTTTTAATTAAATAGAAAAATAAGACCTTTAGTTATTTAAAACATTTTTTATATCCCAATGCTCTTCGATAACGAGGGCTAAAAGCGATTTGCCACTCATCGGAATCGGGATAGCTTATCAGTTTGGTTAGGCGAGCGTTCTAAACTATTCGTTGAAGGATTATAAAGAAAATAAGAAGAAAATGCAAGAAAACCTAATATTAGAACAGTTATTACAAATAAACGCACTCGCACTCGTCCAAACACATAATAAAGAGACAGAAATACAACTAAGTGACAAGTAAGCGAAAATTAGATAATTGAAATTGCTAGTCCCACTCAAACGAGTGGGCAGGAAATAAAGGCTGATAATTTGCAAGTCCTACTCAAATGAGTAGAACTGAAATGAAATCAAGTCCTACTCAAATGAGTAAGCGGAAATAAATGTGATTACAAGTCCATCTCAAATATTTACAGGGAAATAATGTCCGGCCATTTAACTCCTAGCGACTAGGCGGAAGATAAAAACCTGCCATTTAACTCAAATGAGTAGGCGGTAAATAAAAGGTTAAAATTACATGTCCTGCTCAAATGAGTAGGAGAGAAATGAAGTCCGACCATTTAACTCATAGCGAGCAGGCGGAAGTAAAAACAACAAGTCCTACTTAAATAAAATCCAGCCATTTAACTTAAATGAGTAGACGAAAAATAAAAACACACACACACTTGCTAAAATTAAAACACACATACACGACAGAAAATGAAATACTCACACTGCAAAAAGTAAATACGCACACTTGCAAATCCTACTCAAATGAGTAGGTGGAAAATTAAAGATACGTCATTTAACTCTTAACGAGTATGCGGAAATAAATGCGCACACGCATACACTCTACATAATTGGAGAAAGCAATAAACTTATCTCATACACGCATGCACGCAGGCGAAAAAATTAAGCAAAACAAAGTTGTCAAAAAATTAAAACAACTGCATTTCTACCGCTAGAATGTCATAGAAATGCATAAAAAGGCAAAATAAAAATTGTTTGAGCAAATCGTTTTCAAATTAAGGTGAGAAAAGCAAGTGCTTGAAAAATTAAAACGTTTGCATTTTTACCATTAGATTTTGACAGAAATGCATAAAAAGTAAATAAAAATTGTTCGAGCAAAAATATTTTTTTTATGTAATTGCTAAAATCAAAGTTTTTGAAAAACTAAAATAACGCTTGATTCATTCTTATATATTTGTAAAGGAGTTTAAAAAGTAGTAGAAAATGAAAATAAAAAACTTAAGTCTAACCATTTTTGATAAGAAAAACGGCTATAGTAACAGCTAGAAATTTTGAAAAAAAATGAAAATTAGGCAAACAATTTTTCATTTTAAAGTATAAATTTTGCAATTTTAACTCATACACGCACACACGCAATATGAAAATGAAAACAAAAGCACATAAGATTGATGAAAAGGAGGCCATCAGAGATAATTCAGAGCATGTTAGGAGGAAAAACTAATGATTTTTATTACAAAATAAGTTGATTGCAAGTTCCTAAACAAACGAACGTAAGAAGGGGGGGGGGGTGAATTAAAGTCCTTACATAGCACTAAGCAAGCTCCAAACGGCAGTCCTTGTCAACAAAATGGTTCAAAATTTTGGAACTCTGAACTCATACAACAGCTGGCCTTTTATAGGAAAAAATTTCCAAGTACACGCCCGCTGACACGGGCGTGTCAGGGGGCGTATCAGCACTCAGCAGATTTCGGTGTTCTACGGTGATTTGACATTGCGGTTGAAAATGCGGCGGTCACTCCCCCGGTCACGGGCGTGAAGCTGGGCGTGTCGGCTTTATTTATCATCAGAATTCGGCGATTTGATGGCGTTGTTGACTTTGGGAGGTCCACGTGGCAGTCACGCCCCTAGTCACAGGCATGACCCCAAGTACACGGGCATGACGGGGAGGTTGAACTGGGCGTCGTTTCCATCGAAAGTCACCGACGACGGTTTGTCAGGCAAGGTGGAGGAGTACACGCCCATGTCTCATCTTGACACAGGCGTGTCGTGTTGATCGACGATTGTTGAGAGTAATTTCGTCGAAGTGGATGGTCACGGGCTTCGGCATGGGGCGTGTCGGGCTGACAAGGGCGTGTCCCTGTTGGGTCGACGAACGTCGTGCGGAAAATCATCGAGCTGGAGCCGCGATCTTTTACCGGAATGACACGGGCTTGTAGAATCATTGAACACGGGCGTGTCCCTTTCGGCTCGACGGACGTCGAGCGCAAAAAGTTGAGGTGGCTGGCACGGGCTTAGAACACAGGGCGTGTCCTTGGACACGGGCGTGTGTCCAGGCGTGTCCATCAACTTCATCCAAAAATTGTCGATTTCCACGGTTTTGACGTGTCACGCCCTTGTCACGGGCGTGACCAACAGTACACGGGCGTGAAAGATGATTTTTCTGGCAAATTTCTGAAAATTTCTGAAAAATAAAATAAACTAAGTTAGCAAAATATATATAATAAAAGGACCATTTTATTAAAGAAATTGAACCTAAAACAACAATAGAAAACGGAAAGTACTTAAATAATTAACATGAAAATAGGTATATTTACAACTCATCACCAGGTTAAGTACTATAATGTCAAGTGCAGGAATGTGGAGTTCGCTGTTGGCTATTGGTCGTACTTGAAGATTAAGCCGTTCAAGGGTGTCTTGCGGGTGCGGCGATTGAAGAAGCTAAGCCCGAGGTACCTTGGACCGTTTGAGGTTCTGGAGCGGATTGGCGAAGCAGCGTATCGGTTGAAGCAATCAGTGGAGCTTAGTGGTCAACAAGATGTATTCCTTATATCGGTGATACAGAAGGCGGTGCAAGAGCCTTCGCATGTGATCGCGGTGCATCAAGTGTCGGTGGATAATGGGTTGACGACGAAGGTCAAGCCCGTACGAATTGAGGACTCGGAAGTCAAGCGGCTACCCAACAAAGAGATCAGGATGGTCAAGGTCCGTTGGGACAATTGCGGTCGGGAAGAGCTCTCTTGGGAGCGAGAGCATACCATGCGTGAGGAGTACCCGGAGTTATTCCACTAAGGTACCGTTTAAGTTTTTGTATTTATCTTTCCTTTATGTAATTTCGGGGACGAAATCGTTTACGAGGAAGAGAGTTTTAACGCGCCGAAACTCAAAAGAGCGACGGGAGGCGTTTTGAGCCAAGTTTGGAATTTTGCAGGGGGTACACGGCCTGGGACACGGGCATGTCCCCGGGCATGGCATGCTTTGGTCGACGATCTGGTCGAGAGGTAAATGAATTTTGGAGTCGACGATCGTCGAGCTGCGAACAAGGCCTGGGACATGGGCGTGTCACAAGCCGTATCCTTCTTGGGTTGAAGTCGGGCTGTGGCTTGGTTGATACGCGGGGTTGGCATACGGGCCATGTCAGGTAGATACAGGCGTGTCATTTGGAACACGGGCGTGTCCAAGACCCGTGTCCTTCACGGGTTGGTGTTGGGGCTGTGTCGATGGAGGAACACGGCCAACCACACGTCTGTGCACCGGTTGACACGGGCGTGTCAAACGGGACATGGGCGTGTCGAGTACCCGTGTCCTTTTCAGGACGCATCAGTTTCGACGGCGAATGGGGAACTCGGCCCTAGACACGGGCATGTCACAGGCCGTGTTCGGCCCAGATTTTGCATTTCAGCTCTGGATCGTGGCCGTTCGTTTCCTTATTTTGGGATCCGACCGCTGGGGGTTGTTCCTGCTAGGATATACCCGGGAATAGGGTTTCAAATCCCTCATTTCTTTCACTTAGTCTCTTTCTAAAGCCTAGAGAGAGGGGAGAGCAAGGAAGAAGAAAGGAGGATAGATCCGGTCACCGGCAGAGCTTCAGGAGCTCCAAATCGCGAGCTGACTTCGGATCTACAAAGGCAAGGAGATTACGGTGATTTTCATCCACGTACATTTCCATGGCACCAAGGAAAAATGCTAGGGTAATGATTCTCATCCGAGGACATGTGAAGTCCTCTTTTCTGTTGCATAGGAAGCCCGCTCTCGCGATTTTGCGGTGAGTGTTAGGCGTTCCTTCTGGTAGACATGAATAGTCCCCATTGTGTACATGTAGAGTCCGTAATCGAGAACGGATATAGGCATGATGTGTGAAGCCTACCCGGACAAGTTGGTCTGGATCATTGATGTTGCATTGCATGAATGGCTGGAGAAGACTCCGCGCGAATGTTTGATTTTCGGGTTTTCTATGTGGTAGATTGCAATAGGGAGCCTTGGGGATTAACTCCAAGGTGCACCCGGAAAACTGGACAGATACGTGATTCTGCCAACATGGTGGCCTGGGAGCCAACTTGAACATAACCAGGTTATGTGAAGTGTATGATAGTAACGGGACACGGGGAAGCTTGGCCCCCACAGACGGCTTAAGTTGACGTTGCGGTGTGAGCAACGGGTTAGGCGGAACCGTACCAGATCTATGTGGTTCGGTTAGAGATACCAAAGGTACGTGGTACTCGTCGTTGGCATTGATGGAGGGTCTTAGGAAGTGGCCAGAAAGACCAAATGCTCACGAGATATAGCCGTTCAATGGGCGGTGGTGAGTTAGCGGACTTTGACCGTGTTGACAGAGAATGTGTCCTAAGAGCATGGGGTGTGAGGCTGTGCATGCCCATGCCTATGATGAAGTGTTTATTCAATATAATGCTTGGTTATGCTAACAAAGTGCAGGGAAAGAGCATCGCCGCCCCGAATATAAGGGTGGGATCATTTTAATTTGGTCAGCATAGCTGATCGTTGCTTTTATTTACCACCATTGCGGTGGATTGTGCTTGCAGGTGTTGGGAGCCGAGCGGTAAATAGCGGGCTAAAACCCAAGTTACTGAGCCATCCCTCGAAAGCCAAATTTTGAGTTTTACTTATTTATTCATGTGTGACCGGCCTGCGTGTCATGGTATGGAAGACACGTTTTATTTGAGTAAACAATTGTAAGGCCTTAAGGCCATTGTACTTGTGTATTATACTTTATTCCTATTGCATTTTGTAGTGGACATTCATGCTTGTGGCTGGGTTCTTTAATTTTCAACTTTTAATAATTGCTTCCGCTAGAATGACTCTGTGTAGGACGTTGGTAATTAGTTGAATGGTTTCCATTGAGTAACCACCCAGTCTGTCTATGGTATGTTGAGTCGGGCCCCTGCCGGACCTACTGTTATATGCTATATGACGGATAGGGGTTGTTACATCCAACACACCCTAATGCCGCTACAGAGCTGCAGCTCAGTTGGTGATGAGAACTTTTGAAGGTTTATCACAAAGTGTTGCAGGTTCGAAACATAGCGCCAACATCGCACTTTTGCTAAGAAACAGGCACGAAGAGGCATTAGGGTGTACGGGATGCAGCCCTATATTGCTTCCAGATGGGTCCAAGTAAAGCCCTGTAGTGGTCGAGGCCTGGGACTTTACATAAAAGTTGTATGCTAAGCTGAGGAAGTGTGAGTTTTGGCTTCCTCAAGTTTCTTTTTTGGGTCATGTAGTTAACAAAGATGTAATTTTTGTGGACCCAGAAAAGATAGTTGTTATAATGGATTGGGTTAGACCTGCCACACCCAAAGAGATAAGGAGCTTCCTAGTCTTGGCAGGATATTATAGGAGTTTTGTGGAAGTTTTTTATTCGTTGTCTGTGTCGCTGACTAAGCTTATGCAGAAGAACCAAGCATTCATTTGGAGCAATAAGTGCGAAGAGGCTTTTCAGGAATTAAAAAGGAGATTTTGCACTGCTCTGATTTTTGCCTGCCTACTGAAGGGATAAAGTATGCTCTGTATATGGACGCATTGTATGTTGTACTTGGGTGCGTATTGATGCAAGTGGGCAAAGTGATAGCATATGGGTCGAGGCAGTCATATACTCATGAATGGAATTACCCTACACATGACCTAGAGTTCGCAGATGTGATTTACGCATTAAAGTTATGGAGACATCTATTATATGGCACTCTATGCAAAATTTATACTGATCATAAGAGTTTGAAGTACGTCTTCACCCAAAAGAAATTTAATTTGCACCAGCGGAGATGGTTACAGTATGTTGCAGATTATGATGTTAAAATCCAATACCATCCGGGCAAAGCTAATGTGGTAGTCGATGCCCTGAGTAGGAAGTCAGAGAAAATTTTTAACCATTCTGTGGATTCGCTGGTGGAAGAATTTCTTTTGATGGATATATCAGTGGGTACTAGCTACTCGCCCAGTAGTTTGGAAGTGTTAGAGTATTCATGGATTTCACTGACAACGTTACATCTAAGGGATGATCGTGATTTGCTTCACCTTTATAACAGAACTGCGAAAGGGAAATTATTGGACTTTTCGATTGATGATGTGGATACTTTGAAGTACCGCGATAGATTTTGTATTCCCGTAATTGAGGATATCTGAGTTAAGTTGTCGAAAGAGGCGCTAGGTTCTAGTGTTGCCTACCACCACGGTTCTTCGAAAATGTATAAGGATCTAAAGTAGATCGTTTGGTGGTATGATATGAAGGGCGATATAGCTAAGTATGTATCAGAATGTTTTGCTTGTAAGTGAGTTAAGGCCGATCTTGGAAGGCCTGGAGGAAAGTTGACACCCTTAGAAATTCCGAGTTGGAAGTGGGAGAGTATTTTGATGGATTTTATTACTGGATTGCTGAGATCTCCCCGAGGATACGATTCAGTTTGAGTAATAGTGGTCAGATTAACAAATTGTGCTCACTTCATGATGTTCAAGATCGACTACTCCACGAAGAAAATAGCAGAATTATATTTTCATGAGGTCATCAGGTTACATGGAGTGCTAGTTAGTATTGTATCAGATCGTTACTCCAAATATACGTCTCATTTTTGTAAGAGTTCACAGGAAGGGTTGGGTACCAACTTGAGGTATTCCACTGCCTATCATCCACAAACAAATGGTCAGATGGAAAGAGTAAATCAGATCATAAAGGATATGATCAGATGTTATGTTTTAGACTACAGAGGAGAGTGGGATGAATGATTGAGTTTGATGGAGTTCGCATACAAAAACAATTTCCAAGAGAGTTTACAGATGGCCCCGTTTGAGGATCTGTATGGGGGATGTTGCAGAACTCCCTTGTTTTGTGTCGAGTTCGGTTAGAGGTCGTTGTTGGGTCCTGAATAGTAAGAAGAGATTGAAATTTCTCTTAAGCTGATTTGAGAGAAGATTCAGATAGCTCAAAAGCATTATGAAAAGAATGCCAATCGTCGAAGGGCTGAGTTATAATTTGTTTTAGGGGACATGGTTTTCCTGAAGGTTTACCCAATATCTGGTATTAATAGGTTCAGTAAGAACCACAAATTGGACCTGAAGTTTGTGGGACCTTTCAGGGTTGTTGAGTGGATTGGTGTATCAGCCTATAGACTTGATTTGCCAGCAAATTTTCCTGGTGTTCATGATGTGTTCCATGTGAGTCAATTACGAAAGTGTGTGCTGAACGACAAGCAAATTCTTGATGATGTGCCCTAGTTGGAGCCTAACCATTCATATGTGGAAGGGTCTGTTCGTATTTTGGATACTCATTATCGGATATTGCGAAGGAAGACAATACTTATGGTAAATATTTTGTGGAAGAACCAAGACGTAGAGAGCGTGACTTGGGAGTTAGAGTCAGCTATGTGGGAGGCTCATCCTCATCTAGTGTCCTAATATTTTTGGTGAGTGTTTCTTTGTTAGCTTATGATTTTTTTTATTCTATTTTATATTTGATTCTGTTTACGATAAGTTTCGGGATGAAACTTCCATTTTGGAGGGGTGGTTGTAACACCCATGATTTTTCGGTATTTATCATTCTTCTCATAGTGACGTATTTTTGACGTCAGGGCGTTATATTGACGGGTGGTTAACGAGTGTCGTTAGTTGGAGAATGGTATTGCTCATTGGGTTTTGTTGCTTGGATTGGTTTTTGGTTTGGTTATGCACCTTCCCACGCGAGCCATGTCTGTTTTGGTGACTCAGTGGATCCTTTTATAGGGATATGGTGGCATTTTTGCCTTCGGGTGGTGTTTTACCATGGTTTTGTTTGTCAGATTTGAATTTCTACTTCGACGTTAATTTTGTAGCATTTGTATTTAGCAGCGGTACGATTTTCGTAAAATTCCGAGTTGTTTTGGATTTCAGATCCTTTTGGGATTTATTAATATTAAATGTAATGTAATATTATATTATAATAATTAATTATATATGTATATAAATATCAGGAATTAGGTTGCATCGAATAGTTCTGCTAATATTCTACCTAACCCGATGATAGAAGTTTTCTCGAAATGGAAGGACCGGCGGAAGGGGCGTGCTTTAGGCTGGCGATTGAGGTAGCTTAGTTGATCAGTTTTATCGATAGAGTAGTGATTTGGAAAGTTATCGGAGAGGGCTTCACAATTGTGATAAGTTTTCCCCATATCACTGATTTTTGGGTGTTAGGGTTTGAGATTTTGACTCATTTTCCCCTCCAAATGTTTTAGGAATCATTGCTTGGGCCTTTTCATGGGCGATCCTTATCGCTGTGCGAGCGGGCGACGTTTTTCCGGAGTTTTTGAGGCAAGTGGATTTCCTCCCCCTTGCATGTCCATCCTTTGACTTTTTTTTCTTCCTCTCCCTCCTCCTCCCTTAAAGTGTAGGATTAGTATAGTTGAATCATGAAAGAATCCCCTAAATTAGGGCAAGAATTCGGCTAAAACCATGGAATTTGGTTAGAAGCTTAAGGGAAAATCAACGATTTAGGTAAGTTAGATTCGTTGAGTATCTTGGGATAGTTCGCCGAGTCTCGACGTTACTAATTCGTCGAGTATAACTGGTAAGATCGCCGGGTATGGTGAATTCTAGCTTAAGTGTAGATACATTGAGTATTGGACGTCTCTTAGCCCAAGTGTTTTTCGGCGAGTATCGTCGAGGAACTCATCGAGTATCGTCAGTAGCCGATTATTGTTGAGTTGCTAAGGTAAATTCGGCGAATATCTTAGGAATTCGTCGAGAATAGTCGACGAATCATCGAGTCTAGTCTAGTCTTATTAGTGTCGAGTGGCCGGTAAAGACAAGGAAATTTTGTCGAGTATCGATACGTTTCGTCAAGTGTAATTAGGCAATTCGTCGAGTATCACGGGATTATTCGTTGAGTGTTGTCAAATTTGTTGCATATCATGGTAATTTGTTGGGTATACTCGCGAAATTTGGCCAGAACTTAGAATATTTCCGCTGTTTTGTGCAGGATTCATCTTGTATTGTTCGTAGGATAGTTTTAGGACATGTGCCAGGTTTGCCTTTGTGTTTTGTCTTGGGTTTCAGTTGGGGTGTTCGGGTATGATGTTTCTTAGTCTAGGTAGGTTGGCAATGGATAAAGGACCGCCAACTAGATGTCGATTTGTGAGTCGTTACACTTGGTGGTTTGGTTTGGTCTCTATTTTGTGGACTTTTGGGTTGTGTTGGACAGTTGGCCACCACCGCAATGGCGTTTTTTGAGACGTTTGGGTCTGGTAGTTCGAGTTTGGATGTTTTGGTCAGCGACTCCAACCGGTTTTTTACCATGTTTTAGTGACCCACATTTTTGAGCTGTTTTGTGCTCATTTTGCTTCTTAGATCAATCTATGCTATTTATGTTAATCCTTGCAGATTTTGTCAAAGAATGGCTTCGTTCTGCACTTGGTGCATATATTCGTTCAACTTTTATTTGTAGACTTTTACTTTACCTGTGTTATTTAACTAACTAGCTGTACTTTTCAACATTTCTTATAGTTGGGTTTGGTAAACCCTTTCCTGCTTTTTGTTACTTTTTACCTGATTAATTCTTTTGCCACTTGCATTTTCTTATTGAGGTGTTCTTCTTTTGAATGCCTCAGGTTCAGGGCTGTAACCGGTGGTGCAGTTGAGTTGGTAGTAGCTAGTGGACTGCAGTGTTGCAGTGGTTTTTCCTCATCGCTCTGAGGTAGTTTGTTGTTTTGGTTTTTGGTTACGACTTGCATACTTTCAGTGGGTTCGTGTCAGGATGTTGACGCCCATTAATTGTTTCTTTTGGATTATTAAATACTTTGCTATTTGTAAGTTTACTACTTGTGGTTGTTTTACTTGCTCTCTGGGAACCTTTTATGCTAGGTTGCATGTTAGGTATTTTAAAGTATAAAATTTATTACCATTACTCTGTACATTGCATATTTGAAGCCTAAGTCATTATATATAAACAGCCATAAAAGCTACCTTTACTATTATTATAAATCTAGTGTCTTGTATAACATGAGTTGTCCTCTGGGGATGTTTATACTCATGTAGCACGTTTAATCTTGTTAATAAAGTATTTTTCCGCAGTGTATAACTAATTTTTTTCTTGTGGATTAGATAAGCCACTAAGTTGAGGGATACGGCCAACCGCTTATCTTAAGCTAGATTTTCATTAAATAACTTATAGATCCTTTGTAAAAGTGTCTCGTAGGAGTTTTGCCTGAGCATCAGAAGTTAGCCCCTACTAACATGGCATCATGACGCGCATTTTCCCTTACTCTAATAAATTGCTAAATGCGGAGAAAATGCTTGTTTTGACACCACCCTATAGCGTTCGACTTGGAGTGATTCACTAGCATGAATATGTAAGAGCCTTTGACTTTGTTGTAGCATAGGGGAGAGCCTTAGGATATGGGCCACAAAGACTAGTAATGCTCAAATATGGACCGTCATTGAATACAATGGTGGGGCAGGGATTCCAATATCACTGATAATATATCCTGAGTGCACAGGACGTGTTGCTGTAGATTCCAATGTCTGTGGTGGTTGCAATATATATAAACTGCCATTCTTCTTATTGGCAGGGAATGAGCATCACTGCCCCGAGTGAGGGTAGCGTCATTATAATTTGGTCATCTAATGTTGATCATTGGCTTTTTGGCCACATCTTGGTGGGTTGTGCTTGTTCAGGTGTTGGAGGGCCAGGTGGAAAGTAGCGAGCTAAATCCCCTTATGCTGTGTTTGTTGGCCCATAAAGGTTAATCGTGAAATGTGTTATTATTTTCATTTGTGTTCGGCCTGTGTGCCGATGTTTGTAAAACACTTTTAATGAGAAAATAATTTGTAAGGACTTAAGGCCAAACCATTTATGTATTTTGATTATCATTCCTACTTGTTGGTTAGTGGACTTTCCTGGTGTTGGATTATTTTACTTAAAAGGTTTCCGCTGGAATAGAACTCTGAATAAGGACTCACTTATGGTTTGGATTCAATGAGAAACATCGCTGACTATATGTGGAATATGCTATGGGTCCCCGACCGGACCATCTGTTATTTTTCTTTTAATGGATGGAGGTGTAATAATTTATAAGGGCAATCCGCGATGAGGACACCTTGTATTAGGAGGCTTGGGTTGGCCCTTTCGAGGCCCGGCCACGGAGAGGCACCCGGGAGTAAAGGCCTTGTGTTGGGTACATTGGACAAATGTACCTGATTTGAAGAAGCCTCACCTAACTCAATGATATACATCAGAATGTATTTGATGTTTGTTTGAGTTAATTGTGCAGGTTAGACATACACTGGACTGAAGCTGAAAATTTCTAAGTCCATGTGTCGACACCCAGAGGCAAAGTGTCGACACTTGAGAAAGCATGTGTCGACACCCAGAGGCAAAGTGTCGACACTTGAGAAAGCTTGTGTCGACACCCAGACAAGCAGTGTCGACACTTGGAGTCATTGTGTCGACACCTGGGAAGAAGTGTCGACACCAGTCAGAAAGTGTCGACACTTGGAGCTGTGTCGACACTCAGTGTAGAAGGATGCAGAAAAGCTGTGTCGACACTTAGCAGAAGTGTCGACATCTTGAAGAGCTGAGTCAACACCAGACAGTGTCGACACTTGGAGTTGTGTCGACACTCAGCATAATTCTGCAGAGACTAAGTACAAGTGTCGACACTCAACACAATGTGTCGACACTCAATCTAAAGAGTCAACATATGAAGAATGTGTCAACACTCAGCACAATGTGTCGACACACACTCAAAAGAGTCAACATATGAAGAATGTGTCGACACTCAGCATAATGTGTCGACACACACTCAAAGAAGTCAACACTTAAAGAATGTGTCGACACTCAGCACAATGTGTCGACACATAACCAGAAGACTCAACACTTGAAGATAGTGTCGACACAAGGAGCTGTGTCGACACTTAGCAAAGAACAGAAAACTTGTAAAATATTCTAAGTATAAGTGTCGACACTAATGGAATGTGTCGACACTCAGCTGAAGAATCAAGAATAAAGACTTGTGTCGACACCAAGAAGCAGTGTCGACACTTGACAGTTTCTACACATGAAGATGTGTCGACACAAAGGAGATGTGTCGACACTTAGAAGAATACAGAAAGAATGAAGTACAAGTGCTTGTGTCGACACTCAATTTTAGTGTCGACACATGCAGAAGAAAACTGTGTCGAGACATACAAGGGAATGTGTCGACACCTTGTAGACTTGTGTCGACACTTACACAACATGTGTCGACACTTGGTCTATAAGTGTCGACACTTAAGAACAGAAAGTCTCGACACTAACTGACAGTTAGAGAATTTCAAGAAGTGACTGGTTGACATGACAGCTGCCAATCCAGCCGGTCTACAGCAACTGTCAGTGAAGTCAAAAGACTGTTATAAACCGGATCAGCCGGTTACCATGAAGGAAGCCTTTAAATAGGCACCAACAGTCTACAGAAAAGGATGTATGGTTATGGTAAAGTAGTTCACAATCATTACATGGTGTGATTGAAGTAGTTGATCAGACTAAATCAAGAAGTGATACACAGAAGATCAACACAAGAAGATCAGGCAGTCCAACTGCAGATCTAAGTAGTTGGAGAGAGAGAGCTCCAACCAAGGATTCAGTCTTTGGAACTAAGGCTGAGAAGAAGAATTCGGAGTCATCTGAATTTCAAGAAGCAGAGATCAAGGATCAACTGCAAAAGATTCAGACTAATTCAGTTCTACTCAAGAAGCTTTGAAGAAAGCTAAGTCAGTTTGAATCAAGCTGAGATCTTCCAAGAACTCTCCAAGAAGCTCTCAACTCCTCTCATTCCTTCTGAGTTGTAGAGTTAGAATTTGTAATTTCTATTATAACTTGTAAGATCCATTGGATCTGAGTGATTGTAAGCCTATTTTATAAAGGCTGAGGGTAGGGCTTGGTGCCTGAGTGTAGGAGTTGAAGAACTCTGAGTGTAGGCCTTGATTGGCTGAGTGTAGGCCTGGGTGGCTGAGTGTAGGCCTTTTGGCTGAGTGTAAGGCTTTGGGCCTGAGGTAGGAACCTTGTTGGGTTCTGAGCTAGTGGAGAAGTTTGGCCGAATCTAGTACACTGCTAGATAGGCGAAGGGGGAAAGTGGATGTACCCAAAGATTGGGGAACCACTATAAACTTAGTGTGTCTGCTGTGCTGTGCTGTGTTGTGGCTTTTCTGTGTGATTTCTGAAATTGCTGTTAACTGTAATAATCTGTGATAAACTGTTGTGCTGTCAAACAAAAGTTAAAAAAGGTTTAGGTCACCTATTCACCCCCCCCCCCTCTAGGTGTTTAGGTACCATATCTTTCAAGTGGTATCAGAGCGAGGTTCCTCAAAATCAGGACTAACTGTCTGAGGAGATCCAGTTTGGCAGATTCAGTTAAGTCAGGAAACAGGAAACAGTTTCAAGAAAATCAAGAACATGGGTTCTTCAGAGAATCATAAGGAGTTGGGTTCAATGAAACTACCTATATGCAGAAAAGAGATCTTTGGGATCTGGAAAGAGAGGGTTAGGCTGTTTATGGAAGCCTCTGACCCTAGAATATACATCACAGTCAAAGAAGGGCCATATGTGCCCATGAAGATTTCAGTTTGGATGCAAATCAGAGGACTCCAAAGGATTTCTCTGAAATGACCAAGGATGAGATTGTCCTAGCAACTATGGACAAAAGGGCACAGAACATCATAGTCAGTGCAATTGATGATGCCACCTTCCAGAACCTTATTCACTGTAAAACTGCAAAAGAAATGTGGGATACCCTCATTGTCTACATGGAAGGTTCTGAAGAAGTAAGACAAGATAGGAAGTCCTTGCTTAATCAAGAATATGAGAGTTTTAGGCAAGGAAGAGGAGATAGCATCACTGAATGCTATAAGAAATTTTATAGAATTGTAAATGAACTCATGTCATATGGAAGAGAGTTCACAAACTATGAGTTGAATGACAAATTCTTAAGGTCCCTAACCAAAGACTGGGACACCAAGATTTGTGCCATCAGAGAAATGGCAAAGTTGGAGAAATTCCTCCTCCCACACTTTTTGGCAAGTTGTTATCCTATGAGATGCAATTGTCAGTAAGAAAAGAAGAAGAAAAGTCAACAAGGACTGAATACAGAGAAAAGACTGTTGCCTTTAAGTCAGATGTACCTAGAAAGAGCAGGACCAAGTCATCAACTCCTCCTCCTGAGGTAGTTGAATCAGAATCTGAAGAATCTGAAAGTACAAAATCTACAAGCAGTGAAAGTGATGAAGACTTTGCTGCATTCACCAGACATTTTCAGAAGTTCCTTAAGAAGAAACAGTGGAGGTCTAGACCTTCATCTTCCAAAGGGAAAGAGGTTCAGTATCTGGAAAAGAAGCCTTCAAAGAAGGACAAGAAAAGGACCAAGACAAGTAAGGCAACTGGATCCAAGATAATTTGTTACTGCTGCAATAGACAGGGCCATGTTATTGCAGACTGTCCTGAAAGAAGGAAGGAATCCAGTGACAAGAAGAAAACACACTTCAAAGGAAAGAAGGAGAAGTCCTTTGTTGCAAAGAATGAGAAGACTCTTTCAGATATGTCTTCTTCAGACACAGAGACAGATGCTGAAGCCTATATTGGGCTATTTGCTGAAGAAGAAGAAGAGTTCATGCAGATCATGGAATCTATCTATGAGCAAGAAGACTGTCAAAGCCAAGGACTGATGGCTTTGACTGAAAGTACCAAAAACCTGGAGCAGCCAGGACCCAGTCAGGTACAAGGCTTAACTCAAAGTTCTGATTCCAGTTCAAGTTCAGAGTCAGAGTATTCTTCATCAAGTGATGAGAATATGTCTGAGTCTGAGGGAGATATTCATCAACTCCTAGATGAATATCAAGTACTATTGCTAGCCTATAAGAAAAGCAAGACCCTAGCCAAAAATTTGGCCAAGGAAATTGCTGATCTCAAGACAGCTGCAATAGATTATGAGAAGAATTATGATCAAAAAACTAAATGAAGTGGCCAGGCTGAAACACATTACTGTGATTCAGATGGGTACCATTACATTTAAGAATGATCAAATTAAGAAACTGGAGATTAATCTTGAAAGATATGGTACCTAAACACCTAGAGGGGGGGGGGGGTGAATAGGTGACCTAAACCTTTTTAACTTTTGTTTGACAGCACAACAGTTTATCACAGATTATTACAGTTAACAGCAATTTCAGAAATCACACAAAAAAGCCACAACACAGCACAGCACAGCAGACACACTAATTTTATAGTGGTTCCCCAATCTTTGGGTACATCCACTTTCCCCCTTCGCCTATCTAGCAGTGTACTAGATTCGGCCAAACTTCTCCACTAGCTCAGAACCCAACAAGGTTCCTACCTCAGGCCCAAAGCCTTACACTCAGCCAAAAGGCCTACACTCAGCCACCCAGGCCTACACTCAGCCAATCAAAGGCCTACACTCAGAGTTCTTCAACTCCTACACTCAGGCACCAAGCCCTACCCTCAGCCTTTATAAAATAGGCTTACAATCACTCAGATCCAATGGATCTTACAAGTTATAATAGAAATTACAAATTCTAACTCTACAACTCAGAAGGAATGAGAGGAGTTGAGAGTTTCTTGAAGAGTTCTTGGAAGAACTCAGCTTGATCCAAACTGACTTAGCTTTCTTCAAAGCTTCTTGAGTAGAACTGAATTAGTCTGAATCTTCTGCAGTTGATCCTTGATCTCTGCTTCTTGAAATCCAGATGACTCTGAATTCTTCTTCTCAGCCTTAGTTCCAAAGACTGAATCCTTGGTTGGAGCTCTCTCTCTCCAACTACTTAGATCTGCAGTTGGACTGCCTGATCTTCTTGTGTTGATCTTCTGTGTATCACTTCTTGATTTAGTCTGATCAACTACTTCAATCACACCATGTAATGTTTGTGAACTTCTTAATTATTATCTCTACACACACTTTTCTGTAGACTGTGGGTGCCTATTTATAGGCTTCCTTCATGGTAACCGGCTGATCCGGTTTATAACAGTCTTTTGACTTTGCTGACAGTTGCTGTAGACCGGCTGGATTGGCAGCTGTCATGTCAACCAGTCACTTCTTGAAATTCTCTAACTGTCAGTTAGTGTCGAGACTTTCTGTTCTTAAGTGTCGACACTTATAGACCAAGTGTCGACACATGTTGTGTAAGTGTCGACACAAGTCTACAAGGTGTCGACACATTCCCTTGTATGTCTCGACACAGTTTCTTCTGCATGTGTCGACACTGAAATTGAGTGTCGACACAAGCACTTGTACTTCATTCTTTCTATATTCTTCTAAGTGTCGACACATCTCCTTTGTGTCGACACATCTTCATGTGTAGAAACTGTCAAGTGTCGACACTGCTTCCTGGTGTCGACACAAGTCTTCATTCTTGATTCTTCAGCTGAGTGTCGACACATTCCATTAGTGTCGACACTTATACTTAGAATATTTTACAAGTTTTCTGTTCTTTGCTAAGTGTCGACACAGCTCCTTGTGTCGACACTATCTTCAAGTGTTGAGTCTTCTGGTTATGTGTCGACACATTGTGCTGAGTGTCGACACATTCTTTAAGTGTTGACTTCTTTGAGTGTGTGTCGACACATTGTGCTGAGTGTCGACACATTCCATTAGTGTTGACTCTGCTGAATGAGTGTCGACACATTGTGTTGAGTGTCGACACTTGTACTTAGTCTCTGCAGAATTATGCTGAGTGTCGACACAACTCCAAGTGTCGACATTGTCTGGTGTTGACTCAGCTCTTCAAGGTGTCGACACTTCTGCTAAGTGTCGACACAGCTTTTCTGCATCCTTCTACACTGAGTGTCGACACAGCTCCAAGTGTCGACACTTTCTGACTGGTGTCGACACTTCTTCCCAGGTGTCGACACAATGACTCCAAGTGTCGACACTGCTTGTCTGGGTGTCGACACAAGCTTTCTCAAGTGTCGACACTTTGCCTCTGGGTGTCGACACATGGACTTAGAAATTTTCAGCTTCAGTCCAGTGTATACCTAACCTGCACAAATAACTCAAACAAACATCAAATACATTCTGATGTATATCATTGAGTTAGGTGAGGCTTCTTCAAATCAGGTACATTTGACCAATGTACCCAACAATCTCCCCCTATTTGGAGAAGTCATAACCCTTAGTCAATGATATACACCACTCATAATTAAAAATTACAAAATGATGTAAAACATATAAATGACAACAGGGAAAACTTGAACATGTAATAAACCACACATGTATACTTATTAAACATTGCAGAACAATTAAGAAACACACATATTTCAGAACATTCAAACTATATTTATCATATACTGTTCCAATAATGTTTCTTATACATTTTCAATGAAGTATTACAATGTTTTTCTCTTAACAAAATACAATAAGCAACAAGTTAATTCCTAATCTAGTGCTGATCAGGTTCTTTGATAACAATCCCTTTTCCAGCTTTAACTTGAGCTTTCACAGCAGCAGCAGCAGCAGCAGCAGGCTCAGCTTCAGCAGTCTTCTTCCCTTTTAGATCTTGCTTATCTGCCTTGATCTTCTGCCTTTCAAAATAATGATAAGGCTTGGAAAGTACTTGCTAGGCTCCACAGCTGTTGGAGGTAGCTTTCCTAACTTGGCCTTCCTTCTGTGTTGGACAATGGCTTCTTGTCTAATCTCATGCTTTCTCCATTCAGCCTCTGAGAACCACTTGTTTCTCTCATGGGCATTATCCTTGGCTGCTTTCCAGGCTGTAAGAATTATGTTTCTAGAAGTAGGGCTCCATTGTTCAAAATCTGGCTTTTGCTCAGCAATTTCCCTAAACTTCTTCTTTGACAGCCTAGTTTCTTCTTCTTTATCCAATGCCTCTTGCATAGCAGCTGTGATAGGTTGAACAACCTTTTCCAGAATAACATTTGGCTTGCCAGCAGTTGGACTATACATAGTGCTTACATCAGCATGAATCATTTCAAAGTCTGGAGGTGGATAGATGACATCAGCCACTGGTTGTTGCTCACCTCCAAGAAATGTTCCTTGAATACCAGATTCACCTACTTCATTGTCATCACACAAGGGAGGGTATCCAAGTGTAGCCCTTATAGAATTTGAAATCCATTTTGCATGCTCAGAACTGGCCTTGACTAACACTCTCTCCCCCTTTATGACTTCTTGAGCCATATGATCCCTTACATCATCTTTCTGAAACCGATTTGGCTATCCAATATCTTATGCCCTCTTTAAAGAAAGGTCTAAGCTTTGTAAGCTGTTCTGATATGACCTTCTGTGAATCTGTAATGGCATTCTTAACAGCAGCAATCTCTGCTTGAAATAGCTTATCAAAATCAGCTTTGGCAGCAGCTGAGGAAGTTGAAGGTTCATCTGACTTATTCTTAATTCAGTGACAATTGCATTGTGAGATGCAGTCAAGTTATCATTCATCCTCAACTGATTCTCCAGCACATAGCCTTGTTTGACTGCTATATCATCCACTTTCTCTTTAATTTCTTCTTGATGTTTAGCTAGATAGACCACAGCATTAGCACCCTTGGTAAAACAATCAGTCATTGCTGTTTTATTAAGGTTCATTTCAAACCTTATAGACTTGATTTCCTGGCCCAGATCAGACTGTAGTGCTTTGTGCCCTTCATCAACATAAGTTTCTAAGGCTTTTCTTTGTTCATCCATCTTGATTTGCATTGCAAGCAGTAGAGCACTATAATCAGTGGATGGAGCTTGTTGAACTAGTGAATGCTGAGCAACTGTTTGTAGAGCCTTCTTATAGCTTTGGCTCCTCCTCTTGAATACAAAGAACTTCTTTTTCTTAGCTTGCTCAGCTTCCTCATCTTCAGAGTCAGATGTACTTGCTATATCCACCCTATCCTTAGGGCTGGATGTTCTTTCAGTATGCACATCTTGTGCCTGCTCAGAATCTAGCCTTATAGGCTCTTCTATGATATCCAAAGTCTCCCCCTCAGCAACAGCATCCTTCACTGCATCAGCAGCAGTCTTTTCCATATCAAAATCTTCTTGATCCAAGTTCAAAACACAGATCTTCCATGGTATACTCTGGTGGAGACTGTGCAGGAGATGTCCTTGGTTCTTCTACCACTGCATCAGGTATCACAACAGATGTGTCTGGATAAACAACATCTGGTTCTGGGTTTGCTGGCTGATTTTGCTGATGATCATCAGACAAATCAGAATTTGTTATATAAAAATTCAAAGTGTTAAGATCAACAAGTACCTCTTGAATGATGAGAGTAGCCTGCTCACTATCCAGTGTAGATGGATGTTCTACAGCTGGAGGCTCCCCCTGGATATCAGCTGGCTCCTGAGGAGCAGGTGACTTTGCTGCAGTCACATCTACTGGACTTTCAGGAGTGAAGACCACCTGTTCTTCACTGCCTGAGCTGCTTGAGGACTCTTGAGGCACAGCAGCTGTCTTCCTTTTCTTCCTGGGAGGAGAGTCTGTCTTAGAAGTTTGTTTCTCAGGGGTGGCCAAGTCCTTTGACACCAGCACCCTTTCCCATCTTGAGAATATTCTGGAGTCCATTCTCCTCATATGATTTATCTTTGTTCCTGCAGCAGTGCTCATTACCTCTGGAATGGATCCAGCCAGGTAGAGACTAATAATCCTGCCCAGATTGGGCTTCTTCAGGCTTTCCTTCACTTTCTCATAAACCACCATTGACCAATCAGTCTTCAGAGTGAAGATGATTCTGGTCATTACTTCAAACATGGAGGCAGACACCCTGTCATGCCCTCCTGGTTTGCACAGAATTACCTTGCCTACTACTTCTGACAAGAACTTGCCTTGATTGTTCATCCCCTTCCTATTGAAGACTGATCCCACCTTCATCTGTGAATCCAGTCCACACCAAGTAAGAGCTTCCCTGGTCTTAGAAGCAGTTACCTCCTCTTCTTCTTGAATCTTAGGTAGCTGAAGTACCTTTCTCAAAGACTTGGGGGATAGTTTGACTTTGGTGCCATGCACCCTGGACTTGATTCTGAATCCAGAGTCGTCCACAGTTGCTTGAGTAAGAAATTCAATTACTTCTTTCTTCCAGATTTTCGTTGGTTCTGAAACCAAGAATTCCAGTCCTGAATCGCTGACTAGGGTAATCACCGATTTGAATTCCTGATCGCTGTCGTCAAATGCGCCTCGCACGAGCTCATAGCCCTCGTTGACGTTCTCTTCCAGCTTGGGAGCCATTAGGGTTTGAAGATTTAGTCTTGAGAAGAGAGAAATGTCGACACAAGAGTTTAGGTCTCGAAACTTTGAAAGCGTGTCGACAATCAAAGACAGAACCCTATTTATACCTTTCCTGTTTGAAGACGAACAGGCGGGAGGAATTTTCTAATGATGTGTCGACACTGTCAATAAGTGTCGACACTGACCTATAATGTCTCGACACTCATGTGTCGACACAAACAGATTCTATGTGTCGACACTTGGTTAAGTGTCGACACCACTATACTCGACATGTGTCGAGACTTTACTTAGAAAAATTCTGAGTAAAACTTAAGTGTCGACACCTTAGTGGATGTGTCGACACCTACTCGACATGTGTCGACACTAACATTCTGAAGTGTCGACACTAACTTCCTAGATGTGTCGACACCATTTTTCTGAAGTGTCGACACTTACTATTCTGTGTCGACATAGACTTGTCTATGTGTCGACACCTTTTTACTTAGCCAATTTTTGTTCTGTATACTTAGTCTAAGTTTATCATACCTAGTTCAATTTTGAACTTATTAAACTTAGCTTCATCTAAGGGCTTAGTGAACATATCAGCTATCTGATTAACTGTTTTAACATATTCAAGTGCAATATCATTTCTTTCTACATGCTCCCTAAGAAAGTGATATTTTATCTCAATATGTTTAGTTCTACTATGAGATACAGGATTATTAGCTATGGAAATAGCACTAGTAGAATCACAATAAAGTGGAGTTCTACTTACCTGACATCCATAGTCTTCTAGCTGATGTTGAATCCATAGAAGTTGAGCACAGCAACTTCCTGCAGCTATATACTCTGACTCAGCTGTGGAGATGGCCACACTGGTTTGCTTCTTACTACTCCAAGAGATAAGTCTTCCACCTAGGAATTGACAGGATCCAGTTGTGCTTTTTCTATCTTCCTTGCATCCTGCAAAGTCTGCATCTGAATAGCCTGTTAGATCAAAATCTCCATTCCTAGGGTACCAGAGGCCTAGATAAGGTGTGCCCTTTAGATATCTCAAGATTCTCTTGACTGCAGTCAAGTGAGACTCTTTGGGGCAGGCTTGATACCTGGCACAAACACATGTAGCATACATAATGTCAGGCCTACTTGCAGTCAAGTATAGTAAGGAGCCAACTATCCCTCTATACAAGGTTTCATCTACAGGTTTCCCTGCATCATCCTTGCTTAGAGACATACTTGACCCCATAGGAGTCTTCATGGTACTGGAGGAATCCATACCATATTTCCTTATGAGTTCTAGGGTGAACTTAGACTGACATATGGAAAGACCACTTTCAGTCTGTTTAACTTGGAGACCCAAGAAAAACTTCAGTTCTCCCATACTACTCATTTCAAATTGACTCTGCATAAGCTTTGCAAACTTTTTGCAAAGGCTACTTTCAGTAGACCCAAATATAATGTCATCTACATATATTTGGACAAGTATTACTTTGCCTCTAGATTCCCTAAGGAATAGAGTCTTATCTATTTTCCCCCTTGTGAACTTGTTCTCAATGAGGAAACTAGATAGGGTTTCATACCAAGCTCTAGGAGCTTGCTTTAACCCATACAATGCTTTCCTAAGTCTATAGACATAATGTGGAAAAGTAGAATCAACAAAACCTGAAGGTTGCTCCACATATACTTCTTCTTTTAAATTACCATTAAGGAATGCTGACTTCACATCCATTTGGTATACTTTGAATCCTTGGTAGGTTGCATAGGCCAAGAACATCCTTATGGCTTCCAGTCTGGCTACTGGAGCAAAGGTTTGATCAAAATCAATACCTTCTTCTTGCCTATATCCTTTTGCAACCAATCTTGCCTTATTCTTAATGATGACTCCTTGTTCATCTAACTTGTTTCTGTAGATCCACTTTGTTCCTATCACATTGTGATCTTTAGGCTTAGGAACTAAGTCCCAAACCTTGCACCTCTTGAACTGGTTTAGCTCTTCCTGCATAGCTTCAGTCCACTGTGGATCTTGTATAGCTTCTTCAAATTTCTTTGGTTCTATTTGAGACAGAAAACTTGAATATATTGCAGCATTCTGATTTCTGCTCCTTGTCTGAACACCTTGTCTTGGATCTCCAATGATCAGCTCCACTGGATGATCTCTTAGATGCCTGTTGGCTGGAGGCATCCTTACTTCTGGTTGTACTTCTTCATCATCTTCATCATGCTGAGTTCCTTGAACTTCTTCAGCTCCTGGTACATGTAGTTCTCCCCCTGGACATAAGCCATCTTCTTCTACTTGCTGTCTTGCAGCAGGTACATCTTCTATGGTTAGCTTGTCCATCTTCTTAGAAAGACCTGTGGGGCTGCACACACTACTAGACAACTCATTGTTAATAAGAAGTGTCTCATCAAAAACTACATGCACAGACTCCTCTACAACTTGTGTAGTCAAGTTGTAGACTCTATAAGACTTACTATTACTGCTGTACCCAACAAACACTCCCTCTTGGGATTTGGCAGCAAACTTAGTTAAGTAAGTCTTCCCATTGTTAAGTATGAAGCATTTACAACCAAAAATCCTGAAATAGGATAGGTTTGGTTTCCTGCCTTTCACTACTTCATAGGGGGTCTTGTTTAACCTTTTAGTTATGGTAGCTCTATTTATCACATGGCATGCAGTGTTTACTGCTTCAGCCCAGAAATATTCTGGTAGTGAAGAATCACTTAATAGAGTCCTACCAGCTTCTATCAAGGTTCTATTTTTCCTTTCAGCAATGCCATTTTGCTGAGGTGTTCTTGGTGAAGAGAATTCTTGAAATATCCCATAGTCTTCACATAGTTTTGTCATGCTTTCAGATTGAAACTCTGTACCATGGTCACTTCTAATTTTGACCACTGTACAGTTCAATTCATTCTGAATTTGCTTAACAAAACTGTGGAAGACACTAGGTGTTTCAGATTTCTGCTTTAAGAAGAACACCCAGGAAAACCTTGAGTAGTCATCAACAACTACAAAGGTGTAGACCTTCCTACCTAAGCTGTGAACTGGCATTGGACCAAATAGATCCATATGCAAGAGATATAAACATCTCACAGCATCCTTGTTGTCAATGCTTCTAAAGGTGGATTTAGTCTGCTTGCCCTTTTGACAAGCTGAGCAAATGCCATCTTTGACACACTTAACTTGAGGACCATTCCTCACTAACTCTTCACTAAAGAGTTTGCCAATAGTCTTGTAATTAAGATGAGCAAGCCTCTTGTGCCATTTGACACATTGAGAGACTGTCTCATCAGCTACAAGACAAACTGGAGAACTATTGTTCTCAACCATAATGTCTAAACAATAGACATTTCTCTTCCTATAACCTGTCAAAATGATCTTTTGATCACTAGACCTCTTGATATGACAACCATTTTTAACAAATGAGATGTCATACCCTACATCACTTAATTGACTTATACTAATGAGGTTATGTTTCAAACCTTTAACATAAGCCACTTGAGTAATGGTAACTAAGTTAGAAGATATGTTACCAAACCCTTTGATGATTCCTTTTTCTGAACCACCAAAGGTCACCTTTGGACCATTCTTGATTGGAATGAAATCCTTCAGTAGTCCCCTAGTTCCAGTCATGTGTCTGGAACATCCACTATCCAAGTACCATGTTGGGGTATGGCCACTTGGATTCTCCTGCAAAACAAATTACTGAACCTTAGAACCCAATGGTTTCTTGGGTCCTTGGTAACTGTTAGCTTGCAACTTAACAAGGCTACCTACTGGCTTTCCACCAGGTATCTTGTTACTACCTTTGGCACTAACATTGTGCCAACAGTCCAAAGCAAAGTGGCCAACTTTGCCACAGCACCAACATTCAAATTTGTTGTACCTTTGCTTAGGTACAGACTTGGCTGTCTTAACTACAGCAGTCTTAGTGAATGTTGGGGCTTTGCCCTTGGACTTGGACTGATTCTGAACAGTCCATGCTGGATTAACAAATCCCAGTCCAGTCTTTCCTTTATGATGAACAAAATCATCAATCAAGGGTAGCACTGATTTAGGTTTTGAAAACCTAGCTACTAGCTCTTTCTCCTTCTGAAGATTAATCTCCAGTTTCTTAATTTGATCATTCTTAAATGTAATGGTACCCATCTGAATCACAGTAATGTGTTTCAGCCTGGCCACTTCATTTAGTTTTTGATCATAATTCTTCTCATAATCTATTGCAGCTGTCTTGAGATCAGCAATTTCCTTGGCCAAATTTTTGGCTAGGGTCTTGCTTTTCTTATAGGCTAGCAATAGTACTTGATATTCATCTAGGAGTTGATGAATATCTCCCTCAGACTCAGACATATTCTCATCACTTGATGAAGAATACTCTGACTCTGAACTTGAACTGGAATCAGAACTTTGAGTTAAGCCTTGTACCTGACTGGGTCCTGGCTGCTCCAGGTTTTTGGTACTTTCAGTCAAAGCCATCAGTCCTTGGCTTTGACAGTCTTCTTGCTCATAGATAGATTCCATGATCTGCATGAACTCTTCTTCTTCTTCAGCAAATAGCCCAATATAGGCTTCAGCATCTGTCTCTGTGTCTGAAGAAGACATATCTGAAAGAGTCTTCTCATTCTTTGCAACAAAGGACTTCTCCTTCTTTCCTTTGAAGTGTGTTTTCTTCTTGTCACTGGATTCCTTCCTTCTTTCAGGACAGTCTGCAATAACATGGCCCTGTCTATTGCAGCAGTAACAAATTATCTTGGATCCAGTTGCCTTACTTGTCTTGGTCCTTTTCTTGTCCTTCTTTGAAGGCTTCTTTTCCAGATACTGAACCTCTTTCCCTTTGGAAGATGAAGGTCTAGACCTCCACTGTTTCTTCTTAAGGAACTTCTGAAAATGTCTGGTGAATGCAGCAAAGTCTTCATCACTTTCACTGCTTGTAGATTTTGTACTTTCAGATTCTTCAGATTCTGATTCAACTACCTCAGGAGGAGGAGTTGATGACTTGGTCCTGCTCTTTCTAGGTACATCTGACTTAAAGGCAACAGTCTTTTCTCTGTATTCAGTCCTTGTTGACTTTTCTTCTTCTTTTCTTACTGACAATTGCATCTCATAGGATAACAACTTGCCAAAAAGTGTGGGAGGAGGAATTTCTCCCAACTTTGCCATTTCTCTGATGGCACAAATCTTGGTGTCCCAGTCTTTGGTTAGGGACCTTAAGAATTTGTCATTCAACTCATAGTTTGTGAACTCTCTTCCATATGACATGAGTTCATTTACAATTCTATAAAATTTCTTATAGCATTCAGTGATGCTATCTCCTCTTCCTTGCCTAAAACTCTCATATTCTTGATTAAGCAAGGACTTCCTATCTTGCCTTACTTCTTCAGAACCTTCCATGTAGACAATGAGGGTATCCCACATTTCTTTTGCAGTTTTACAGTGAATAAGGTTCTGGAAGGTGGCATCATCAATTGCACTGACTATGATGTTCTGTGCCCTTTTGTCCATAGTTGCTAGGACAATCTCATCCTTGGTCATTTCAGAGAAATCCTTTGGAGTCCTCTGATTTGCATCCAAAACTGAAATCTTCATAGGCACATATGGCCCTTCTTTGACTGTGATGTATATTCTAGGGTCAGAGGCTTCCATAAACAGCCTAACCCTCTCTTTCCAGATCCCAAAGATCTCTTTTCTGCATATAGGTAGTTTCATTGAACCCAACTCCTTATGATTCTCTGAAGAACCCATGTTCTTGATTTTCTTGAAACTGTTTCCTGTTTCCTGACTTAACTGAATCTGCCAAACTGGATCTCCTCAGACAGTTAGTCCTGATTTTGAGCAACCTGGCTTTGATACCACTTGAAAGATATGGTACCTAAACACCTAGAGGGGGGGGGTGAATAGGTGACCTAAACCTTTTTAACTTTTGTTTGACAGCACAACAGTTTATCACAGATTATTACAGTTAACAGCAATTTCAGAAATCACACAAAAAAGCCACAACACAGCACAGCACAGCAGACACACTAATTTTATAGTGGTTCCCCAATCTTTGGGTACATCCACTTTCCCCCTTCGCCTATCTAGCAGTGTACTAGATTCGGCCAAACTTCTCCACTAGCTCAGAACCCAACAAGGTTCCTACCTCAGGCCCAAAGCCTTACACTCAGCCAAAAGGCCTACACTCAGCCACCCAGGCCTACACTCAGCCAATCAAAGGCCTACACTCAGAGTTCTTCAACTCCTACACTCAGGCACCAAGCCCTACCCTCAGCCTTTATAAAATAGGCTTACAATCACTCAGATCCAATGGATCTTACAAGTTATAATAGAAATTACAAATTCTAACTCTACAACTCAGAAGGAATGAGAGGAGTTGAGAGTTTCTTGAAGAGTTCTTGGAAGAACTCAGCTTGATCCAAACTGACTTAGCTTTCTTCAAAGCTTCTTGAGTAGAACTGAATTAGTCTGAATCTTCTGCAGTTGATCCTTGATCTCTGCTTCTTGAAATCCAGATGACTCTGAATTCTTCTTCTCAGCCTTAGTTCCAAAGACTGAATCCTTGGTTGGAGCTCTCTCTCTCCAACTACTTAGATCTGCAGTTGGACTGCCTGATCTTCTTGTGTTGATCTTCTGTGTATCACTTCTTGATTTAGTCTGATCAACTACTTCAATCACACCATGTAATGTTTGTGAACTTCTTAATTATTATCTCTACACCACTTTTCTGTAGACTGTGGGTGCCTATTTATAGGCTTCCTTCATGGTAACCGGCTGATCCGGTTTATAACAGTCTTTTGACTTTGCTGACAGTTGCTGTAGACCGGCTGGATTGGCAGCTGTCATGTCAACCAGTCACTTCTTGAAATTCTCTAACTGTCAGTTAGTGTCGAGACTTTCTGTTCTTAAGTGTCGACACTTATAGACCAAGTGTCGACACATGTTGTGTAAGTGTCGACACAAGTCTACAAGGTGTCGACACATTCCCTTGTATGTCTCGACACAGTTTCTTCTGCATGTGTCGACACTGAAATTGAGTGTCGACACAAGCACTTGTACTTCATTCTTTCTGTATTCTTCTAAGTGTCGACACATCTCCTTTGTGTCGACACATCTTCATGTGTAGAAACTGTCAAGTGTCGACACTGCTTCTGGTGTCGACACAAGTCTTCATTCTTGATTCTTCAGCTGAGTGTCGACACATTCCATTAGTGTCGACACTTATACTTAGAATATTTTACAAGTTTTCTGTTCTTTGCTAAGTGTCGACACAGCTCCTTGTGTCGACATTATCTTCAAGTGTTGAGTCTTCTGGTTATGTGTCGACACATTGTGCTGAGTGTCGACACATTCTTTAAGTGTTGACTTCTTTGAGTGTGTGTCGACACATTGTGCTGAGTGTCGACACATTCCATTAGTGTTGACTCTGCTGATGAGTGTCGACACATTGTGTTGAGTGTCGACACTTGTACTTAGTCTCTGCAGAATTATGCTGAGTGTCGACACAACTCCAAGTGTCGACACTGTCTGGTGTTGACTCAGCTCTTCAAGGTGTCGACACTTCTGCTAAGTGTCGACACAGCTTTTCTGCATCTTCTATACTGAGTGTCGACACAGCTCCAAGTGTCGACACTTTCTGACTGGTGTCGACACTTCTTCCCAGGTGTCGACACAATGACTCCAAGTGTCGACACTGCTTGTCTGGGTGTCGACACAAGCTTTCTCAAGTGTCGACACTTTGCCTCTGGGTGTCGACACATGGACTTAGAAATTTTCAGCTTCAGTCCAGTGTATACCTAACCTGCACAAATAACTCAAACAAACATCAAATACATTCTGATGTATATCATTGAGTTAGGTGAGGCTTCTTCAAATCAGGTACATTTGACCAATGTACCCAACAAATCTTCAGAAGGAGAAAGAGCTAGTAGCTAGGTTTTCAAAACCTAAATCAGTTCTACCCTTGATTGATGATTTTGTTCATCATAAAGGAAAGACTGGACTGGGATTTGTTAATCCAGCAAGGACTGTTCAGAATCAGTCCAAGTCCAAGGGCAAAGCCCAACATTCACTAAGACTGCTGTAGTTAAGACAGCCAGTCTGTACCTAAGCAAAGGTACAACAAATTTGAATGTTGGTGCTGTGGCAAAGTTGGCCACTTTGCTTTGGACTGTTGGCACAATGTTAGTGCCAAAGGTAGTAACAAGATACCTGGTGGAAAGCCAGTAGGTAGCCTTGTTAAGTTGCAAGCTAACAGTTACCAAGGACCCAAGAAACCATTGGGTTCTAAGGTTCAGTAATTTGTTTTGCAGGAGAATCCAAGTGGCCATACCCCAACATGGTACTTGGATAGTGGATGTTCCAGACACATGACTGGAACTAGGGGACTACTGAAGGATTTCATTCCAATCAAGAATGGTCCAAAGGTGACCTTTGGTGGTTCAGAAAAAGGAATCATCAAAGGGTTTGGTAACATATCTTCTAACTTAGTTACCATTACTCAAGTGGCTTATGTTAAAGGTTGAAACATAACCTCATTAGTATAAGTCAATTAAGTGATGTAGGGTATGACATCTCATTTGTTAAAAATGGTTGTCATATCAAGAGGTCAAGTGATCAAAAGATCATTTTGACAGGTTATAGGAAGAGAAATGTCTATTGTTTAGACATTATGGTTGAGAACAATAGTTCTCCAGTTTGTCTTGTAGCTGATGAGACAGTCTCTCAATGTGTCAAGTGGCACAAGAGGCTTGCTCATCTAAATTACAAGACTATTGGCAAACTCTTTAGTAAAGAGTTAGTGAGGAATGGTCCTCAAGTTAAGTGTGTCAAAGATGGCATTTGCTCAGCTTGTCAAAAGGGCAAGCAGACTAAATCCACCTTTAGAAGCATTGACAACAAGGATGCTGTGAGATGTTTATATCTCTTGCATATGGATCTATTTGGTCCAATGCCAGTTCACAGCTTAGGTAGGAAGGTCTACACCTTTGTAGTTGTTGATGACTACTCAAGGTTTTCCTGGGTGTTCTTCTTAAAGCAGAAATCTGAAACACCTAGTGTCTTCCACAGTTTTGTTAAGCAAATTCAGAATGAATTGAACTGTACAGTGGTCAAAATTAGAAGTGACCATGGTACAGAGTTTCAATCTGAAAGCATGACAAAACTATGTGAAGACTATGGGATATTTCAAGAATTCTCTTCACCAATAACACCTCAGCAAAATGGCATTGCTGAAAGGAAAAATAGAACCTTGATAGAAGCTGGTAGGACTCTATTAAGTGATTCTTCACTACCAGAATATTTCTGGGCTGAAGCAGTAAACACTGCATGCCATGTGATAAATAGAGCTACCATAACTAAAAGGTTAAACAAGACCCCCTATGAAGTAGTGAAAGGCAGGAAACCAAACCTATCCTATTTCAGGATTTTTGGTTGTAAATGCTTTATACTTAACAATGGGAAGACTCACTTAACTAAGTTTGCTGCCAAATCCCAAGAGGGAGTGTTTGTTGGGTACAGCAGTAATAGTAAGTCTTATAGAGTCTACAACTTGACTACACAAGTTGTAGAGGAGTCTGTGCATGTAGTTTTTGATGAGACACTTCTTATTAACAATGAGTTGTCTAGTAGTGTGTGCAGCCCCACAGGTCTTTCTAAGAAGATGGACAAGCTAACCATAGAAGATGTACCTGCTGCAAGACAGCAAGTAGAAGAAGATGGCTTATGTCCAGGGGAGAACTACATGTACCAGGAGCTGAAGAAGTTCAAGGAACTCAGCATGATGAAGATGATGAAGAAGTACAACCAGAAGTAAGGATGCCTCCAGCCAACAGGCATCTAAGAGATCATCCAGTGGAGCTGATCATTGGAGATCCAAGACAAGGTGTTCAGACAAGGAGCAGAAATCAGAATGCTGCAATATATTCAAGTTTTCTGTCTCAAATAGAACCAAAGAAATTTGAAGAAGCTATACAAGATCCACAGTGGACTGAAGCTATGCAGGAAGAGCTAAACCAGTTCAAGAGGTGCAAGGTTTGGGACTTAGTTCCTAAGCCTAAAGATCACAATGTGATAGGAACAAAGTGGATCTACAGAAACAAGTTAGATGAACAAGGAGTCATCATTAAGAATAAGGCAAGATTGGTTGCAAAAGGATATAGGCAAGAAGAAGGTATTGATTTTGATCAAACCTTTGCTCCAGTAGCCAGACTGGAAGCCATAAGGATGTTCTTGGCCTATGCAACCTACCAAGGATTCAAAGTATACCAAATGGATGTGAAGTCAGCATTCCTTAATGGTAATTTAAAAGAAGAAGTATATGTGGAGCAACCTTCAGGTTTTGTTGATTCTACTTTTCCACATTATGTCTATAGACTTAGGAAAGCATTGTATGGGTTAAAGCAAGCTCCTAGAGCTTGGTATGAAACCCTATCTAGTTTCCTCATTGAGAACAAGTTCACAAGGGGGAAAATAGATAAGACTCTATTCCTTAGGGAATCTAGAGGCAAAGTAATACTTGTCCAAATATATGTAGATGACATTATATTTGGGTCTACTGAAAGTAGCCTTTGCAAAAAGTTTGCAAAGCTTATGCAGAGTCAATTTGAAATGAGTAGTATGGGAGAACTGAAGTTTTTCTTGGGTCTCCAAGTTAAACAGACTGAAAGTGGTCTTTCCATATGTCAGTCTAAGTTCACCCTAGAACTCATAAGGAAATATGGTATGGATTCCTCCAGTACCATGAAGACTCCTATGGGGTCAAGTATGTCTCTAAGCAAGGATGATGCAGGGAAACCTGTAGATGAAACCTTGTATAGAGGGATAGTTGGCTCCTTACTATACTTGACTGCAAGTAGGCCTGACATTATGTATGCTACATGTGTTTGTGCCAGGTATCAAGCCTGCCCCAAAGAGTCTCACTTGACTGCAGTCAAGAGAATCTTGAGATATCTAAAGGGCACACCTTATCTAGGCCTCTGGTACCCTAGGAATGGAGATTTTGATCTAACAGGCTATTCAGATGCAGACTTTGCAGGATGCAAGGAAGATAGAAAAAGCACAACTGGATCCTGTCAATTCCTAGGTGGAAGACTTATCTCTTGGAGTAGTAAGAAGCAAACCAGTGTGGCCATCTCCACAGCTGAGTCAGAGTATATAGCTGCAGGAAGTTGCTGTGCTCAACTTCTATGGATTCAACATCAGCTAGAAGACTATGGATGTCAGGTAAGTAGAACTCCACTTTATTGTGATTCTACTAGTGCTATTTCCATAGCTAATAATCCTGTATCTCATAGTAGAACTAAACATATTGAGATAAAATATCACTTTCTTAGGGAGCATGTAGAAAGAAATGATATTGCACTTGAATATGTTAAAACAGATAATCAGATAGCTGATATGTTCACTAAGCCCTTAGATGAAGCTAAGTTTAATAAGTTCAAAATTGAACTAGGTATGATAAACTTAGACTAAGTATACAGAACAAAATTGGCTAAGTAAAAAGGTGTCGACACATAGACAAGTCTATGTCGACACAGAATAGTAAGTGTCGACACTTCAGAAAAATGGTGTCGACACATCTAGGAAGTTAGTGTCGACACTTCAGAATGTTAGTGTCGACACATGTCGAGTAGGTGTCGACACATCCACTAAGGTGTCGACACTTAAGTTTTACTCAGAATTTTTCTAAGTCTCGACACATGTCGAGTATAGTGGTGTCGACACTTAACCAAGTGTCGACACATAGAATCTGTTGACTAAATTTGTGTCGACACATGAGTGTCGAGACATTATAAGTCAGTGTCGACACTTATTGACAGTGTCGACACATCATTAGAAATTCATCCCGCCTGTTCGTCTTCAAACAGGAAAGGTATAAATAGGGTTCTGTCTTTGATTGTCGACACGCTTTCAAAGTTTCGAGACCTAAACTCTTGTGTCGACATTTCTCTCTTCTCAAGACTAAATCTTCAAACCCTAATGGCTCCCAAGATGGAAGAGAACGTCAACGAGGGCTATGAGCTCGTGCGAGGCGCATTTGACGACAGCGATCAGGAATTCAAATCGGTGATTACCCTAGTCAGCGATTCAGGACTGGAATTCTTGGTTTCAGAACCAACGAAAATCTGGAAGAAAGAAGTAATTGAATTTCTTACTCAAGCAACTGTGGACGACTCTGGATTCAGAATCAAGTCCAGGGTGCATGGCACCAAAGTCAAACTATCCCCCAAGTCTTTGAGAAAGGTACTTCAGCTACCTAAGATTCAAGAAGAAGAGGAGGTAACTGCTTCTAAGACCAGGGAAGCTCTTACTTGGTGTGGACTGGATTCACAGATGAAGGTGGGATCAGTCTTCAATAGGAAGGGGATGAACAATCAAGGCAAGTTCTTGTCAGAAGTAGTGGGCAAGGTAATTCTGTGCAAACCAGGAGGGCATGACAGGGTGTCTGCCTCCATGTTTGAAGTAATGACCAGAATCATCTTCACTCTGAAGACAGATTGGTCAATGGTGGTTTTTGAGAAAGTGAAGGAAAGCCTGAAGAAGCCCAATCTGGGCAGGATTATAAGTCTCTACCTGGCTGGATCCTTCCAGAGGTAATGAGCACTGCTGCAGGAACAAAGATAAATCATATGAGGAGAATGGACTCCAGAATATTCTCAAGATGGGAAAGGGTGCTGGTGTCAAAGGACTTGGCCACCCCTGAGAAACAAACTTCTAAGACAGACTCTCCTCCCAGGAAGAAAAGGAAGACAGCTGCTGTGCCTCAAGAGTCCTCAAGCAGCTCAGGCAGTGAAGAACAGGTGGTCTTCACTCCTGAAAGTCCAGTAGATGTGACTGCAGCAAAGTCACCTGCTCCTCAGGAGCCAGCTGATATCCAGGGGGAGCCTCCAGCTGTAGAACATCCATCTACACTGGATAGTGAGCAGGCTACTCTCATCATTCAAGAGGTACTTGTTGATCTTAACACTTTGAATTTTTGTATAACAAATTCTGATTTGTCTGATGATCATCAGCAAAATCAGCCAGCAAACCCAGAACCAGATGTTGTTCTTCCAGACACATCTGTTGTGATACCTGATACAGTGGTTGAAGAACCAAGTTCATCTCCTGCACAGTCTCCAGCAGAGTATACCATGGAAGATCTGTTTTTGAACTTAGATCAAGATGATTTGATATGGAAAAGACTGCTGCTGATGCAGTGAAGGATGCTGTTGCTGAGGGGGAGACTTTGGATAGTCAAGAAGAGCCTATAAGGCTAGATTCTGAGAAGGCACAAGATGTGCATACTGAAAGACCATCCAGCCCTAAGGATAGGGTGGATATAGCAAGTACATCTGAATCCGAAGATGATGAAGCTGAGCAAGCTCAGAAAAAGAAGTTCTTTGTTTTCAAGAGGAGGAGCCAGAGCTATAAGAAGGCTCTCCAGACTGTTGCTCAACATTCATTAGTTCAACAAGCTCCATCCACTGATTATAGTGCTCTACTGCTTGCAATGCAAATCAAGATGGATGAACAAAGGAAAGCCTTAGAAACTTATGTTGATGAAGGGCACAAGGCACTGCAAACTGATCTAGGCCAGGAAATCAAGTCTATAAGGTTTGAAATGAACCTTAATAAAACAGCAATGACTGATTGTTTTACCAAGGGTGCTAATGCTGTGGTCTATCTAGCTAAACATCAAGAAGCAATTAAAGAGAAAGTGGATGATATAGCAGTCAAGCAAGGCTATGTGCTGGAGAATCAGTTGAGAATGAATGATAATCTGACTGCATCTCACAATGCCATAGTCACTGAAATCAAGAATAAGTCAGATGAACCTTCAACTTCATCTGCTGCTGCCAAAGCTGATTTTGATAAGATATTTCAAGCAGAGATTGCTGCTGTTAAAAATGCCATAAAAGATTCCAGAAGGTCATATCAGAACAGCTTACAAAGCTTAGACCTTTCTTTAAAGAGGGCATAAGATATTTGGATAGCCAAATCCAATTTCAGAAAGATGATGTAAGGGATCATATGGCTCAAGAAGTCATAAAGGGGGAGAGAGTGTTAGTCAAGGCCAGTTCTGAGCATGCAAAATGGATTTCAAATTCTATAAGGGCTACACTTGGATATCCTCCCCTGTGTGATGACGATGAAGTAGGTGAATCTGGTATTCAAGGAACATTTCTTGGAGGTGAGCAACAAGCAGTGGCTGATGTAATCTATCCACCTCCAGACTTTGAAATGATTCATGCTGATGTAAGCACTATGTATAGTCCAACTGCTGGCAAGCCAAATGTTATTCTGGAAAAGGTTGTTCAACCTATCACAGCTGCTATGCAAGAGGCTTTGGACAAGGAAGAAGAAACTAGGCTGTCAAAGAAGAAGTTTAGGGAAATTGCTGAGCAAAAGCCAGATTTTGAACAATGGAGCCCTACTTCTAGAAACATAATTCTTACAGCTTGGAAAGCAGCCAAGGATAATGCCCATGAGAGGAACAAGTGGTTCTCAGAGGCTGAATGGAGAAAGCATGAGATTAGACAAGAAGCCATTGTCCAACACAGAAGGAAGGCCAAGTTAGGAAAGCTACCTCCAACAGCTGTGGAGCCTAGCAAGTACTTTCCCAAGCCCTATCATTATTTTGAAAGGCAAAAGATCAAGGCAGATAAGCAAGATCTAAAAGGGAAGAAGACTGCTGAAGCTGAGCCTGCTGCTGCTGCTGCTGTGAAAGCTCAAGTTAAAGCTGGAAAAGGGATTGTCATCAAAGAACCTGATCAGCACTAGATTAGGATTAACTTGATGCTTATTGTAATCTGTTAAGAGAAAAACATTGTAATACTTCATTGAAAATGTATAAGAAACATTATTGGAACAGTATATGATAAATATAATTTGAATGTTCTGAAATATGTGTGTTTCTTAATTGTTCTGCAATGTTTAATAAGTATACATGTGTGGTTTATTACATGTTCAAGTTTACCCTGTTGTCATTTATATGTTTTACATCATTTTGTAATTTTTAATTATGAGTGGTGTATATCATTGACTAAGGGTTATGACTTCTCCAAATAGGGGGAGATTGTTGGGTACATTGGACAAATGTACCTGATTTGAAGAAGCCTCACCTAACTCAATGATATACATCAGAATGTATTTGATGTTTGTTTGAGTTAATTGTGCAGGTTAGACATACACTGGACTGAAGCTGAAAATTTCTAAGTCCATGTGTCGACACCCAGAGGCAAAGTGTCGACACTTGAGAAAGCATGTGTCGACACCCAGAGGCAAAGTGTCGACACTTGAGAAAGCTTGTGTCGACACCCAGACAAGCAGTGTCGACACTTGGAGTCATTGTGTCGACACCTGGGAAGAAGTGTCGACACCAGTCAGAAAGTGTCGACACTTGGAGCTGTGTCGACACTCAGTGTAGAAGGATGCAGAAAAGCTGTGTCGACACTTAGCAGAAGTGTCGACATCTTGAAGAGCTGAGTCAACACCAGACAGTGTCGACACTTGGAGTTGTGTCGACACTCAGCATAATTCTGCAGAGACTAAGTACAAGTGTCGACACTCAACACAATGTGTCGACACTCAATCTAAAGAGTCAACATATGAAGAATGTGTCAACACTCAGCACAATGTGTCGACACACACTCAAAAGAGTCAACATATGAAGAATGTGTCGACACTCAGCATAATGTGTCGACACACACTCAAAGAAGTCAACACTTAAAGAATGTGTCGACACTCAGCACAATGTGTCGACACATAACCAGAAGACTCAACACTTGAAGATAGTGTCGACACAAGGAGCTGTGTCGACACTTAGCAAAGAACAGAAAACTTGTAAAATATTCTAAGTATAAGTGTCGACACTAATGGAATGTGTCGACACTCAGCTGAAGAATCAAGAATAAAGACTTGTGTCGACACCAAGAAGCAGTGTCGACACTTGACAGTTTCTACACATGAAGATGTGTCGACACAAAGGAGATGTGTCGACACTTAGAAGAATACAGAAAGAATGAAGTACAAGTGCTTGTGTCGACACTCAATTTTAGTGTCGACACATGCAGAAGAAACTGTGTCGAGACATACAAGGAATGTGTCGACACCTTGTAGACTTGTGTCGACACTTACACAACATGTGTCGACACTTGGTCTATAAGTGTCGACACTTAAGAACAGAAAGTCTCGACACTAACTGACAGTTAGAGAATTTCAAGAAGTGACTGGTTGACATGACAGCTGCCAATCCAGCCGGTCTACAGCAACTGTCAGTGAAGTCAAAAGACTGTTATAAACCGGATCAGCCGGTTACCATGAAGGAAGCCTTTAAATAGGCACCAACAGTCTACAGAAAAGGATGTATGGTTATGGTAAAGTAGTTCACAATCATTACATGGTGTGATTGAAGTAGTTGATCAGACTAAATCAAGAAGTGATACACAGAAGATCAACACAAGAAGATCAGGCAGTCCAACTGCAGATCTAAGTAGTTGGAGAGAGAGAGCTCCAACCAAGGATTCAGTCTTTGGAACTAAGGCTGAGAAGAAGAATTCAGAGTCATCTGATTTCAAGAAGCAGAGATCAAGGATCAACTGCAGAAGATTCAGACTAATTCAGTTCTACTCAAGAAGCTTTGAAGAAAGCTAAGTCAGTTTGAATCAAGCTGAGTTCTTCCAAGAACTCTCCAAGAAGCTCTCAACTCCTCTCATTCCTTCTGAGTTGTAGAGTTAGAATTTGTAATTTCTATTATAACTTGTAAGATCCATTGGATCTGAGTGATTGTAAGCCTATTTTATAAAGGCTGAGGGTAGGGCTTGGTGCCTGAGTGTAGGAGTTGAAGAACTCTGAGTGTAGGCCTTTGATTGGCTGAGTGTAGGCCTGGGTGGCTGAGTGTAGGCCTTTTGGCTGAGTGTAAGGCTTTGGGCCTGAGGTAGGAACCTTGTTGGGTTCTGAGCTAGTGGAGAAGTTTGGCCGAATCTAGTACACTGCTAGATAGGCGAAGGGGGAAAGTGGATGTACCCAAAGATTGGGGAACCACTATAAACTTAGTGTGTCTGCTGTGCTGTGCTGTGTTGTGGCTTTTCTGTGTGATTTCTGAAATTGCTGTTAACTGTAATAATCTGTGATAAACTGTTGTGCTGTCAAACAAAAGTTAAAAAAGGTTTAGGTCACCTATTCACCCCCCCCCCCCCCTCTAGGTGTTTAGGTACCATATCTTTCACCTTGGCTAACCATGGCATCCCTTATGGGGCACGAATGTGTGGAGAGTGTTTGGGGTCTGGCAGCCTCGGTTGGCTCTCGGGGGGGGGGGGCTAGGATAAGGATACCCTGGAATAGGAGTCGAGGAGAGGTAAATGGTGCTGGCAGTGGTTCTGCAGGTCGGCGTTGAGAGCACAACATTTGGGATCTATTGGGTCCATTGTTCCCAATGTCCCGGATGTATGAGAAGTCAAACAGTCAATGTCACACATATCAATTTTATTTGATATACATTTGAGGTTTGTTGTGTGCAGGTTAGTCCATTTCATATTGATTAGATATGTGGACACGAGAAGTGGTTGCTGTACATAGCAAAAATCTCCTAAGTCCACATGTGTTAAGTGGAGCAAGCTCACTCAATGCCAGAGGTATGCATTCAATGTTATTAAGTAAAATTTGGCTAAGTACAAAAGAGTTGACAGTAGACTACTCACTCAACGCCATATACCGTAGAGCGTTGAGTCTATCTCAGCCTTACTAAAAGATAGCCAAAAAATCTGGCTAAGTACAAAAGCATTGATTGTACTCTACTGACTCAATGCCATAAACTGCTGAGATGTTGAGACTATCTCAGAGAGAGCCAAAATTCTGGCTAAGTACAAAAGCTTTGAGTGTGGTCCACTAAGACAATGCCATACATCTCAAAGTGTTGAGTGTAGTCTACTCACTCAACGCCATATACTGCTGAGATGTTGAAACTATCTCAGAGAGAGCCAAAATTCTTGCTAAGAACAAAAGCATTGAGTGAGGCATGCTCACTCAATGCTCTCAGAGCCTATATTGTTGCAGGAAGAAAAATGACTAAGGCAAAAAGCATTGAGTGTTGTAGAAACACTCAACGCTCTCGACGCCTTGTAGAAGAAATTTGGCTAAGTCCAAATGAGTGGATAGCTTGGTTTCATCGAGCTCAATTTCGTCGAACTAAGATCGACGATCATAGAACTGAGCCTGTGTTAGTTGAATTGAGGTTAGCCTATCATCAAACTATTTTTCCAATTTGGTCGAGTTGATCTTGTTGTTCATCGAACTGACTTTGAAGCTTTCGTCGAGCTGAGCATGCAGTTCGTAGAACTGACTTTGAAGCATTCGTCGAGATGAGCTTGTCATTCGTCGAACAGGGATAAAATTTCGTCGAGCTCTATACATAGACGGAATTCTATCTAAGGGTTTTGGCATTAAGTGATACCTACTCACTCAACTCCTTTGGTTCTAATGCCTGAATTTTGTCTAAGTCCATAGATGCTAAGTCATTTTGACGTCAGAATAGTCAGAAGTCAACCAAAATTCAAATGTTGTGGAAATGATGCCCGAGATGTTGGTGGTTCCAGCTGGAGCCATCTTCTGTAATTACGAAGGAATATTTCATCATTATGTGATAGGGCCGACAATCAAAACAAAGAGCTGTTGCATCGAGAATGAATGGAAAGTGTTGGCTGATTGGCTAAATCTCGGCCATCAATCTTGGTGGTGGGACACACTGCTCAATCAGCCAGAGATATAAAGTATCAGATCATCAAATCAAAAAGAACTTTTCCTGTCTAGGTTTTCTGAGATCTGAAAAGTGCAGCCGAAAATCATCTCCTCTCCGACCATTTTTGTCGAGTTGGAAGAAAGTGTTCTGCACAGAAAACCTTGCTGGAAATAGATAGTTGAAGCAATACACATCAACCTCAGCAGGATCAAAAGCTATTATGAAGCTAGCAGATCTACAAGTTCTACAAGAAAAAGAAGCTGTTTGAAGAGAACGATTTTACTGCATACACATTGTCTTCAATAGTAGGTACTTGTGTCTGATATCTACTCAGTACAAGAAGATGGACACACAGAGGCCTTGCTCTGGTGTCTTAATATCTCTTTCTGTATTTCTATTTTTGTAGAGACTCTTAGTGAATCTAGAGTTATAATCCTGTTCTATAAAGGCTGAGGTCCTAGTGATCTGTGTGTTAGGCTTTGTGCTTGGCGATAGGTCTTTCTGACTTGGGTTGGCTTAGTGTCTGAGTAGCTGGTCTTTGTGACCTGTGTTTGGTCTGCGGATCAGTATTGTAATCTATTTGTTAGCTGAGTTCTGGTGGGAGGGCTGAATCTAACACACTATTAGATAGGCGCAGTGGAACAGTGGATGTACCCTTAATTGGGGAACAACTATAAATTGTTGTATCGTATGTGATTAATCTGGAAATCTAAAAACAAATTAGAAAACTTAAGAGACAGAAAAAAAACCTATTCAGCCCCTCCCCCCTCTAGGGGTAAAGATAGCCTTGAAAATAAGACTTTCAAGTGGTATCAGAGGGAGGTTACTCTTTAAATGCTTCGCAGTCTAAGTAAATCTCCAAGGGTAGCAAGAAGTCTATCTCCATGGGTTCATGAATGACCAATTGGGAGCTGAGTGCAGTAAGAATTCCAATCTGTAGGAAGGAAGATTTTGTGCTTTTGAAAGCTAGGGTGAGGCAGTTCATGGAAGATGCATACCCTAGAATGTACATCACAGTTGAAGAAGGACCTTTCATCCCAATGAAGGTCTCTGTACTAGATGCCAATATCAAGAATCCCAAGAACTATAATGAAATTACCAAGGATGAGTTGGCCTTTGCCTCAATAGACAAGAGGGCAAATAACACCATTATGAGTGTTGTTGATGATTCTACACTCAAGAATGTGATCCATTACCAAACAGCAAAGGAAATGTGGGAAACCCTGGTAATCTACATGGAGGGGATAGATGAGGTCAGAGTTGACAGGAAGTCCATGCTCAACCAAGAGTATGAGGCTTTTAGGCAATCCAAGGGGGACATCATAACCATCTGTTATGAGAAGTTCTTCAGGATTGTCAATGAGCTGAAGACCTATGGAAGTGTTTTTAGCAAATATGAACTCAATGACAAGTTCCTTAGATCTCTCTCTAGAGAATGAGACACAAAGAACTATGCCATAAGAGAAGTGGCTAAGCTGGGTGAAAGAGCTCCTCACACCCTCTTTGGAAATCTTCTTTCACATGAAATGCAGCTGGCTGCCAGGAAAGATGAGTAGAACAACAACAAGCCTCAGATAAGGGACAAGTCTGTGGCTTTCAAAGCAGAAGTGTCCAGCAAATCCATAAGGATGTCTCCCTCTCCACCCAGGAGAGATGCTAAAATTGAGTCTAGAAAGTCAAAGGAAAGTACATCAGACTGTCAATGGTCTGATGAAGACTTTGCTGCCTTCACTAGGCAATTTCAAAAGTTCCTGAAGAAGAAGAACTGGAGAGGCAGACCTTCCTCCTCCTCACATCCTAAGGATGACTACTACAAAGGTAGAAGAAAATCCTCTAAGGAGGACAGGTATGTGTATAAATCTGGTAAACATGTTTCCTATAACATGACATACTATCAGTGCAAAAAACCTGGGCATGTGATAGCTGACTGACCAGTCAAAATGAAGGAACTTGGTGAGAAAAAGGATCACCAGAGGAAAGGCAAGAAGGAGAAATCCCTCATGGCCAAAAAGGAAAAGAGCTGGACTGACTCCTCCTAATCTGAGTCAGAAGAAGTATAAGAAGAAGCCTATATTGGGCTATAGTGCACTGAAGAGGGAGCTGTTGAAACAGACTTCATCAAGAGGTTGTCTGCTTTAGAGGAAGAAGATGTGGAGGTGCATCATGCTGTCAGGAATGAAGATAGGGACCCTCTATCACAAACTGATGGTGATTCGGAGGTGGACTCTGAAGATGGGAGCTATTGTCTTGGGCGATGGCCAAGTCAGATGAAGAAATCAGCCAGGATCAGCCTGGTCCATGCAAGGTAGTTCTGTCACTAGATCTGCATGTTCAGATTATGAATCTATTCCAGATTCCTGCGTCTCTGTATCAAGTGATGATGATGGCTCGGGATCTGAGGGAGATATCAATCAATTGATTGATAACTATGGCGTTCTTCTATAGGCTTTTAAGAAGAGCAAGCTCCTAGTCAAACAACTTGCTCAGAAATTGCCTCCTTGAAGCATGCTTCTTTAGATTCAGCAAAATTGTTGGATTATAAGACTGAAGAAGTCAGAAAATAGAAGAATGTAACAATTCTTCATATGAGCACCATAACCTAAAAAAAAAAACATTTCAGGAATCTTGAATGCATGCTCCAAAAGAGAGGGAACTAGTGGCTAGCTACTTCAAGCGTAGCACAGTGTTGCCCATGATAGACTCATTCTTCTCCCAAATGGGAAAGAAAGTTGGGATTCAAGGGAAGGACAAGAGCTGCTAATCCTAAGGGAAAGGGCAAATCTCAAGTGGAGTCACTTTCTTCTAAGGCTCCTGTCAAGTTTAATAGAGTTCAGTTTCCCTCTAACAGCCATGACCATGAGAATCGTTATGGTCGCTGGAATTATGCTAAACCATCTTGTGTGAACAAAGATGTTCCAGAAAATGGCAGATTTTACAGCAAAGGTGCTAGTGCCTATGAGAAAATACAAGTGGCCCATCCTGGAATAATTGTGTTTGGTTCAACAGCCCCTTCAGTCAAGGGTAATGCTGCTGCCTGTTCTAAAATTACTCCAGCCCACTTTAAAACCAAGGGAAAGCTGTCAGTAGACCTGACCTGGGCATCTCTGGGGGCATCAAGACTATGCTTTTTGAAAAGAAAGCTGCTGCTAGAAGGGATCAAGATATCACGACCACATCTACTGCCAGAGCCAGTACTTGTCAGACTGGGGCTGGGAAGTCATGGAATATGACTGTTGCTACTCCTTCTAGATCCAGAGCTGCTTGTAACACATCCACTAGAGAAGCTCCAAAAAGGAAGTAAAACATTCATGAGTGTTAGTTCCATGGCAAGGTAGGACACTTTGTTTTTGATTGCTGTCACAATAATAGTGTGCAGAGAGTAAATGTCAGCTTGTCTGTCAGAAAAGTTGCAGGCAGGAATCATCATTTTCAGCCTAACATGCACCAAGCACCCATAAAAATTGGGGTCTTAATGTTAACTGATTTGTGTTCTACAGGTTGGTCCAAGTACCCAAACCCCTATATGGTACATGGACAGTGGATTTTCCAGGCACATGACTGGAACAAGGAGCATGCTGAAGGTGTATGTTCCTGTAAAGAATGGTCATCTTTGGTGGGTCAGAAAAAGGGGTTACTATAGGTTATGGTAAGATCTCTAATGGCAAAGTCACTATCACTAGAGTAGCCTATGTGAAAGGGTTGCAACACAACCTGATAAGCATTAGCCAACTATGTAATCTAGGCTATGACGTAGTATTCCACAAGGATGAGTGCCAAGTTAGGAGGTTTAGTGAACAAGAGGTCATCTTAACAGACACTAGGAGTGGAAATGTGTATTGTTTAGATTTTTTATGCTCTAGCAAAGACTCTATTATATGCTTAGCTGCAGATGAGAAAGCCTCTTCCTGTGTCAAGTGACACAAGAGGCTAGCCCATCTAAATTATAGGACCATAAGCATGCTATTCAGCAAATAGCTGGTTACGAATGGGCCTAAGTATATATGCACTAAGGATGGTATCTGCTCTGCATGCCAAAAGGGCAAACTGACTAAGACCTTCTTCAAGAGCATTGGCTCCAAGTAATTAGTGAGGTGCTTATACCTCCTGCATATGGATCTATTTGGTCCTATGCCAATTTAAAGTCTAGGTTGGAAAGTCTGCACACTTGTGGTTATTGACGACCTTTCCAGATTTGCCTGGGTGTTCTTCCTAAGGAAGAAATCTGAAACCCCTGATGTCTTTTAGACATTTGTCAAGCAAATTCAGAATGAATTCAGCAGCTCTATGGTCAAAATCAGAAGTGACCATGGGACTGAGTTTCAGTCTGAGTGTATGATAAGGTTCTATGAAGAGAATGTGATCCATTAGAAATTTTCCTCTCCTAGAACACCCCAGCAAAATGGAATTGCTGAGAGGATTAATAGGACTCTCATAGAGGCTGTTAGAACCTCATTAAGTGACTCATCCCTTCCAGAATATTTCTGGGCTGAGGCAGTTAACACTGCATGCTATGTCGTTAATAGGGCTTCTATCACCAAGAGCCACAAAAAGACTTCCTATGAAATCTTAAAGGGAAGAAAACCAAACCAGAGCTATTTCAGGATCTTTGGTTTCAAGTTCTATGTGCTCAACAATGGAAAAGCACATTTAACTAAGTTTGCTGCCAAGTGCCATGAAGGGATATTTGTTGGGTACATCACTCATAGTACGACATATATGATCTACAACTTAACTACCCAAGTTGTGGAGGAGTCAATGCATTTTGTTATTGATGAATCCAACATGGTTAACAGTGTGCTGCCAAACTCCACTTCTTCTAGTATTGCAGGTATAGAGCAGATAATGGACAAGCTAACCATCAAAGAAGCAACCCCCACAGTCCAAAACAATGACGATGGACTGCCTGTTCCAAGATAAGGGGAAGACACACCTAAAGAAATTGAAGACCAGCTAGCTGAAAATTATGAAGATCAGCAAGCTGCAGCTTGATTGCCTCCAGCTATTAGGCATTTAAGGGACAATCCAATTCACCAAATCATTCGTGATGCAAATCATGGAGTCCAGACTAAAAGCAGGAGCATGAACACAACTCTCTACTGGAGCTTTCTTTCTCAGGAAGAGCCAAAGAAGTTTGATGAAGCAATCAAGGACCAGTTCTGGATTGAAGCAATGTAAGAAGAATTCGACAAATTCAAGAGATGTAAGGTCTGGAAGTTGATCCCTAGACCTCAATGACAAAATATCATAGGGACCAAGTGGATCTACAGGAATAAGTTGGATCAAGATGACATTATTGTCAAGAATAAGGCTAGACTGGTGGCTCAAGACTATAGATAAGAAGAGGGCATAGAATTTGACTAGACCTTTGCCCCAGTAGCCAGATTGGAATCTATAAGGAACTTCCGTGCATTTGTTGCCCATTAGGGATTCAGAGTCAACTAGATGGATATCAAATCAGCATTCATTAATGGGACCTCAAAGAGAAGTATATGTGGCTCAGCCACCGCATTTTGTACATCCTAACTCTCCAAATTTTGTTTACAATCTTAGGAAAGCTCTTTATGGGCTAAAGCAAGACCCTAGGGCTTGGTATGAAACCTTGTCTAGCTTCCTCATTGAGAATAAATTCTCAAGGGGGAAGATTGACAAGACCCTATTCTTATTGGAATCAAAGGTCAAGCTTATCCTAGTATAGATATATGATGATGACATTGTATTTGGATCTACTGATGACAACTTTTGTAGGAAGTTTGCTAAACTTATGCAAGTGAAGTTTGAAATGAGCAGCATGGGTGAACTCAAGTTCTTCTTGGGACTCCAAGTAAGATTGATTGATGATGGATTGTCCATATCCCAGTCCAAGTTCACCAGGGAGCTAATAAAAAGTATGATATGGAGAATGCCTCTATCATGAGAGATCCCATGGGATCAAGTATTCCTATAGGCAAAGTTGAGGTAGGGAAACTTGTTGATGAGTCTTTATTGTTGGGTATTGTATCCACAATGCACCTGATTTGAAGAAGCCCCTGGACAAGCTAAGGTCAATAGACTATGTATTTGATAAAATCCTTCTAGTTGTGCTTGCAGTTTTTCCACGCTAAGTGCACACCAATGTCAGGGTGCAGTAGGTCAATATACACGGGTCTGCACGACGTAATCCCTCATTGAGCAGATCAGTGTGTTGGCCTACGTGTACTCTCTCTATTGGAGTGCACTTATTTTCAAGCACAGGGCTGTAAATATGCAGGAGCAGACAAGGAGCAAGGATGGGTCAAGGAGCATCTCATAGGTGGAAAGACGAAAATTCGTCTAAGTTAGAATCGACGAGAATCACCAAGTGATTCTCGCCGATTCGGCGAGAATCACTTGGGATTCTCGCCGATTCGTCGAGAATCAGCGTTTGATTCTCGCCGAACACGTTCCAGCAACTTCTAAGCAAGCACCTATGAGTCTAGGTAAGAATCGACGAGAATAGTGATTCTCGCCGATTCAGCGAGAATCACTAGTGATTCTCGTCGAATCGACGAGAATCACTGGTTGATTCTCGCCGTCTCGACCTGGCTTAAAGCAGTGCGTGCAACCAAGGCAAATTCGACGAGAATCATCTTTGATTCTCGCCGAATCGTCGAGAATCACCTTTGATTCTCGGCGACTCGGCGAGAATCACTTTCGATTCTCACCGATTTTGACTTGGCGTTTTTCTGGAAATTCCTGATCCGGATTCTGCCGCTGTTAAATTTCTGGACCGGGATTTGGGGATTCCTTTTGTGGGTCCCACAAACGGTCTTATTGGAGGTAGCTACAGTATTTATACTCGGGTATTTTGAACGGAAGAAAGACACAGAAAGAAGCCGAGCAAGCGGAAACCCTAAGATCGCGATTTTCTCTCCTCCGCCGCCGTCGCGCTCGGGCAAGTACGTCGCCGCCGCTGATCGTTCATCTTCCCGATCTCCGGCGACAGAAGCTTAGCAAAGCTTGCGTCTCACGTGTCTATCCAGAGATCTCTTGTCTCTCGATTTGTTGACCGTGAAAAACTCCCCGTCCGAATCGATTGAGACGACCGATCCTAGAGTGACCGTTGGTAGACCTAGTTTGCTTCGCAAAGAAGTTTGGATCTCAAAGCACTGCAGCAGCGCACCTTCGTTGCCGCCGACTCCGAACCAAGCCGCCGCTCGGATTGCCGCCGCCGGTTCCGGGAATCCTCTCCAAGAGAGACCAAGGTTGTAGACTCTTCATCGACTTCAAGAACACGTCGTCGAACAAGAGGAACACCGTAGTCTCCAAAAGAAGTTTGTATCACGCATACATTCTATATTTAATTTTGTTGTAAAGGAACTTTGTTCCGTATTGTAAGGGTTGGGTGCAACCCGTTTTGTGGAGTGTTGACTCTCACGTGTGGAAGGCTCCTTCCGTTAGTGAAGGGATTGGATTTCAATCCCGTTGGAGAAGTGACCGAGTCGTCCCTTGTTGGGGAGATAGGTCGAAGGGGAAAGTGGATGTACCCACGTCGGGGAACCACTATAAATTTGTTGTGTATTCTGTGTGCTGTGCTTGTTGTTTTTGTTGTGCAGGTACATCCGTAAATTCCGCAAAAGAACCACACGTCACCTATCCCCCCCCCATAGGTGCACATAGCTGACACTAGGTGGACTTTCATTTATATAGAGGGATAATTGGGTCCCTGCTATACCTGACTGCTAGTAGGCCTGAGATCATGTACGCTACATGTTTTGTGCTAGGTATCAGACCTGCCCTAAAGAATCTCATTACTCAGCTGCAAAGAGAATCATGAGGTATCTTAAGGGCACTCCATATCTTGGCCTATGGTACCCTAGAAATAGGGATTTTGATCTAACATGATTTTCAGATGCAGATTTTGCAGGTTGCAAAAAAAGATAGGAAAGAACTAATAAAACATGTCAATTCTTAGGAAGAACTCTAGTTTCTTGGAGTAGCAAGAAGCAAACAAGTGTGGTCATATCCACAGCTGAGTCAGAATACATATCAGCAAGCAGCTGCTGTGCTTAGCGGATGTGGATCCAATATCAGCTCCAAGACTACAACCTGCAGGTAAGTAGAACTCCTCTTTACTGTGATTCTACAAGTTCTATTTCTATTGCTAGGAATACTATATCACATACCAGGACTAAGCATATTGAAATAAGATATCATTTTATTAGGGAGCATGTGTAGTCGGACGACATCAGTCTTGAGTTTGTTCCCACATACAAGCAAGTGACTGATATCTTCACTAAGCCACTAGATGAAGCAAAGTTTAACACCCTCAAATTTGAGATGGGTATGTTGAACTCAGCATAACTTCAGCAGTCCCTTTTTTATTTTTTTGTTTGTGCAGGTATTGTTCCTCTTGCTGGACATACAGACTCCCAAGTTGCATCAGTTCACTGATGCTTCTACTAAGGTGGAGTAAGCTACTTTGTATAGAAGAAAAAAGGTTAGCTAACGGGAAGGACAGCCCCCATCTGCCTATTCTGCAGATGTCAAAAATGGGGAGAGAAGAAATGTAACGTCCCGAATCGCACTAGGCACCTCGTGCATTTTTTTGATTCAGGAGAGCTGACTTGGGGTTCAGGGGGAGTGCTGACAGCTGGGCAGCACATGTGAAAAAGAGGAGGAATCAGTCAAGCATAGGACACGTGTAGAGACACGAGCGTGTCCCTACCCATGTGGTAGTGGCCATCTCTCGAGTCGATGACTTGAGTATGTCCAGAGAAGGATATGAGCAGTGACACGGGCGTGTCACTACCCATGTGAAGTGACACGGGTAGAGATACGAGCGTGTCCCTACCCGTGTGTGTGTGTGTGTCGAGTTGAACTCGATGAGGTGTGTCGAGATCGACGAGGTGTGTCAAGATCAACGAATTGTATGATACGGGTAGTGACACGGGCGTGTCCCTACCCATTTGTGTGTTGCGTTGAACTCGACAGAGCATGTCGAGATCGATGAAGTGTGTCGAGATCGACGAAATGTATGACACGGGTAGAGACATGGGCCTGTCCCTACCCGTGTGTCGTTGTGTCGAGTTGAACTCGACGTGGTGTGTAGAGATCGATGATGTTTGTCGAGATCGACGAAGTGTATGATATGGGTAGTGACACGGGCGTGTCCCTACCCGTGTGTGTGTCGAGTTGAACTCGATAGAGCATGTCGAGATCGACGAAGTGTGTCGAGATCGACGAAATGTATGACACGGGTAGAGACACGGGCGTGTCCCCACCCGTGTGTCGTTGTGTCGAGTTAAGTTCGTCGAAATGTATCCAGAAAATGACATGGCCAGGGAACACGGCCGTGTCATTTGGACACGGGTCGGGACACGGGCTTGTCCCTACCCAAGCAAGACAGGGGTAAGGACACAGGCGTGTCCCTACCCGTGTCACTTTTCATATATAAGGGTTGTGAAAACCCTAGCCATTTTCAATCCTTATTCCAGCCATTTTTCCTGAGAGATACTTCTGTAGAGAGGGAAAACTACCAGAGCAAGTCTTGGAGGAGAAGATCCGTCGCCTCCGTGAAGGAGAAGATGCCGCCGAGAAGAGTTGCATGATCCATGGTCGGAGATAGTGTAAACTATGGAAATGAGGTGAGCTTCCTCCCCTCTCCCTTGGTGCTAGATCTGTAGATATTTAGGTGAGATGTCGACTCAAAAGAGTCTAGACTAGTGAGATGGTGATTTCTCTAGGAAGAGGCCATTCTAGGGCTTGTGCTCTAAGGCTAGTTTTGTCTCTCCAAACTTCTATGTGAAGATGGGGAATGGTTTCATGAGGAATCATGGCCTCATGAGGGTGAATAAGGGAGGAGGAACTTCTGGTGTGATTTTGGAAGACCGACTTGAGGAGGAAGATGAACCGATGCCGTTCATTCCTCTTTAAGATGCGTGCAGAATCTGTGTTCTTCGCGCAGCGAGTTTCTTTGCCATTTTCAGGTGTGATATGTACAGATCTGGGCTGTTGAATAAAAAACAAAGTTAAAGCCCTCGAAAATACCTTTCCAACGAATGGTTGCACGACTTTAGGCGAAGTCTGCAGCCTTAGAAAAGTCTGAACGAAATTGTCATCCGGCAAACTTGCATGCAGAACTTTTGTTCGGTGCGCAGCAGACTTTGAAGCCGATTTCAAATAGGTTACATTCGAATCTGGGTTGTGAGCTGAATATAAACGTTGTAACCCATGGAAAGACCTTTCCATCGAGGGTTTACACGTCTTCACCGGATTCATGTAGCTTCGGGAATCTCCGGTTGAATTTGCTGTCCAGATTTATTCTGCACTTAAATTCTGGGTTTTTTATATAATATGTATTTGGATTCGGTGGAATCGATGTTGTAATTTAACTCGAGATTTTTGTGAACCATTTTATGTTAACCACCGTAGTGCTATGAATGATGAATATTACTAATTGGATTTCATATAACTGAATTGTGAAGCAAGCTTACTTAAACGAAATGATTTGTTAGAAATTGGTAGACTACTATATATGCGCATTATGTTATATTATATTGAAATCATTTGGAATGACATATAGAAGGATAAACTATGGCCATGAGTATGTTTGATGGTTGGAATGAAATTTAGTAGTCCAATACTTAGAGCGTAGTCTCCCTACGGGTAGTATTTTGGAAGGATGTAAGTGCGGTGTTGACCGTCACTAGTTGGGTTAGTGTTGAGATGAGGTATAGACGGACGATTTGGCTTGGTCCTCGGTGTTCACGTCCCGGCGCTGCGTTTATGCTGAGTGGATGGTTGGTCTATGTCATCGTGCTTACACCCGAGGCCCCTTCCACGCCATGGTGATGTGGAATTTGCATGCATTGTGAGTCGACACGCGGTGTCATAATCCTGGGTTAAGGATAGCGTGGCAAGTCTACGGGCTCACCGATCGTCACACCGACGGGAGTAGACAGTTAGACTTTTGGCAGTTGGGCTGTGTTCTCGGTGTTCACGTCTCGGGGCCCCTTCCGTGCCAATGTGAACGGTTGGCATGTGTCCTCTTGCTTTCTTCCGAGGCCCCTTCCGGGCCACACAAGGTCAGTTCTGGGCTGTGCTCTCGTGCACATCTACACGAGACCCCGTTGGGCCATTGTACGCATGGGCTCCGCTGTTGTGTTCTTAGCGTTGAGGCATACGGAGGCCTAGGTGAAGCAGTGTGGATGCCCGCCTAGTAGTAGAGATGAATGCTCTGCTGTCATCTCCTGGCCACGGCGGTTGATTCCTGAGAGGTTAGCTACCTGCTCGAATAGTGGGAACTATACTCTGTGTTGACATAGCAATTGCATGTGCTTGAACATGTGTGAGTCATTGCAAAGCATACATACCATTTCATATCATTGCACAAAAAGATCCTCATCATATAAGTTTGTATGGGCACTCCTATATGATGAGTTACTTTATGTAAACTGATCCTTAACTTATAAGCTTGTATATGCATCCTTATAAGTTAAGTTACTTACCTGCTGTAGTTACTTGTACTTGTTGAATTACTATTGCTTAAGTAGAACTACTAGTTTATAATATTATTATTCATTTACTATTACTACGTGCTTGTACCTGTATTTACTACTTGTATATATTACCCTTGTTCCTTTCCTCTTCTTGGTGCCGAAGAGTCGTCGGGGAGCGGATGTGAAGCCACTTAGTCTTTTCAACTAACGGTTGCTATGTTTTCCTTTTAGGAGGTCTTCCTGCAGTTAGAGCAGCCGTAGACTTTGCAATAGGAAAGCTAGGCCAGGACGACAGGGCCTGATGTGACGGTGTCGTCGCTACCGTCAGTTACAGATGCGAGTGTTGAGTGACTCTGATGTAGCCCATTTGGGCAATTTTACAACTGTACTCTGATATTGTAGAAGCATGTTTTAGCTTCTCTTATTTGCTGTATTTGGACTATATACTTGGTGTGGATTTGACTTCTCTTTATTATAGTTTTGTTGGGTTGGCATATGTATGTTGATATTGATTGTAGCCGGCGGAATAGGCATCTTGTGGTACAGGTTAGCCCGTGCGCTAATGCTACCGCAAGGCAGCTGTTCTGGGCATAAGACCCCCTTCATGTCATGTTTTGGGATACGGGAGGGGGGTCTTACAAATGGTATCAGTTTGTCATGATCCTCAACTAAAGAAGTCATTCAACAATGGTACCACCCCATTCGATTAGTCAGTTTTGGGACAAACTGACTTAGCAGAAGTATTGGTGCGCTCATATGTAATTCACACTAAGTTTGTCCAACTTTGACCTTATGATTAGCCAACCTAACCGTACGTTTGTGTTTACGTGTAGATTCCAGTGCACGTTGAGCCGATGGAGGGCACTCCTACCACTTCCATACCCACTGAGTTACAACAATCCGAGTTGGGGCAGATGCTCACGCCATCCTGGATGCCTTTAGGGCGCAGCAGCCTCTACTGCAATAATAGGCTCCGAGCTCTAAATGGTTGAGCACCTTTCGGGCCCTCTCCCCTCCGGCAAACCTCGGGACAGAGTCGGCCGTGAGCACGGAGGAATGGCTTGACACGGTGCAAGAGTTGTTGGCGGGGATCCATCGCCCAGCCAACATGTTTGTGACGTTGGCGGTGTCCATCTTGGAACTACGTACTAAGAGTGGTGGAAGTCCCTCATGGGCTCCACCTTCCAACTTCGGGTTTATACTGAGATAAGTTGGAGCGAGTTCTCGGATGTTTTCTTGGTGCCCTTCATTCTCACATCCGCTCGAAATGAACTCGAAGAGAGGTTTCTTCTGTTGAAGTAAGGATCAAAATCAGTTACGGAATATCAGCGAGAATTTTAGCACCTCGCGAGGTTCGCAGCTTCTTATGATTTGGATGATAGAGGGTATGCCAAGCGTTTCTATAAAGGGCTACGAGATCCCCTAAGGCAGGCCCTTTTGTTTATAGCAGACGCTAGCTTGGCGGAGATTATCGACATGGCGATGAGATTGGAGGCGGACCACTTGAGTAGTGGTAGGAGACCTGCGTAGGGCGTGATGGAAGCTAGTCCAAGCAATAAAAGGAGGCAGGACTATAGGAGAGGAAGGGGTCATCAAAGAGGTGGAGGACGTTTCCACCGAGATTTTACAGTGGAGCATCCGGTTCCGCAGTCACGTGCATTGCCTCCGCCGCCTCAGCCTCACCAATTTCAGCAACCTGAGGGGCGTCGTGGGCTGGTGTGTTTTCAATGCAACCAGCCGGGCCACATTAGACATTTCTGCCCGCGGTTGTTTGGAAATGCCCCTCCTGCTCTCCATCCGGCAGCTCCTCGAGGACGGTCTTACATGCGTGGTTGAGGACGAGGACCGTGAGGACGAAACCCGACCCTGCTCGGGATCAAGTTTACGCGCTAGACATGGCGCAATAACAGAATCCCCAAGATTTGATTGCTGGTATGATTTAAGTAATTATCACGTTTTCATTGTTTAACTTAAAGTTTCTTGAGACATACTAGACACCTTGCAATAAGTTTTGGTTATTGGTACTTAGGCACCGTGATAGTTGGCGGGAAGATGGCCTATGCGATATTCGATACCAGTGCCTCACACTCATTTATGACTGAGGACTTCATTACGGACATGCAGTGCGTACAATACTTTACTGGTATAGCACGACGAGTGCGCCTACCGGATGGCTCGGAGATGATTACAGCCGCTAAGTGCGAGTTCGAGATATTCATTGGGGGAAAAGCCTTTGATACGCCTGCCACAGTCTTAGGAATACCGGAGTTTGACAACATTTTGAGCATGGCGTGGTTGGACTGGCACTTTGCAAGGATTGACTGTGCAGAGAAACGAATCTACTTGAGACATGGAGACACCAACGTCATCTTCCAAGGTATTAGCTTCGCACCTCGTATGTTGTTATCTTGGTTCAGGTAGTAAAAGCCCATATCAAGGGGGATGAAGTCTTCATGATCTGTTTTGAGTTGAAGAAGATGGCGTTGGATATGAAAGATGTACGGGTAGTACAGAATTTCCCTAAGGTATTTCCTGAGAAACTACCAAGATTACCCCCGCATAGAGAAGTTGATTTTCAGATTAATCTAGTACGGTTGCCAAGCCTGTATCCAATGCCCCTTACCGATTGGCCCCGAAGGAACTCGCGGAGTTTAGAGTTCAATAACAAAAATGGTGGAGTCTGGGTTCATTCGCCCCGGTTCGTCACCCTAGGGTTCCCCTGTATTTTTTGTGAAGAAGAAGGATGGAACCCTGTGTTTGTGCATAGACTATTAGGAACTCAATCAGCTGACGGTGCGGAACACTTATCTGCTACATTGAATCAACGAGTTGTTCGATCAACTAGTGGGAGCGCATTGGTTTTCTAAGCTGGACTTGCACTCAGGGTCTTATCAGCTGAGAATACAAGAAGGGGACATCCAGAAAACGGCCTTTAGTTCAAGATATGGGTTGTACGACTTCACTGTAATGTCGTGTGGGCTCACAAATGCCCCTTCTGCTTTCATGAGCCTGATGAACAAGGTATTTGAATCATATTTGTACATCTTCGTCATTGTTTTCATCGATGACATCTTGGTCTACTCAAAGACGGAGGAGGAGCATGTCAAACCCCTAACCTTGGTATTGAAGAAATTGAAGGAGCACGCTTTGTTCGCCAAGTTCAGCAAGTGCGAATTCTAGCTTAAAGAGGTTGCTTTCTTTGGGCATGTGATCAGTGGAGCCGGGCTAGTGGTGGATCTGGCCAAGGTGCGTGCTATGAAGGAGTGGTAGCCCTTGAAGTCAATGGCTGCTATGTGTAGCTTCCTTCAAACTACCGGGTACTACCGCAAGTTCGTGAAAGGATTCTCCAAGATTCCCTCCCTCTTACTTCATTGACGAAGAAAGGTGTGACATTTGAGTGGACACCATAATGTGAAGCGGCGTTCCAGAAGCTGAAGGATAGACTTACCTCCGCCCCCATCCTTGCACTTCCGTCTGGGAAGGAAGGATTTCAAGTTTACACTGACACATCATATCAAGGGATGGGAGCGGAGCGTATTGATGCAGCACGGACACGTGATTGCTTATGCTTCAATACAATTGAAGAAGCATGAAATCAATTACTCGGTTCACGATTTTGAGCTGGGAGTAGTGGTGTTCGCCTTGAAGGTTTAGAGGCATTATCTATACGGCATCCACTGCGAGATCTTTTCAGACCACAAAAACTTGAAGTACATTCATACTCAGAAGGAGTTGAACTTAAGACAACAGCGATGGTTAGAATTTCTATGTGACTATGAGTTAACCATGAACTACCACCCCGAAAAAGAGAACTCGGTAGCCGATGCATTGAGTAGAAAAGTACCAGGCTTTAGCCCAGAGTCTCGGTTGATGAGTATGGAGTTGGCTCGGATGATTGAGGAGATGGATATTACATTGATATTTAAGGCTCCTTCGGTAGCATATACAGAGTACTTGGCAAGCATGATCATAGTTTGTGATATCCGGGACCGAATCAGAGTGGAGTAAGGAATGGATGCGGCTCTGGCCCCGGCAATCAAGTCAATCAAAGATGGGACTACGGATGAGTATACTCTAAGAGACGGCCTCGTTTATTTTGTGGCCGGCTCTACATTCCCAAGGGCGTTAAAATCCGGGAGGATATCTTGAGATAGGCTCATTGATCTCAATATGCAGTGCACCCGGGCATTGCCAAGATTTACGCCAGTTTGCGGAAGACCATGTGTTGGTCGGGAATGAAGAAAGATGTCAGATATTTTGTTACACACTTTGAATCGTGTCAAAGGTTGAAGGCGGAATGCAAGTGTCTCGGTGGTTTGCTACAATCATTGCCCATCCCCGAGTGGAAGTTTGAGGATGTCTCCATGGACTTCGTCCATGGGTTACCTCGCTCACGCTCCGGGAATGATTTGGTGTTGGTGATAGTTGATCGCCTGACGAAAGTAGCCCAGTTTATCCCTATGAAGAAAGAAGATCATGTGGATGTCTTAGTATGCCTCTTTGTGGAGTTGTTCGTATGGTATCATGGTGTACCTAAGACGATCATTTCTGACCGTGATGGTCGCTTTACCTCAAAGGAGTGGAAAGTGGTTCAGGCGTATTTGGGTTTGCGTCTTAACTTTAGCACCGCGTTTCATCCAAAGACGGACGGGAAATCTTAAATGATCATTCAGAAATTGGAAGATTTGTTGAGATTATGTGTGTTGGATAGAGGAGAGCCGTGGGAAAGGCTCATACCGTTGGTATAATTCTCCTACAACAATAGCCACCAGGCTAGTATCGGCATGGCTCCTTATGAAGCTCTTTATGGAAGGAGGTGTAGAACTCCCTTGTCTTAGGTGAAAGATGAAGACCAGAAGGCTTTGTGTGTTGAATATATTGAGGATACCGATGCTGCGGTTAGACTGATACGGGATCGCGCTTTGGAGGCTCAAAGTCGGCAAGCGAAGTATTATAATGCAAGGCACCAGATGGTGGAGTTTCAAGTGGGTGATAAGGTCTTCCTGAAAATCCGACCGATGTACGGAGTGTCACGCGTGCGTGGTGTGAAAAAGCTCAGCCCAAGGTATGTTGGGCCTTATACTATATTGGAAAGGATTGGCCCGATGGCCTATCGGTTGGAGTTACCGTCCGAGCTAGAGACCTCCACGACGTGTTCCATGTGTCGTCGCTTTGGAAGGCGCTGTTGCAGTTCCGATTAATACATCCCCACAACTGATGGTGCTGTGGTGTCTGATAGGTCTGTGCGACTAGAGACGATGCTGATCATAGATAACGAGACAAGAATGTTGCGCTGCAAAAATATTCCCTTGGTGAAGGTGCTATGGTGTAATCATGGGAAGGAGGAATATACATGGTAGCCAATGGATTTGATGCAAAAACGCTATCCGGAGGTGTTTGCTCTAGGTAATTTATTTAAAAGCATATTATATTTTCTGTTATGCTTTTCTCCCCATAACCTAAGCCAGATTTCGGGGACGAAATCTTTTATTTTATTTATAGGATTTGTACCATCCCAAATCACACTAGGACCCTCGTGCGTGTATTTGAGTCAGGAAAGCTGACTTGGGTTCATAGGGAGTGCTGACAACTGGGTAGAACATGTGAAAATGAGAGAAATCAGTCAAGCATAGGACACAAGTACAGACACAGGCATGTCCCTACCCATGTGGGAGTGGCCAGCTCTTGAGTCGAGGACTCGAGTATGTCTAGAGAAGGACATGAGTAGTGACACGGGCGTGCCACTACCCATGTGAAGTGACCCGGGTATAGACACGGGCGTGTCCCTACCCGTGTGTGTGTGTGTGTCGAGTGGAACTCGATGAGGTGTGTCGAGATCGACGAGGTGTGTCGAGATCGACGAGGTGTGTCGAGATCGACGAGTGTGTCGAGATCGACGAAGTGTATGACACGGGTAGAGACACGGGCATGTACCAACCCGTGTGTGTGGTCGAGTGGAACGATAGAGTTTTTCGAGATCGACGAGTGTGTCTAGATCGATGAAATGTATGACACTGGTAGAGAACGGGCGTGTCCTACCTGTGTGTCGTTGTACCGAGTTGAACTCGACGGGGTGTGTCGAGATCTATGAGGTGTGTCGTGATCGACGAAGTGTATGACACGGGTAGCGACACGGGCATTTCCCTACCCGTTTTGTGTTCGTTTTGAACTCGATAAGCTTGTCGAGATCGATGAAGTGTGGCGAGATCGACGAAATGTATGATGCGGGTAGTGACACGGGAGTGTCCCTACACGTGTGTCGTTGTGTCGAGTTGAGTTCGTCGAAATATATTCAGATAAGGACACGACCGGGGAAAATGATCATGTCATGTGGACACGGGTCGGCACACGGTTGTGTCCCAACCATGTCGAGCATTGAACCGACACTAAAACTATCGTTGAAGCTTTGCCAAGCAGGACACGGGTAAGGACACGGGCGTATCCATACCCGTGTCACTTTTCATTATATAAGGGTTGTGAAAACCCTAGCCGTTTTCACTCCTCATTCCAGGCATTTTTCCTGAGAGAAACTTCTGTAGACAGCGAAAACAACAAGAGCAAGACTTGGAGGAGAATTTCCGGCCTCACCGTGAATGAGAAGATGCCGCTGAGAAGAGCTACACGGTCTTTGTCGGAAATAGTGGAAAGGCGGAAATGAGGTGAGCTTGCTCCCCTCTCCCTTTGTGCTAGATCTGTAGATATCTAGGTGTGAGGTCGACTCAAAAGAGTCTAGACTATTGAGATGGTGATTTCTCTAGGAAGAGGTCGTTCTAGGGCCTTTGCTGTAAGGCTAGTTGTGTCTTCAACCTCTCCAACCTTCTATGTGAAGATGGGGGATGGTTTCGTGAAGAATCATGGCCTCATGAGGGTGAATAATGGAGGAGGCACTTCTGGTGTGATTTTGGAAGACCGACTTGAGGAGGAAGATGAACCGATGCTGTTCATTCCTCTTTAAGATGCGTGCAAAATATGTGTTCTGCGTGCATCGAGCTTCTTGGCCATTTTCAGGTGTGGCATGTCCAGATCTAGGCTGTCGACTAAACACGAAAGTTGAAGCCCTTGCAAATAACTTTCCAATGAATGGTTGCATCACTTCAGGAGAAGTCCGCAGCCACAGGAAATTCTGTACGAAATTGATATCCAGCAAACCTGCATGCAGAAATTGTCTACTGTGCGCAGCGGATTTGAAGCCAATTTCAAAAAGGTTACATTCGAATCTGGGTTGTGGACTGAATATTAAAGTTGTAACCATGGAAAGACCTTTCCATCGAGGTGTTACACGTCTTCACCGGATTCATGTAGCTTCGGGAATGTCCAGTTGAAGTTGCTATCGAGATTTATTTACACTTAAATTCTGGTTTTTTATATAATATGGATTTGAATTCGGTGGAATCGATGTTGCAATTTAACTCGAGATTTTGAGAACTATTTTATGTTAACCACCGTAGTGCTATGAATGATGAAGATTACTAATTGGATTTCATATAACTGAATTGTGAAGCAAACTTACTTAAACGAAATGACTTGTTAGAAATTGGTAGACTATTATATATGCGCATTATAATATATGTTGAAATCATTTGAAATGGCATATAGAAGGATAAACTATGGCCATGAGTATGTTTGATGGTTGGAATGAAATTTATTAGTATAATACTTAGAGCGTAGTCTCCCTGCGGGTACTATTGTGGAAGGATGTAAGTGTGGTGTTGACCCTCACTAGTTGGGTTAGTGTTGAGATTAGATATAGACGGACGGTTAGGCTTGGTCCTCGGTGTTCACATCCCGGGGTTCCTTCTGTACCGATTGGATGGTTGGGCTGTGTCCTCTTGCTTACTCCGAGGCCCCTTCCATGCCATGGTGATGTGGAATTTGTATGTGGTGTGATTCGACAGGCGGTGTCGTAATCCTGGGTTAAGGATAGTGTGACATGTCTACGGGCTCGCCAATCGTCACACCGACGGGAGTTGATAGTAGAATTTGGCTGTTGGGCTATATCCTCGGTGTTCACGTCCGGGGCCCCTTCCGTCCCAAGTGAACGGTTGGGCTATGTCCTCGTGCTTTCTTCCAAGGCCCCTCCGGGTCACACAAGGTCAGTTCGGGGCAGTGCTCTCGGTGCACATCGACCCGAGACCCCGCTGGTCCATAGTACGCATGGGCTCCGCTATTGTGTTCTTAGAGTTGAGGCGTATGGAGGCCTAGGTGAAGTAGTGTGGATGGCTACCTTGTAGTAGAGATGTCTGCTCTACTATCACTGCCTGGCCATGACGGTTGATGCTTGAGAGGTTAGCTACCTGCTTGAATAGGGAATTATAGTCTATGTCGACATAGAAATTACATGTGCTTGAACATGGGTGAGTCATTGCATAGCATACATACCATTTCATATCATTGCACAACAAGATCCTCATCGTATAAGTTTGTATGGGCACTCCTATACGATGAGTTACTTTATGTAAACCGATCCATAACTTATAAGCTTGTATGGGCATCCTTATAAGTTAACTAAGTTACCTGTTGTTGTTACTTGTACTTGTTGAATTACTATGCTTAAGTAGAACTGCTAGTTTATAATATTGTTATTCATGTACTATTACCACCTGCTTGTACCTATTTTTACTACTTGTATATATTACCCTTTTTCCTTTCTTCCGCCCGGTGCAGAGGAGTCGCCGGGGGAGCGGATGTGAAGCAACTTAGAATTTTCAACTAACGGTTGCTACGTCTTTCTTTTAAGAGGTCTCCCCGCAGGTAGAGCAGCCGCAGACTTTGTAGCAAGACAGCCAGGCTAGGACGATAGGTCCTGATGTGACGGTGTCATCGCTGCTATCGGTTACGGATGTGAGTCTTGAGCGAATCTGATGTAGCCCATTTAAGCAATTTTATAGTTGTACTCTGATATTGTAGAATCATATTTTAGCTTCTCTTATTTGGTGTATTTGGACTATATACTTGGTGTGGATTTGACTTCTCTTTATTATAGTTTGGTTAGGTTGGCATATGTATGTTGATATTGATTGTAGCCGGCGGAATAGGCGACTTGTGGTACAGGTTAGCCCGTGGGCTAATACTACCGCAAGGCGGCTGTTCTGGGCATAAGACCCCCTTCGTGCCTTGTTTTGGGATCCGGGAGGGGGGTCTTAAAAGAAAAGGGGAAAAAAAGAGAAGAGAAAAGGTCCTAGCAAGGGCGAGACTTTGTAAGGGGGAGAAAGTGAGAAAACATGTGGCACTCAAGGAAGGACAAACACCTTGCAGCAAAACAGGGGTAGTATGTAAATGAGGTACACTTACTCACTTAATTATAGCTTATTAGAATTTCATGTGGTATTTTGCTGTATAGGTTATGTGTGTCATTAACCAAGGAAATGAGGTTTTGACTTCTTACAAATAGGGGGAGATTGTTGGGCCCATTGTTCCGAATGTCCCTGATTTATGAGAAGTCAAACAGGTCAATGTCAAACATATCAATTGTATTTGATGTTCATTTGAGGTTTTGAGTGCAGATTATTCCATTTCATATTGATTGGACATGTGGACACAAGAAGTGGTTGCTGGACATAACAATAATCGCCTAAGTCCACAAGCGTTGAGTAGAGAAAGCTCACTTAACTCCAGGAGTATGGATTCAATGTTATCCAGTAGAAAATTGTCTAAGTACAAAAGCATTGAGTGTAGTCTACTCACTCAACGCCATATACCATATAGTGTTGACTCTATCTCAGCCTTACTGAAAGATAGCCAAAAATCTGGCTAAGTACAAAAGCGTTGAATGTAGTCTACTCACTCAACATCATATACTGCTGAGATGTTGACACTATCTCAGAGAGAGCCAAAATTCTAGCTAAGTACAAAAGCGTTGAGTGTGATCTACTCACTCGATGCTATACAGCTCAAAGCATTGAGTGTAGTCTACTCACTCAACGTCATATACCGCTGTGATGTTGAGACTATCTCAAAGAGAGCCCAATTTCTGGCTAAGTACAAAAGCATTGTGTGAGGCATGCTCACTCAACACAGTATGCGCCAATATTGCTGCAAGAAGAAAAATGTCTAAGGCAAAAAGCGTTGAGTGCTGAAGACACACTCAACTCTCTCGACGCCTTACAGAAGAAATTTGGCTAAGTCCAAATGAGTGGATAGCATGGTTTCGTCGAGCTCAATTTCGTCGAACTAAGATTGATGATCATCGAACTGGGCCTGTGTTAGTCGAACTGAGGTTAGACTGTCGTCTAACTAATTTTCTGATTTCGTCAAGCTGAGCTTGCAGTTCGTTGAACTAAATTTGAAGCTTTCGTCGAGCTGAGCTTGCAGTTCGTCGAACTGACTTTGAAGCTTTCGTCTAGCTGAGCTTGCCGTTCGTCAAACAGGTCTCACATTTTGTCGAGCTCTATACATAAATAGAATTCTATCTAAGGGTTTTGGCGTTGAGTGATGCCTACTCACTCAATGTCTTTGGTTCTAATGTCTGAATTTTGGCTAAGTCTACAGATGCTGAGTCATGCTGATGTCAGCAACGCCAAAAGTCAACCATAATTCAAATGTTGCGGATATGATGCCCGAGACATTGGTGGTGCAAGCTGGAGCTATCTTCTGTAATTACTAAGGAATATTTCATCATTATGTGCTAGGGCCCACACTCACAACAAAGTGACATTGCATCGGGAATGAATGGAAAGTGTGGGCTGATTGGCTAAATCTCGGCCATCAATCCTGGTGGCGGGTCCCACTACTCAATCAGCCAGAGATATAAATTATCAAATCATCAAATCATAAAGAACTTTTCATGTCTTGGTTTTCAGATATCTGAAAAGTGCATCCAAACATCATTTTCTCTCCGGCCATTTTTGTCGAGCTGGAAGAAAGTGTTCAGCACAGAAAACCTTGCTGAAAAAGAGATAGCTGAACCAATCTACATCAGCCTCAGCAGGATCAGAATTTGTTCTGAAGCTAGAAGATCTACAAGTTTGGAAGAAAAAGAAGTTGCTTGAAGAGAAGGATTTTAGTACATACACATTGTCTTCAACAGTAGGTGCTTGGTCTGATATCTGCTCAGTCCAAAAATAAGGAGACACAGAGATCTTGCTCTAGTGTCTTAACATCTCTTTATGTATTTCTATTTTATGTAGAGATTCTTAGTGAATATGGAGTTGTAAGCCTGTTCTATAAAGGCTGTGGTCCTAATGATCTATGTGTTAGGCTTTGTGCCTTGAAATAGGTCTTTGTGACCTGGGTTTGTGTAGTGCCTGAGTAGTTGGTCTTTGTGACCTGTCTTTGGTCTTGTAGGATCGGTGTTGTAAGCTATTTTTTAGTTGAGTTCTGGTGGGAGAGCCGAATATAACACACTGTTAGATAGGCGCAGTGGGACAGTGGATGTACCCATGATTGGGAACCACTATAAATTAATGTGTCGTCTGTTATTGATCTTAAAATCTGAAAACAAATTAGAAAACTTAAGAGAGAGACAAAAACCTATTCACCCCCCCCCCCAGGTGTAAAGCTTGCCTTGAAAACAAGACTTTCAGGATCTGACACACGGTAGTTAACATGAGGATCGAGCATGTGAATCGCGTGTGCGGTGGTAATTGATGGAGACGTCATCCTACAACTTGCTAATGATGACGACATGCTAGCGGAAGATCCTCCTTCGTCGCCTTCAAAAGACTTGCGTCATCATGGTGATCGTGTGGAGCTACGATACAACCTCCGCCCTTGGCGCAAGACCGCTTCATAATAATTAGTTGATTACTATCAAATTTTATTTTGATGAACTTATTTAGTTATTTGCTTAAGCTTGCTTAATTATTCCATTATGGTTTAAACTTTAGAGTGCATGTTTATTTAAATGGGATGCATGTAGCCTATTCATTGTTGTAATCCTATATAAGGCCTAGGATATTTCTCTATGAAGGTAATTATAATGAGAATTTAAACCCTAAAAGCTTTCCCCCTTGATTCCTCCTCCTCTCTCCTTCTCTAGGATTCGGCCGACCAAGCCCCTCCTCCCTCTTCAAGCCGCCAACATCTCTTCATCTCCCCTCCCTCACCACTCAGCCACCAGCCTTCCACTGCTCCAAGCCGCCACCAACACAAGCCCTCTCTCGGCCACCACCTCCTCCCAACCCAAGCCACCGCCAACTCCCCTTTCCCCACCTTGTCTTCCTCATAAATCACCCCCCCGTCCCTTGCTCTACCTCCACCCACAAAATCGAACCACCTCATCTCCTCTTTCAAGTCTACATCCGACCACCACGAGTGTGACGTGACGACGGCGGAAGAACTTTTCTCCATCCGGCGTAACTCCGACGGAGCCGTGGACGAGCGTTCCAAGTGAGATAGTCAGAATCATCCATTCTGACTTGGGTAACGAAACCTCTACTCCCGTGTGTTTCCCTCTTTGATATTTTTGTGGCGGCCAATTATTGTGTTGGATTTCGAAGCTTGAAAATAAATCGTGGTGTATTTCAATTGACTTGTGTTCATCTTAATTGATTTATTTTTCGAAAGGTTTGGCGAACCTCGTAGCTTTTTTTGGAGAGATCTACCGTTTTCAGGATCGTAATTTTGGTAGATCTCTTTTGGTACAACCTGCTCGGTCGGATCTAATATTGATCCTTTTAGCCGGAACGGATATTGGCCTATAGCCACTATTAGGTTCCAAACGGTTTGGCTACCCGTGCGTTAGCATAATCGTGATAAAATTGCTTGGAGTGTGGGATGCGGGAACTTCTGTGTGAGTGTCGATTTTAAATCATCGAGAGGCGAACTAAATAATCCGCAAGTCTCCCGGTGACGACGCTTAGGCCTGCATCATTTTGGTATTAGAGCAAGGTTCGCATCAATTTCTTAATTGACACCGTCCCCTGGTTCTTGCACGTCGGCATACACTTTTCTTCTTCATTTTCGAGTTAAAAAAAGATTTCAAAAAAAATATTTTTCTGGTCTGCCAATAGCGGCCTAATTTTTGTATTTCTGCCAAAAAATTTCAAAAAAAATTTTAATAATCTGCGCATTATTTTGTTCCAGAAAATCAAAAAAAATATTTTCGACCTTAGTTATTTTAGCGGGAACAATTCCTTCTGTGTATCATTTTCGCTGGATAAAACTTCTTTATTTGCATGCGCACTAGATTAGGCACGGAGTATTCCCCGTCTTCTTCCAATATGGAGGACGAACGGGATGCGGGTCACGGTCTCACACCACTGGTGGAACTCCGCCAGGATTTCACGGAACAAATGACGGCCATTAATGAGACACTGCACGAGATGAGATTACACCTTGGGAATCCCTGTAATCAACCTACAAACTAACAGGCAGAAGGAAATAATAACCCTAATAATAACCATAATAATGAACACGATCCACGGGCACCATACGAGTTTGATCTTACTAGGGCCATCCGCGTCAAACCCCCACGATACGATTGGTTGGAAGAATCCCAAGTTTTCCAAGACTGGGTATGGAGATAGAGTGCTACTTCGAGTGGTACAATCTGAACGACGCGCATAAGGTGCGTGTGGCGAGGATGAAATTATTGGGTAGAGCGAAGATATTTTGGTTGAATGAGGAGCGGCGTCTGAGAGTCGAGAATGGAGAGTTACCCATTGCTTGGACAGACATGAAGGCTTTGCTGACAGAGCAGTACGCCCCCACCTATCATCGAACACAGGTGTTTGATGATTTGGCTACCCTTAAGCAAGGGAATAGGTCGGTTTCGGAGTATATGAGTCTGCTTAAGGACATGATGGTTTGGTGTGGAGTGAAAGAGATGCCTGAGATCACCCTCTCTAGGTTTCGTAAGGGGCTAAACCCCGACATCCAGGGAAAATTGATGCGATATGACCACACCGACTTGCAAGTCATGTTTAACGCTGCATTAGATATTGAGAAACACAACACGCATAAAAATAAGTCGCGCCCGTTTCAGAAGGGAAAGTCCATCTTTGGACCACCTCCCACTTCCACCTATAAGGATACGGGGAAGATCCGGTCCACCGACTCGACCTCCATAGTCGTGACTGCGAGGAATAGTACAAACCCGACGGGTGAGCGAGTCCCAGTAGGACGGGTCAACAAAACAAACACTACTTGTTTCTCTTGCGGAGTTCATGGCCACTATGCTAGTGAGTGTCCTACTAAGACCAAGCCTTTAGCCCTGTTAGATTCCACATGTTAGTCAGACGATCTTATTTAGGAGGCAAGAGAGGATAGCGAGTCGTAAGGAGTGCCTAATGACTTGGAGGATGACTCTCATATGATGGTCATGAGGTTATTATGGCGACTCCGCGGGTGTTAGATGACTGGAATACGACAAAATATTTTTGTTGCATTTTAAGAGTGGGGAAAAGTGGTGTAGGTTGATCATATATAGTGGAAGTTGTATGAACGTCATTTATGAAGCTGCGGTGACCCGAATGTCTTTGGTTACTGAGCCGCACCCTCACCCTTATAAGGTGGCTTGGGTAGACAAGTCATCCCTCCCAGTGTCAAGGCGTTGTTTGGTACCCCTTACCATCAAAGCCTATTCTGAAAAGATTTTGTGTGACGTCATCCCGATGGATGCTTGTCAAGTTTTATTAGGTTGCCCATGGCTTTATGATCATGATGTTACCCACTTTGGACTGGCTAACACTTACGAATTTAAATTTGATGGCAAGACCATAACTCTAAAACCCACTCCGCCTAAGGAACCTTCGATCCCCTCGAAGGATACAATTGTCCCGGTCGAAAAGAAGGCATTAAGTTTGATGGGCAAGAAGGAATTGGCTCGTAACACCTTTATGGATGGCGTCATATATGCTTTAGTTTGTTTGCAGGCTAAGGAAGATGCGACGTGTTTGAGAATTTACCACCGGCGTTGAGAAAGCTCCTAGATGACTTTAAGGATGTGTACCCGGACGAGCTACCGTCCGAGTTACCCCCCATGCGGGAAATCCAACACGCGATAGATTTCATCCCGGGTTCCTCTATGCCCAACCTTCCTCACTATAGGTTAAATCCCTCCACACACTAAGAATTACAAACCCAAATTTCTGATTTATTGCAACGGGGATTCATTCGTCATAGCAAGAGTCCATGTGCCGTACTTGCCTTGCTTGCACCCAAGAAAGACGGCTCTTGGAGAATGTGTGTGGATAGTAGAGCCATTAATAAAATTACTCTTAAGTATCGCTTCCCCATCCCTCGCTTGGACGATTTATAGGACATGTTAGTGGGTGCCACGATTTTCTCGATATTGGATCTTAGATGTGGCTACCATCAGATCCGAATTAGGGAAGGTGATGAGTGGAAGACGGCTTTTAAGTCAAAGGAAGTTCTCTACGAGTGGTTAGTTATGTCGTTTGGGCTTTCCAATGCCCCGAGCACATTTTTTAGGATGATGACTCACGTCTTCCAACCGTATATGGGAAAATTCATAGTAGTATATTTTGATGATATTTTAGTTTTTAGCACATCTATGCTCGATCACAAGGCCCATCTGAAGATTATCCTTACCACATTGAGGTCGGAGAAATTATTCGTCAATATTAAGAAGTTTACTTTTCATGTGTCGTCTGTTGAGTTGCTTGGATATATAGTGAGTTTGGAGGGCATACATGTTGACCCCAGGAAGGTCCAAGCTATTAAGGAGTGGCCAGAGCCTGCCAATATTCGAAATGTTAGGAGTTTCCATGGCCTAGCTACGTTTTATCGGCGATTCATTCAAGATTTTAGCAGCATCATGCCCCCCATTACTGAGTACATGAAAAGGGGTGAATTTTCTTGGACAACTTTAGCCGCTAAAACGTTTAACACCATTAAATCATGAATGTCGGAAGCTCCCCTACTGCAATTGGCGGATTTTAATAAAGTCTTCGAGTTATCATGTGATTCATCTGGTGTGCGAATTGGTGGTGTATTGAGTCAGGAAGGCCACCCTATTAGGTATTTCAGTGAGAAACTCGCAGAGCCTAAATTGAATTATTCTAACTACGATCAATAGTTTTACGCAGTCATTTAGTGCCTCCAATATTGGCGGCACTACTTACTCCCTAAGGAATTTTTCATTTTATGCGATCACAAAGCGTTGAGATTTATTAACTCTCAAACTAAGGTTAGCCCTAGACATACAAAATGGGTCTCCTATCTTCACGAGTACACATTCATCATCAAAGACCTTAAGGGTACTCTCAACAGCATAGCCGGAGCTCTTAGTCGTGTTTCTTTACTATTGTCTGCGCTAGAAGTTAAGGTGATCGGCTTCGATAGAATTAAAGATGAATATGTCCACTGTCCGGATTTTAAGGACATTTATTTAGCCACTCAAGACAACTCGCCTACGACCATTACGTCTTATTATATTCGTGACGGCTATTTATTCAACCATTCGAAGTTATGTATCCCACATTCCTCCCTACGTCACTTCATTGTTTAGGAGTTGCATAGTGGTGGGTTATGTGGACATTTTGGCCGTGACAAAATGATCACATTAGTAGAAGACAAGTTTTATTGGCCCGGTCTTAAGGCAATGGTTAACAAGATCGTGGGTAGTTGTCGGGCATTCCAATTGGCCAAGGGTAACAAAACCAATGCAGGACTTTATACCCCTCTTCCGATTCCTTCCATACCTTGGGAAGACGTTAGTATGTATTTTATTATAGGCTTACCTATCACGTTTCGACGTCATGACTCTATCTTAGTCGTCGTAGATTGCTTCTCCAAAATGGCCTACTTTATCGCGTGTAGTAAAACCAACGATGCGTCACACGTTGCACAATTATATTTTAAGGAAGTAGTTGGCCATCGAGGCGTTCCAAAATCTATAGTTTCCGATAGAGATGTGAAGTTTACTAGTTATTTTTGGAAGAACTTGTGGAGGATTATGGGCACCAAACTTCTGTTCTCTTCAGCCTACCATCCGCAGACAGATGGGCAAACAGAAGTGGTAAACAGAATTTTAGGTAGTGTACTACGATGCCTTGTGGGGGACCTCAAGGGCACATGGGACCTTCTCCTTCCTCATGCCCAGTTAGCGTATAATAATTCCAAAATAGGTCCACTGGCTTGTCTCTGAATGAGATCGTTCACGGATATAAAGCACCGGTGCCACTCGACTTTATTCCTTTACCGCCATCTTTTAAATCAAGTCAATTTGCACTAGATTTTGCCTCTCATATTCATAATATGCATAAGCACATAAAGGAAATGCTAACCACACAATACACATCTTATCAAGTTCATGCTAACGTACATAAGAGAGCATCTCACTTAAAAGTTGGTGATCTAGTCATGGTGCGTCTCATCCCGGAACGGTTGCCTACGGGCATCATAAAAAAGTTAGTGGATCGGCGAGCGGGACCTTTTTGGATTTAAAAGATATTAGGAGACAATGCATTTCTTTTGGAATTATCAACTGATTGGGGTATTTCCCCTATTTTTAATGTTTCGGATTTAACGTCATATGTTGCTCTGCCGCAAGAACTATCTTCTTGTCCTTTTAGCTCCACTACAGTTTCTAATGGGTTTGGGGTTGAGGGTGTTACTGGATCGCTCCCTCCATGGTCTCCAACGGAGGTACGTTGAATGTTGAAGAACAAGATTTTCCTCCCTTGTTGCCTAACGCTTTTCCAAGGTTTCCCCGGACACACTTTTGCCAGACAGGATTCTACAGGATGAAGTGCTTCCCTCTCCAGATGACGATGTGCACCTCTAATTGATTCGATGGCGTGGTTGTCCCGCCTCCGATGACTCTTGGCTCCCGGAATCGGAGGTGGCTCTCTTGGATGACGCTCTTCTTCAACGGTACCTTCAAGACAACTCATCGGTGATGAGTCCTTTCGAGCGGGGGAGGATTGATGGAGACATCATCCCCCAACTTGCTAATGATGATGGCATGCTAGCGGAAGATCCTCCTTCGTCGGCTTCAAAAGACTTGCGTCGTCATGGTGATCGTGTGGAGCAACGCTATAACCTCCACCCTCGGTGCAAGGCCGCTTCGTAATAATTAGTTGATTACTATCAAATTTTATTTGGATGAACATATTTCGTTATTTGCTTAAGCTTGCTTAATTATTTCCTTATGGTTTAAACTTTAGAGTGTATGTTTATTTAAATGGGCTGCATGTAGCCTAGTCATTATTGTAAGCCTATATAAGGCCTAGGATATTTCTTTATGAAGGTAATTTGGAAAGAGAATTTAAAACCCTAAAAGCTTTCCCCCTTGATTCCTCCTCCTCTCTCTTTCTCTATGGTTCGGCCGACCAAGCCCCTCCTCCCTCTTCAAGCTGCCAACATCTCTTCATCTCCCCTCCCTCACCACTCAGACACCAACCTTCCACTGCTCCAAGCCCCCACCATCACAAGCCCTCTCTCGGCCACCACCTCCTCCCAACCGTAGCCGCCACCAAGTCCATTACCCCACTTTGTCTTCCTCATAAATCATACCCCCCATCCCTTCCTCTACCTCCACCCACAAAACTGAATCCCCTAAACTCCTCTTTCAAGTCTACATCCGACCACCACGAGCATGACGCGATGACGGCGGAATAACCTTTCTCCATCTAGAGTAACTCCGACGGAGCCGTGGACTAGCGTTACAAGTGAGATAGTCGGAATCATCCATTCTGACTTGCTTAACGAAACTTCTACTCCCGTGTGTTTCCCTCTTTGATATTTTTGTGGCGGCCAATTGTTGCGTTTGATTTTGAAGCTTGAAAATAAATCGTGGTGTATTTCAATTGACTTGTGTTCATCTTAATTGATTTATTTTTCGAAAGGTTTGACGAACCTCATAGCTTTTTGTTGGGAGAGATGTACCTTTTTTCGGATCGTAATTTTGGTAGATCTCTTTTGTTAGAACCCGATCGGTCTGATCTAATATTGATCCTTTTAGCCGGAACGGATATTAACCTATAGCCTCTATTTGGTCCCAAACAGTTTGGCTACCCGTGCGTTAGCATAATCGTGATAAAATTGCTTGGAGTGTGCGCTGCAAGAACTTCTGTGTGAGTGTCGATTTTAAATTATCGAGAGGCAAACTTAATAATCCGTAGGTCTCCCGGTGACGATGCTTAGGCCTGAATAAGTAACACATGTAACTTCCCACAATACTACTCGGGGGAGAGGGTAAACCGGCAATATGCAGCCCGGTTTTGCAATAAACTAGGGTTTACCCAATCATTTGCCACCCAAAGCACTCAAAGTCGAGATTCATAGTAAGTGCAGTCTCTGGTCTTTTATCCATTTATAGATCTGTAACGCAATTGCAGGGACAATGTAAAATGGTCACGAAGGCACGGTCGAGACTAGGAAGATAAGGAAAGTGAGAGAAATGTTGTGAAAACCCGGCCAGGCGTTAGGATCAAAATGACCAAAGCAACATACCTTACGTGCGGTATGCTTCACGTGCAATGCGCATACACATGGGGCGTGCCCTACACTTAGCCGATGACTGCATAGGGTGCACTCATGCATGGAGCGAGCATGCGGGGTATGCCACCGTGTGTAGATTGCGAGTGCCTAGGGTGTGCCCCCAAGCACAAAGCATGCATGTGGGGTTCACCCCATGCACAGATCACGTAAGAGTGTCGGGTGCGTCCCCATGTCAGAGCACTCTTGGTGGGTTTTCTCTGTGCATGGCACGTGCGGGCGAGGTATGCACTATGCACAAAGCACGCATTCGCGCAGGGGGTGCCCCTATACGCGATGCATGTGCGCGTGGTTTACCCGAGTGTGTGGGTGCACAGTGTGCGGTAGAGCACCTGTGCACGTGGGGTGCATCGCCACCAACAGTGCACATTCGCACGTGGAGTGCCCCTGCACATTACGGCTTGACATGTTGTATTTTCTAATAGGTTGTCCCTTGTGTGTTCTGTCCACTCTTGCGGGAGCTCCCATAGATGCCAGTCTTTGGCGCTGCACTCGGTCAACTTGTTGGGGGCCGGCGAGTTATTTGGCGGTGGTCTGGCGACCAGGCTCCACCGGCCACCGCAGGGAACTTAAACCCGAGAGTAGGGTTGCTCTAATTAATATGCTCCCGGTGATGCCCAGCCGCCCTAATTCTCTGGTAGCATTCACACTACTACACCACCCTGGATAATGCTCCAGGGGTCAACCTTCCCTCCGGTGGTGGCCTGACAGTCCTACGCCGCCAACCGCAACCGTGAAAATAAAAAAGTGAAAAATTTACTTTCCAGGTGCCGCCGGAGCGGCTATTTCCGGCATCACCATGGCTCACCACCGCCTGGGAGGAACATACCTAGTGGTATAACACCGTCCCAATGCCACCACTATCGGTGGGCAGGGCTTACCACGTACGACCACCACCTGACTTGGAGCTTAGCTTGGGTGGCACCGACAGTGCTCCGACCACTGGTAGGTGCATGATGTAAGCCATGAAGATGAGAATGGGGAGGGGAAAAGTTTCCACTCATCGCACTAGATCGAGAATCCTTTTGGATTAAAATAAATTTTAATGAAATAATAAAATGCAAGCTTCTAAATTAATTACTTCGACTGTGGAGGTTCCCGAAATGTGATAGCGCCTTTCTCGAGAATACCCTCTTGACTAACCTTAGGTTGATCGATTAAGACCCTCGTCCCATCGAAACCACAAAGATTGGTTTAGGCAGTGAACCTTACTATTGGATTTGACTCTAATCCGGAAGATTTATAACGTCCTTTCTCGAGGAGTGCACGCAACTCATTTTATCTTTGAGTGATCTTCTCATATCCACAACCTCTCATTAAAATCTAGTATATTGATCTTAGGTCGAAAAATATATTTGCGATCTCTGAATTCGACGCAATTAAATTCAAAGACAAATCGAAGTGAACAAAGTAGAGTGCTTGACAATTTTGACAAATAAAACAAGTTTAATTCATTCCGAAGTTCATCATGATCAACTGTTAAATGAAGTTTAGTTACTCATCACGATAAGAGAATTACAAAAGAATGTTGAAAGAGACATGACTATAAAAGAAGTTTAATTTTGAAAAAAAATTCTCACTTTTTTGATAATTCTAGTTCAAATTTTGTGAAAATAATTTTTCCAAATCTTCTAATTTTCATGAAAATAATTTTCAAATTTTAATGCGAATAATTATTTTGATTTAAATAATTCTTCTTCCACCACAGGTGTTGGTTTTTCATGTTCGCAAGATTAACCGGAAAGAATCACGAGTTATGAGAATAATTATTTAGATCCGAATTTTTGTTCCTCTTTTTCCACACCGCAATCTTATTCTAATTTTTTGGGAAGCTTCACAATTTCAATTTGATCCACCTCCCCAAAATTTAGAAAATATTATCACTTGTTCTAATTTTTGTTCTTCTAACTTTGGGGACTTCTCACAATTTCAGGTTGATGCTCCTCCCTAAAATATAGAAGAAATTAATACTTTTTCTAATAAAGCTTTTAATTTTGGGGAATCGTCGAAAATTCAAATTCTTTCTCCTCTCCAAAATTTAAATGAACATTTTTTCTTGTTCTAATGATTTTTCCACTTCTTCAAATATTTTACTTATGGCGGAACATGAATCTTCATGTGCCTCCTTATTGTCTTATTCTAAAGAGGAAGAAGAATTATTATATGAAGAATTTGTTGATATTATGGGTACACAGGGTGACTTAGATGAAGAACATATTTCTTCTCTTACTACACATGATACTTATTTTCATGAATTTTCAAGCATCTCTTATAAATATTTGGAATTGAAATTCATGAAAATGATGTGCCCAATAATTTTATTTTAAATGAATTTTTAGATAATGATTTTAATTTAGAAAATAAAGAAGCAGAGACTAATCAAATAGTTTCGCAAAATCCTCCTCCTTGCAAAAAATTTTCTGGCATGTTTATTTTTGATTTTTCTTGCACTAATAATTTTCGGATAACAGATGAGTCGTTCCAACCAACTGCTGTCCTCGATCCATTTTCCGCTCATCTGCAATGATTCAAATCACCTCAGATATAGATTGGTGATTTGAACCTACATTTTCAATTCTGCCGCAAGAAGAAAATCAATAAGAAAGCGGAGGAGTAGCCGGACAAGCAACTTTGGCGTATTCACCCAAGCGTGAATTAAGGGAGTTGTTCGTGCACTTAAACTTTTATTTTCGTTTTTCTTAATAAAACCGTCTAACTTAAAGACTGGAAAATGAAAAGCGTTTTTTCGAGACACCTCTTGCCTATCATTTACATTTTTTTAAATTTTTTTTAATCTCTTCTCCTTTTCTTTTCCCACTTCTACTTGGCATATAACCATTGAGAATAATGTTTATTTTTAAGTATGTGGGTGGATCTCATTTATTGTTTTTATTTTTTAAAAAAGAACAAAAACATTTTAAAAATTCTTTAAAATATTTTTAAAAAATGTTTTGTTTTTATTTTAATCAAAAAATACAAAAAATAGAAAATCGGAAGTTCAATTCTTGGAAAGGGCTTTGTTGGGCTTTCATCCCACAAAACCACCGAGTACCTTGCGAACCCATCACTGGGTAGTCCTCGGGAAGTACAAAAAATAAAAAAAATTAGGAATATAATTTTTGTTTTTAGTATTTATGTCTTAAAAAATTTTTTTTAAAAAATAATAAACTCCTACTTAATTTTTTATGATTTTTTAAAAAAGCTTTGAGTTTATTTATAAGAATTATTATAATTTAAGAATTTCTAATCTTTTATTTCATCATTGTTAGTTAGATTTAATTTTTAGGTGATTTGATTTTATGAAATACTTTATGAATTAAATTTGTTTAGAGTAACTTATTTAGCACTTTTCTCTATAATTCTAATTAGTGTCAATTTTATAGTTCTTAACTCAATAATTTTTAGATTTTAATTCTAGCACCCTATGTTTTAAGATTCTTAGGAAATTTTAATTTACTATAATTGCTCTCTAAATATTTGAAATTTAATATAAATTTGTTTCGCCTTTCCATTTGTTCCTTTTATTTTCTTGTTAGCTCATATGTCATGGGGATAAGAGGATAAAATTCATTATGAAAGAATTGGTAAGCCTCTGAATACCAATTGATAGATAGGAGATATACCTGATTTACTCTAGAGGGGGGGAGGGGGGTGAATAGATAATTAAAACTTTTATCTGTTTTTAAATATATCAGAGTAAAATAGGCGATAATTATAGTGGTATAAAATGGAATGCAACCTAAGCAAAACTATACTATCACAGCTCAACAAGAAGAAAAAGAAAATAGGCAAACAGACAAGACAAGAATTTTATAGTGGTTCCCCAAACTAGGTACATCCACTCTTCTACCACCATGGCAGGAATCCACAATCAGGTTTTTGATCAGGTGACTACCACCACAAGATCTATTACCAGGGAGATCTCGCAACCCTTTAGGTTTTGATCAGGTGCCCAAAAACCAAGAATAAACTTTTGAAGGGAGTTTATAAACGCTTTTACAGGAGGTTGAGAGAGATTTGATGTTATCTTCTCTTTTCTCTATACAACAGAGAAGACTAGTGGATTGCTTGTGTCAAAGCTCCTTCTGAAATGACTTGGAGCCTTGCTCAATGTGTAGGTCTTCAGCCTTAACTTGATGTGATCCAGGAATTTCTGACTGATTCAGAGTTATTGTCCTTGAGAATTCTTGGACTAGAAGTTGAAGAAGACTCTTGTTATTTGATTGTTGTTCTTCTTCAGTCTTCAGAAAGATCATGGAGAAAATAAAATGTTTTCTGTATAGGGAGAGAGTTCTGTATCTTTTCACTGTATGCTCTATCTTGTGTTGCCACTATTTTTCTTTTCTGTTTAACTCCAATGTTAATTCTTGTCTCAAAAGAGAAAAATCTCTTTTATATTGTACTATCAAAAATTCTCCTTTGAAATTTGAATTCCAAGCATTAATTGTTGATCTGTCTAGGCAATGAAATGACTGGAAAATTCAATAAAGAGTTTCACCAACTATCCCAATAAATTAAGCAAGTAATTATTCATGATGAAGTCCATAATTAATGTTGCCAATAATGACAAAATTAAGTGGAATATAAGCATTAATTACTTCAAGAATTACTGCAAAATAATATAAGAAATAAGGACAGAATAAGGAAAACTGGTATGTCTGGCTTATGACAGAATTCATCAAGCTCTAAACATAATTCGTCGACCGGAGTTACAAGTTCGTCGAGCTGATAATTCATGTTTGTCGACCAGAGCTCAGCAAACTGCATTCTGCAAATAACTAGCCAATTCTGCGCTCGAAGTTCGTCGACCAAAGAATTTGTCTTCGTCGAGCAGAGTTCAGAGAACATAAGCTGGAAAGAATATGTTGAAGTTAAACTCTAGATTTTGTCGAGTAGAGAACCTGTCTGAGTGAAGAGATCGTCGACCTGAGCTCGAATATCATCGAGCTCAACTTAGAGAATTAACTTTGAGTTCGTCGATCTGCGATTGACGATTGTCAAGATGAGTTCGAAGAATTTTGAACTGATAATTTTAACTCTGAATTCTTCTAAGTCTTGAGTCTCCTGAATTCTTCTGCTGGCTGGTCTATGAATGTTGAACATAATGACTTAGCTTAAACTGTAGGACTCATACACTTGACCCTGGCTATACAATCTGGGTCAAACTCATCCTAATTAGTGAACCTAGACCAAATCCAAAGTAGGGATCCAACAATCTCCCCCTGTTTGGGTGAGGTCACTAACACAAATAAAGAAAATAATCACACAGCATGATAAAATATATCTGGCAGAAAATTAAAATATCTAGTAGATATGTACATTAGTGCTTCATGATTAACAGAATAGAGTTCAGAAAATGAAAACTAAACATAACAGTCATTTATTTTTCCTTGGTTTTTCTTTCTCAGCTTTTTCAGATTAATCAGTGGGCTGTTTGAATATGATTTCTCTGTTAGGATTTGCAGCTTCTCTTTTAGACATAGTCATGTCTGATGCTCCAATGATGTTAACAGAAGTTTATCTTGGAACTACAACTTCTGGATGCAGATTCATATAATCATCTACATTGAAAAATTTGTTAGCTTTAACATACCTTTTTAATTCTTTTCTCCTGTAAGAAGACATTGTAGTATACTGAGATGGATCTTTGCCTTCAGCTTTAGCTTTTTTTATCAGAGAGAGTCCAACCAGTTATTGAAGTCTAGCCATCTTAGTAGTTATTTTTGGTTCATGATCAACAAAGGGAACTGGTGGAGAGTAAGGTCTTTCAGAAATAACATCTTTTTCAGATTGATCAATTTCAGATACTTTTTTTTGTATGTCCTGCTTCTGATGCTGCTATTGATGTCTGATGCTGCTTGAAGAGTGTTTCTGCTTACTCCTTCCTGAAGATTTGTATTGTTGCCTTTGGTATGTTTGAATGTATGGAATAGATCTATGAGGTACATTCCCTGAAGCACCTGCTGCTTGAGGAGGAGGAGGAGGGGGACCTCTCCAATTCCTTTGAGAAGGAGGAGGAGAGTACCTTCTGCTCTTCTTCCTTATTGTTTACTCATTTTAGATAGCCACATCCATTTAGGCATCCCTGGGAAAGGAGTAATTTTTGCAACATATAGTTGGGAGTGTCTGCATTGGGCTTGGGCTTTGGAACAACCTTAGTAGGAGCTTTCCTTTTCTTAGCAATCTTCTTCTTTGCCCTTGAATCATCAGATTCATCAGAGTCTTCATAATCATTATCATCATCAGATGATCCTGGAGGATTGTCATATAAAGCATCAATTGCCTTCAAGATATCTTTAGAGATCTGCTTCTCAGCCTGAGGCTGTACAAGAATTGTTTGCTCTACAACACTTTCAAAAACAGTCTTATTTTCTTCTTCAATATCAGCAAGAATAATATCATCCAGATTTGGTAGGGGACTATCATCCATTTTATAAGTAGGTGGGGAAAGAGCTTTGGGAGGGGAGATATCCTTTTGCTCTGGGGCAGATACTAGTTCAAGAACATTCTCAGTCACATGTTCTTCTGTAATTACTGGAGCTGCAAAAATTGCCTTTAGTTGATTAACAACTTCAGGGCTTATTGGAGAAGAATAGGAAACTATAGACAAAGAGTGCTTTGGGCAGACTTCTAGAAGATAATTTAAATAAGCTGTGTCAAAAAAATTTAATAAATTGTAAATATCTATTGTGGGATTGACAAGACAATCACCAACATTCGAAACTTCTGGCATGTTTATTTGCTCAACTGTATAAAGCATATCAACTGCTGCTATCTCAGCCTCTATAAGCATATATACATATATAACTGCATCTACAGGCTCATCTATCTGAAATACTATTGTCGCTGCTGCTGGAGCTACTTCTTCATCGAGCATCTCCCCCTGCCAGGTTTTAGTGGATACTGGAATCAGGCCCCTAGAAGAAGAAGGGACAGAGGTGGCAGCAAATAGGGCAGCAAGAGATGAGATAGAGGCAGCAAGATATGTGATTGCCTCTATAATAAGTTGCCTGATGACTGGAGTTATGTGCTTCGAGAGGGTGGCAATGAAATGGGATTCCATATCCATAAACTTAGGTGGAGTTTGAGTGGATACAGATGGATGAATGGGAGGAATTACATCAGGAGGAGTAACATCTTGCATGATGTCATCCTGAGAAGGTGATGCTGCAGGAGATGGAATAGGAGTGGAAATGTCATGTTGAGTTAAGGTTGGTGTAGATGGTAAGGAGGTTAGCAAATGAAAAGTGGAGGATGACATGAATGTATGAGGATGTATGTTAGTGAGATGAGGTGGTAATGGAGATCGAGGTGGTATGATGTGTTCTGGGGATTCTGTAGGAGATTGTTAATGCATTGCTGAGGCAGGTGGTTGTAGAGGTGAATTAGGGGGAATAAATGAGTATGGTTGTTGTTAACCCCGAAATCGGCGATCCTTCCTAAGGTAGCTAGCTCGCTCATCACGGCCTGCCCCGGGACCCTCCTGGAGTCTGTGATCTCCTAGTTTGGGCAGAAAGATTTTTCTGTCCGCTCAGGTCGCGCGACTGCGCGGTCTCAGTGGTCTGACCCCCCAGGCCGCGTGCCTTCCCTTGGTCCGCATGGCCCGCAGACTGCTTCTGCGGTCTGCCTCTGTAGGCTGCCCCCTATTTCAGCTTAACCACAAAGTTGTTTCCGCAGGTCTCTCTCTGCCGGACTCAACTTCCTATCCGCACAGGCCGGCATCAGGTCGCGTTCATCTTCAGCTTAACCACAGCTATCTCAACAGATGCTCCTTTGCCGGACTCGGACTCCTGTCCACTCAGGCCGGCTGTAGGTCGTACATCCCTTCACCCAGCTACATGGGCAGCCGACTCCTCCAGCTTACCTACAGAGCGCAGACTACAACTCCTGCTACCCGCCAAGACCAGAAATCTCCAAGTCCCTCGCGAGCTGGGCGGACTCGAATTGTGATTAATACTTCCAGTCCTCCTCCAGTGGTGAACCTCAACAGCCTCAATAGCTAGGCTTTCCATCTCCAATATATGCGGACTCAACTTTGCAGCAGCCGCGGACTCGGCGGACTCGGCGGACTCTCCTCGCAGTCTGCCCTTCCCTTAGACAGCACCAGCTTCTCGGCAGCAGCAGGATCTTTTCCTCCTCAGTCCGTAGGGCTGTCTCAGGCTAAGATAATAGTGGCAGCTTCCTCCTCAGTCCGCAGCCTTCGTGTGGACTCCGTCAGCAGTCGTGGACTCCCTCCAGTCCGCCGCTCAGCAAGTCCTCCAGAGAGCAGTCCCAGTCCGCATATCCTAATGCGGACTCGCGATACTCTGCGGGCGCTCTGCTGCCTGCACCCCTTACAGCTCGCTCAATTCAGTAGTGGTGGACTCCGCAGATTCTCCTCGCAGTCCGCGACATAGCTTCCAGCATCCGCCATCCCAGCAGTAGGCAGATAGTCCCAGCTCGGCAGTGACGGACTCCGCGAACCCACGCCGCAGTCCGCCACTATGTCTCCCATCTCGCCAACATCAGCACCGGCTTTAGTGCAAAGTCCCAGTCCCTGCTGCCTGTTGTGGACTCGGTGGACTCCACCTCCATCTCGCTCAAGTTACCGTCTCACCCGGGGTAATGTCACCGCAAGCCGTTACCTCCTCGGGCCTATAAATAGCCCCCCATGCCTCTGCATTCCGACTCGACGCTTGGGTATCGGAGGCTCTCGTCATCGCCAAGGTGCTCACGCCCGAAGTCAGTCAGCAAGCCTTCCTGCGGACTCCGTTTCCAGTCCGCATCCGCCTCTGCGACTTTAGCCGCACAGCCTGCCGACATGGATTTCTAGTCCGCGCGGTCTGTTTCCTTAGATTAGCCGCGCAGTCTACCAACCTCCATTGTTCAGTCCGTGCGGCCTCCTCTAGCGTCCTTCTTCCTTAGCCGCCCGCTTCCCGCTTGTACCCTTTATTGCTTTATTGTAAAGGTGTATTAACAGCTTGTAACTCTCGCTATTAATAAAAGGAAAGCCCGTCGCGAAAGTGGAGTTTAAGCCGTGGCGGGCGAAGTCTGCTGTTACCGCTGCTAGCGGCCCCTTCTCTTTCTCTTCTTCCTAGCTCATCTCAGCTCACTCGGCAAGCAACCTACAAGCACAACCGTCATATTAGCCATCTGCTCGACAACTCCTGATCATCCTCCTCCTCTCTTCAGCCTTCCCGGCTGCTCTCAGCACCCTCTCCTCTATCCCCGCAACCCCTTTGACAAGCGCTTGCTCCACTCTCGAGCACTCAGAAGCTTCCCTCTTCCATCTACTCCTCTATCCCCGCAACCTCCATCCTCTTCCTCTCCTAGCTTGTGAGATCGAACACCCCTCCGTGTTAGCTGTGCCCCGGTGCCATTTTCGCGCATCAACAGTTAACACGCAACCTTCAGATCCGATCAGATGATGAACAGCGACAGTTAACCATGTCAGATCGCCAACCGGCCGAGAACTTTGCTCCAAGTCCTAGAGATGATCCTCTCTGGGAAGCCTTTGAGCAATCACGTCGTGAGAATGCTCAGCATTTCCAAGCCATCAACCAGATTCTTGCTGCAATCACACAGCGACTAGACACTCATCCAGTAATAGCTCCAATTGCTTCAGCTGCTCCAATCAACCCAACCCCAATGTTGGAGCATCAGCAAGCTTATCCTCCAGCTCGCCCGCCGGTCTATCCTCCTCCTTATACAGCAACTTTCCTGTAAGGTCCTGCAGCTCCTCTGCGACCTCAAGATGAAGAATTTGCAGCTCGCCAAAACTTCTTCCGGGAAGCAGCCCGGGAAAGTCCTGCTAGATTTCTCAATTTTCAGGGAAGTCATCCCTAACCTGCAGCTCCTACATTTGCTCCTCCTGCAGCAACTTTTCCTTTTTATCGTCCTGCTTCTTTTGTAGCTGCACCTTATGCCCCTTCTTTCCTTATGTTGTAGGAGATCAAAAAAAACCTTCACCATTCACAGAGAATGTTCGCCAGGAGCCAACTCCAGCTAACTTCACAGAACCCGGTTACCAATCTACAACGGAGAGACTGATCCAGTAAAGCATCAGCAAGCCTTTGAGTCAGTCGTTGCTCTCAAGACTCTATCAGGTGCAACCAAGTGCAAGCTTCTTGTAACTACTTTTGATGGGTGTAGAAACCGAACAGAGAACAAACCGAAATGGTTTTAACTGAAATTTTATTATCCGAAAAAGGTATATATTACAAAGGTATGCCCTCCCTTATATAGAATGGAGGAGAGATGAGAGAATACAAATAAGAGATGTGGGACTAAAAATTTACAGGACTAAGCGGACTATACAAAACAAACCGCACAAGCAGGGCTAACCGCACGGCTACCACCAGAGAGGAAGAGAGACTGCCAGGGTAGACCGCCAGACCGCCCGGTCTCCAAGCCGGCTAAGACAGACCGCCAGACCGCACGGTCTTCAACCCGCCAAGACAAACCTCCAGACCGCCCGGTCACCAACTTCAACACTCTCCCTCAAGCTGGAGCATATATATCGATCATGCCCAGCTTGTCGCAGATGTGGAAAAAGGAAGCGGACACCGGCTTGGTGAAGACATCTGCCAACTCGTTGTCGGAAGTGACAAATGGAGTGCAAATCTGTTTCTTCAATATTTCTTCCCGAATAAAATGACAGTCGACTTCTATGTGTTTTGTTCTCTCATGAAAGACCGGATTTTTGGAAATGTGTATCGCGGCCTTATTGTCACAGAACATAGGAAGAGGATAGTTGTAAACCTCTCCTAAGTCAAGCATGAGAGCCCGCAACCACTTCAACTCACATGTAGTCGATGCCATGCTGCGATATTCCGCCTCTGCACTAGACCTGGAAACGACAGACTGTTTCTTGCTCTTCCAACTCACAAGATTGCCTCCAACAAATGTGCAGAAACCTGAAGTCGATTTGCGGTCCCCTTTGTCATCCGCATAGCTTGAATCAGAGTAAGCTTCAACCCTTAGGTGACCATTCTTCTGAAATAGGAGTCCTTTCCCTGGAGCAGCTTTAATATACTCTAATATCCTCAGAGCAGATTGTAGATGACACTCCCTCGGAGCTTGCATGAACTGGCTCACCTTGCCAACAGCATAAGAGATGTCGGGTCTGGTTACCGTGAGATATATGAGCTTGCCCACCAGACGCCGGTATCTCGTAAGATCAGAGAGAAGAGGTGAGTCATCTGTCCAAGTTTTGTCTTCTCCAGCAGCCATAGGACAACGTGCAGGTTTAGCACCAGTGAGTCCTGCTCCTTTAAAAGATCAAGAGCATACTTCCGTTGTGAAAGGACCATGGAGTTGGACTTTCTAGAGATTTCAATCCCCAGAAAGTATTTTGGGGAGCCCATATCCTTTGTGACCAGATGTTGACGAAGGTGTTTTTGGTCATCAATACCCCATCCTGGTCATCGCCAGTAAGAAGAATGTCATCAACATAAACCGCAAGAACAACAAGACCAGAGGCGGTTTTCCGAACAAAGAAGGAGTGATCTGCTGAGCTTCTTGTAAAACCAATGGCCGCAACAATGCCACTGAACTTGTCAAACCAGGTACGAGGACTCTGCTTGAGGCCATAGATAGCCTTCTTTAGCCGGCATACTCGTGTCTCCCCCGGAGCAACATACCCAGGAGGTTGCTCCATGTAAACATCTTCCTGCAGATCACCATAGAGGAAGGCATTCTTAACATCTAGCTGCGAGATGGGCCAATCTCTGTTGACAGCCACTGAGAGAAGAACCCGAATAGTACTGAGTCGAGCCATGGGAGAGAAAGTGTCAAAGTAATTAATCCCATAAGTTTGGGTAAAACCCTTGGCAACCAGGCGAGCCTTATAACGATCCACACTGCCATCCGGGAGAAACTTCACCACGAAGACCCAGCGACAACCAACAACATCTGTGCCGAAAGGAGGCAGAACAAGGGTCCAGGTACCCCGTTCAGTGAGAGTAGCAATCTCCTCATCCATGGCAACTTTCCAGTGAGGAATAGTAAGGGCGTCCTGGTAGGAACGGGGGGTGGCAGTGGCCGAGATAGCCAGTGCAAAAGCTCTGCGAGTAGGGGTAAGACGATCGTAGGAAACAACTACAGCAAGCGGGTGTTGGGTACAGGCCCGAACCCCTTTGCGAAGAGCAATCGGGAGATCCAGGTCAGTAGGTGCCTCAGTATCCGGAGGATCCGTGGTGGAGAGAGCTGGCCCAGGAGTAGAGAGAGATGGCAGCGGAGTGGAGGGAGAAAGCGGAGTAGAGGGTGGAGATGATGAGGATGGGGAAGACGGTGGAGTCGGTGGAGAGGGCGGAACATCAGTGGGAGCAGAGGGAATGGATGGGTTGGTATGATACGTAGGATCAGGAGGAGTAGAAGAGGAAGCGGGAGAGAAGTAAGATGCATTATCAAAGAAGGTGACATCCGCAGAGACAAATTGCTTGCGGGTAACAGGGTCAAAGCAACAATATCCTTTCTGAGTGGGAGAGTAGCCCAGAAAGACACATTTGGTGGCACATGATGAGAGTTTATCACGGGTGGCAGCGGGAGAGTGCATAAAAGCGGTGCACCCAAAGATGTGCAGAGGAAGAGGAAAGGGATCCTTGTCCGGATAAAGAATGGAGAAGGGGGTAGCACCGTGGAGAACTGTGGAGGGAAGGCGATTGATGAGATAGCAGGAGAGGAGGACAGCATAGCCCCAATAGGAGCGAGGAACATGCATTTGAGTCATCATAGTGCGAGCGACATCAAGGAGGTGACGGTTTTTGCGTTCCACTACCCCATTTTGTTGTGAGGTGTAGACACAGCTGGTTTGACGAAGAACACCATGGTGAATACAAAAGGAGGAGAAGTTGTGGCTAAGATACTCCTTAGCATTGTCAGAACGAAGGAGTTTAATAGACGTATCAAACTGAGTCTTAACCATAGAATAAAAGGAGGTCCAAATAGAGAATAGCTCAGAGCGATCTTTAAGAAGATATACCCACGTACATCGAGAGAAATCATCAATGAAGGTGACAAAATAGGAACTACCTCGACCGATGGTGAGGTTAGGAGCGGGACCCTATATGTTAGAGTGAACGAGGTCGAACGGACGGGAAGAGCCCCGACTTTGCGTTGGTGGGAAGGATGAGTGGTGATGTTTGCCAAGTTGACATGCATCACAATTTAGAGGAGGATGATGAGGAGGGAGGTGCGGCAGGAGCTGTCGTAGAATTCGAGGAGGAGCATGTCCAAGGCGAAGATGCCATTGGAGAAGATCTGTAGAGGAGGAGGAGAAGGCGGATAGAGCAGAAATGTTGTCGAGGAAGTAGAGGCCACCACTCTCAGTCCCGGTAGCAATCGTCCGTTGGGAGTCCGGATCCAGAAAAGCACAAGATGTAGGGGTGAATATGACAGAACACCGTAGTTGCTTGCATAAAGAAGTAACCGATAAAAAATTGCACGGAAACTTGGTCACATAGAGGGTATCAGTCAAGCAGAGAGATGGAGTGACTTGAACCATGCCCGTCCCATGGACCGGGGAGGGAGATCCATCAGCAACAATGACCGGGGCAACTGAGCATGTGGGTCAAGAAGAGATAAACATTGAGGATTGCCTGTCATATGATTTGTTGCACCAGAGTCGATTAGCCATCTTTCGCGAGTAACAACATGAGCACTACCAGAAGAGGTGACCACGGAGGCGGACAGGCTGGAGGAGGGGAAAGCCATGGAAGCAAGAGAGGAGCAAACTGCGACGATAACAACAAGCTGTGAGAAGGGAAAAGAGCACCAAGCCGGGCGAACAGAAAACAGGTCGGGCGGCTAGGAAGGCCGCTACCAAGAAGCAGAGCAAAGCAGAGGGAAAGAAGTCGCACGACCTGAAAAAGTCGGGCGAACAGAGGAGAACAAGTCGCATGGCAAAATATGAGGCCGGGGCGACTAGCAAGCAGGAGCGGGTAGAAGGCAACAAGAAGTAGAGCGCGGCGAATAGAGGAGATCGCGAAAACGGTTCGCGAAAAAGAAGGGGCCAGCCCCGCGGACAGGTCGCGCAGACAGACGGAGAATCAAGTGGCTAGAAAGCAGTCAAAGGCCCAGCGGGGAAGAGGTCGCGCGGACTGAGAAGGCCGAGCTAACAGAAGAGAAGAGGAGGCAAGAAGCAGCGACTACAACAAGTCGCAGACCGGGCGAACAGAAACAGGCCGCAACGACTAGGAGGTTGGAGAGGCAAGAAGGAACCAGGAGCGCGGGGACAACGAGACAGGTCGCGGCGATGAATAGTAGCAGGAGAAGAGAACCAAGGAGAAGCAAGCCGCGTGAACAGGGCGGCGGACAGAAGAGAGGGCAAGCCGCAAGACAGGTCGCGGAGAGCGGAAAACAAGCCGCGAGAATCAGAGAGTGCACACAATCAGGAGGAAACGACCGTGTCCTCTGATACCATGTAGAAACCGAACAGAGAACAAACCGAAATGGTTTTAACTGAAATTTTATTATCCGAAAAAGGTATATATTACAAAGGTATGCCCTCCCTTATATAGAATGGAGGAGAGATGAGAGAATACAAATAAGTGATGTGGGACTAAAAATTTACAGGACTAAGCGGACTATACAAAACAAACCACACAAGCAGGGCTAACCGCACGGCTACCACCAGAGAGGAAGACAGACTGCCAGGGTAGACCGCCAGACCGGCCGGTCTCCAAGCCGGCTGAGACAGACCGCCAGACCGCGCGGTCTTCAACCCGCCAAGACAAACCTCCAGCCCGCCCGGTCACCAACTTCAACAATGGGAAAGTGAGGGACTGGTTTTATGGCCTCCATCCCCACTCCATCGCCTCCTTCGTTGATCTACGAAGGGAGTTTATTCTCAGGTTCTCTACCTCCACCAAGAGAAAGGGCGGTCCTGAAGCCCTCTTTGAGATCAAGCAGCACAGCGGTTAAACTTGTTCTCAGTTCGTTGATCGATTCCAAAGAGAGATTTTGGACATCGAGGTCACCGATCAAGAAATGTATAGAGTAGCTCTTATTCACGGTCTTTGTGAAGGGCCACTCAAATTCGAAGCCAATGTCCGTGCTCCAAGGACATATCAAGAGTTGATTGCTCTATCCAACTCGTACATCTGAGGCGAAAAGAGCAACCTAGGATTTGTCTCCAAGCTCTTATCAGAGAAAGATCCTTTTCACAGGCATCCTCCATGGTCTCCTCACAATCATTTCCCTTCTCACTCAAGAAAGGAGAAAAGGTTTCAATGCCTTCGATACTCCTTCCCGAGCCATGATCGTGCTCAAGACCCATTGCTGCCACCAGTCCCATCTTCTCAAACAGCTGTAGTTCATCAGCAGTAAGACAATGACTTGCATGAGTCTGATTTCGACGAGGACATGCAAGAAGTAAGCCAAATCATGAAAGATAGGGCAAACTATAAGAAGCCCTATCGCCCAACCGATCAAAGATCTAGAGAATCCGAACCATACTATGAATTTGACAAAGAGTCAGGTCATCTAACAGAAGACTGTCGAGCACTCCGCCAGCTTGTGCAAAGGATGCTCCGGCAGGGTAAGATGACCTGCTTCCCAAAGAAGATCACCCTGATCCATCAACCTCAAATGGCAAAGGAGTCGCAGATGTTCCTTGCTTCTCAAAAGGAGTGAATCTAGTCCAAGATCCTCCTCTCCTTGTTGTTAACCAAGCTGTCGAATGCTTCGATGCCGACCACGAGGGTGTGCTTGGAAGGCTATTCTAAACAAGCAATGGACTTCACAGTCCTCCAAAGCTCCTCACAACTTTGATGGGTTATCTCTACTCATACCCCTTTTCAAACATTTCTCTTTTCGGACATCTTTATTACCAAAAACTTCTCAGTGTTCTTTCTTGCTTTTTAACAAAGCTTTTATCAGAGATCTCATACTGACACAGTTCCCCTCTTGTGATGCTTCCTCCTCTATCTTTTCTCTTTGCCCAAGAGATCACTACACCAATGAGATATCGCCAAGTCTTGCTATAGGCCCCCTCGAGATTGGATTCCGGCGTAAGACCACAACGACCACATATTGCGGGGAGTGTTCGCATATGTGTAGTGGATGCTATCCAACTCTCATGCGGAGGAATACGGGACTTTAGATCCTAGCCAGCATCTGACACAGAGTTTATTCTAGGGGAGCCCCATGTGTTAGCTCTGTAATGCCTCGCAAAGGATACATTACAGTTATGATGATCTTTGCTTGAAAAGTAATGGCGATCAAGCGTAGCCTTGTCTCTTCGATCATCACCTAACTGTGATGGCCAAATACTCTCTGGTACTCTCGATCCGTGCCTTCGCGGTTCCCACAACTCCACTGATCAGTCCACAGACAAGCAATATGCACTTGGCACAACTAGTCTCATTGATCAGTGATGCTTGTGCCCGAGGCAAGAGAGTAGTGCTTCTAGCGATGCTTCTCAGGATCTTCTCCTTGCTTTTCTCTTTTGTGCCCTCCTAGAGGATGCGCGGCCAACCCGCTTTGAGTAGGACTACACTCGGGATGATCTCCTCAGGAAAGCGATGCATAGGCCCACGGGGAACACCTCTGGCAGCATTTCGCCTTCTTTAGTCACCTCCGAGTATAAACCTCCTTTTTGTCAATTGCCTTCTTTCACAGGTGAACAGGTTAATCCGACCTACCAAAAGGATCTCCAGCATTCGTTTTGCTTATACTCATCTTATGTGCATTGCTTGCTCAAAGCTCCATCGGATGATGACTTACAAGATCTCTACTCATACAAGCTCTATTACTCTCATCTTTTATTCACTGCCTGCATAAGCGCTATCAGATGAAGAATCACAGAGCTATTCACTACTTTCACCAAATGCTAATGGCATCAAATATTGATCAAAGAATCTTACTCTCCTCGATCATCAAGCCATGCTATTGCAATCTAGTTAAGATTGGCAGAATTCATCAAGTCCCTTCTCTCCTAATCTGATCATGTCCATCAGCAAAATCAACAGCTAACGCTCGATTTATTGATCTGGGCTTCATGATAAAGAGTTCATCTGGAATTTTCTTTACTATTTGGTCATATCGGCCATATCTAATCAATAGTTAACACTTGCAAGCCTTCTCCACAGGTACTTGCAAGCTTCTTTCATATATATGTTTGCTTCTAACTCTTCTCCTTGCAGAAATTAGCAAACATTTGCAAGCCTTCTCTCAGGTACTTGCAAGCTTCTTTCATTTATATACTTGCTACTAACTCTTCTCCTTGCAGAGATTAGCAAACACTTGCAAGCCTTCTTCACAGGTACTTGCAAGTTACATTCATATACTGTGCATGCCCTTAACTCATCTTTTGCAAAAACCAGCAAAGACTTGCAAGTTCCTTCCAGGTACTTGCAGTTCATTTTTTCCTTCTCGTAGTCTTCATCCTTCCTATTTTGCAGAGAATAACAGGTGTTTGCAAGCCTCCATCAGGTACTTGCAAGTTATTATTCTTCTTCTATGTTTTCCTCTCACTTTCATTTTGCAGAAATTAGTGGAAAACACACCACCTTCGTTTTGTAAAGGCAAACTCAGGTACACACTCGATGTACTACCCATACATGCCTACCTTAACTTTCCTCTTGCAGGAAAATGAACAGGCAGCACCCAACTCCTAAGGAGAGGCTTCATATTCTATCTCTCCTTGCCCCTTTCTCTTTCCGTTGGGGTGGATCACGATTTTCGTGGGTCTCCAACTTTTTCGAAGTTCTATTCGGAACTTAAAAAAGTGCGGGGATTATGTTAACCACGAAATCGGCAATCCTTCCCAAGGGATCCAACTCGCTCATCACAGCCTACCCCGGGACCCTCCTGGAGGCCGTGATCCCTAGTTTGGGCGGACAGAATTTTCTGTCCGCTCAGGCCGTGCGGCCCGCGTGGTCTGAACCCCCAGGCCGCACGCCTTCCCTTGGTCCACAGGGCCCGTGGACTGCTTCCGCAGTCTGCCTCTGCAGGACCCCCCTTTTTCAGCTTAACCACAAAGTTATTTCCGCAGGTCTCTCTCTGCCGGACTCAACTTCCTATCCGCCCAGGCCGGCATCAGGTCGCGTTCCTCTTCAGCTTAATTGCAGCTGTCTCAACAGATTCTCCTTTGCCAGACTCGCACTGCAGGTCGTACATCCCTTCACCCAGCTACATAGGCAGCCAACTCCTCCAGCTCGCCTACATAGCGCTGACTCCAACTCCGACTACCCGCCAAGACCAGCAACCTCCAAGTCCCTCGCGAGTAGGGCGAACTCGAAGTGTGATTAAGACTTCCAGTCCGCCTCCAATGGTGAACCTCAACAGCCTCAACAGCCAGGCTTTCCATCTCCAACATATGCGGACTCAACTTTGCAGCAGCCGCGGACTCGGCGGACTCGGCGGACTCTCCTCGCAGTCCTCCCTTCCCATAGCCAGCACCATCTTCTCGACAGCAGCAGGGTCTATTCCTCCTCAGTCCACAGGCCTGTCGTAGGCTCAGCCAGTAGTAGCAGCTTCCTCCTCAGTCTGCATCCTTTGTGCGGACTCCGTCAGCAGTCGCAGACTCCCTCCAGTCCGCCACTTAGCAAGTCCTCCAGAGTGCAGTCCCAGTCCACATATCCTAGTGCGGACTCGCCAGACTCCGCGGGCGCTCTACTGCCCGCACCCTTGCATCTTGCTCAGTTGAGCAGTGGCGGACTCCGCGGATTCTCCTCGCAGTCTGCCACATAGCTTCTAGCATCCGCCATCCCAACAATAGGCGGATATTCCCATCTCGGCAGTGACGAACTCCGCGAACCCGCACCACAATCTGCCACTATGTCTCCCATCTCGCCAACATCACCATCGGCTTCAGTGCCAAGTCCCAGTCCGCGCGGCCTGTTGCGGACTCGGCGGACTCCGCCTCCATCTCGCTCAAGTTACCGTCTCACCCGGGGTAACGTCACTGCAAGCCGTTACCTCCTCGGGCATATAAATAGCCCTCCATGCCTATGCATTCCGACTCGATGCTTGGGTATCGGAGGATCACGTCATCGCCAAGGTGCTCACGCCCGAAGTCAGCCAGCAAGCCTCCTGCGGACTCCGTTTCTCAGTCCGCATCCGTCTCTGCGCCTTTAGCCACGCGGCCTACCGACCTGGATTTCCAGTTCACGCGGTCTGCTTCCTTAGCTTAGTCACGCGGCCTGCCGGCCTCCTTTGTTCATTCCGCGCGGCCTCCTCTGGCATCCTTTCTCCTCAGCCGACAGCTTCCCGCTTGTACCCTTTATTTCTTTGTTGTAAAGGTGTTTTAGCAGCTTGTAACTCTCGCTATTAATAAAAGGAAAGCCCGTCGCAAGAGTGGAGTTTAAGCCACGGCGGGCGAAGTGTGCTGTTGCGGCTGCTAGCGGCCGCTTCTCTTTCTCTTCTTCATTGCTCAGCTCAGCTCCCTCGGCAAGCAACCTGCAAGCACAACTGTCATATTAGTCGTCTGCTCGACAGCTCCTGATCAACCTCCTCCTCTCTTCAACCTTCATGCCTGCTCTCAGCACCCTCTCCTCTATCCCGCAACCCCTTTAACAAGCGCTTTTTCCAATCTCTAGCACTCAGAAGCTTCCCTCTTCCCTCTTCTCCTCTATCCCCGCAACCTCCATCCTCTTCCACTCCTAGCTTGTGAGATCGAACACCCTTCCGTGTTAGCTGTGCCCCGATGCCGTTTTCGCGCATCAACAGTTATTGTTGTGGAGGAGTTGAATGGATTCTTGTGGAACGAAGGACATCTTCTGGAGGTACTGTTGAGGAAGGAAGAGGTGGAATGGAAACTTCTTCAACATGGTGGGGAGTGGCTGGAACAGCCTTTGTGCTCTTGGAAGGTGTGGAAGAGGCGGAAGCCCTGTATGGCTTAGAGATTATCCTCCCCCACCTTCCAAACAAGGCACATGTTAGCCTTTTGGAAGCATTAATGAATATGGTCTGGTAGACCAGGGATTCAACAGCTTTTCCTGTAGGAAGATTCCCAGAATTCTTCCAAAACAAACTTCTTTCTTAGTATTTTTCTTCTTGATTAATTCAAACAGTAGTTTTCCCCAGTTGACCGTTTTCTTATTTACCACAGCACACGTCACCAAGAATGGTGTCTTTTAATGTAGTCATGAGCGGTATGCTTTCCTAGGAATACCTTGCCCACAACATCGGCTAAGAATTTGTATCCGGAAGATAAATGTTTCTTAAGCAGTTTGTTAGGGTTTTCTCTAACATGACCCATTTTACTCAGCATGTCATCATACTCAGAGTTATTAATCTCTATATATTCTTCACCATTCATCAACTGAAAATTTCAGTTAGTACTGTGGGGGAAAGAGAAATCTGGTTACCAGATATCCTGCTGATCATTGTGTTAGCATCTGGAGTTGAGGAGGTGAACACCCATTCTCTTATCTCAGTAGCAACTATCTTGATTTTGGTTGTCATGAAATTCTTTAACTGTTGTTCCTCAAATAGGCTCATTATATCCAGAAAAACTTAATCAGAGTGTTGAAATGATTCAAAGTCTATGTCGAAACCCATGCCAAACTTCATCGCCTCCAAAGAGCTCGACGGAATCGCCATAGATCGCCTGCAAAAGGAAATAGAGAGATCAAGTGCAAAGGAATAGAAAGTGCGGGATGGAGCTTGAAGAAAACCTAGTTATATGGTTTTCAGAATATGAAGGGGCTGACTCTGTCCGATGAAAAAACAAAAAATTCTTTGATATGAGGTCGACGAAAACTTTTATTGACAAAAGAGTTCGTCGATCTCAGTCTGATCTGAAGAAGGAAAACATTTCGTCGTGCTCAGGTCGACGAAATATTTTCTGAAGCAATATCGTCGATCTCCGTTCGACGAATAGAACTTCACACATAGAGAGTTCTTCGATCTCAAGTCGACGAATTTCTCAAGAACTTTTCTCAGTTCGTCGATCTCCGTTCAACGAACTGTGGCAAATTCTTCGACCGCAGACAGAAAGTTAAATTAATGCATCTCCATTTATCATGCATAGATGATTCATAAAGATCAGATGTTTCTTCTCATCCAACGGTTTGGTGAAGATATCTGCCTTTTGCAAATCAGTAGAGACAAAGGTGAGATTAATTTTCTTTTTTTCTATACAGTCTCTAATGAAATGATGTCTTACATCTATATGCTTAGTTTTACTATGATGCACTGGTTTCTGTGTAATAGAAATTGCACTGGTATTATCACAAAGTAGAGTTGAATTACTTAAGTTGACACAATAATCTAGGAGTTGGTTTTGAATCCACGACATCTATGAACAACAACTGCCAGCTACAATATACTCATCTTCTCTTGTTGAGGTAGACACAAATGTTTTCTTCTTGTAAAACCATGACACTAGCCTATCACCAAGGAACTGACATGTCCCTGATGTGCTCTTTCTGTCCACTCTACATCCAGCAAAGTCAGCATTAGAGTATCCAATTAACTCAAATTCTGACTCAGTTGGATACCAGAGTCCTTGATTAGGGCAACTCTTTATATATCTCAATATTCTTTTAAGAAAATAAGATGAGATTCTTTAGGCTTTACCTGGAACCTAGCACAGAGACATGTAGCAAACATAATGTCTGGTCTACTTGCTGTAAGATATAATAGGACCCAACAATGGCCCCATATAATTTCTGATTTATAGGTTTTCTATGTTCATCAGAATCAATTACAACATTTGTTGTCATAGTAGTTTTCTTTGCTGAAGCATCAGCCATCCCAAACCTTTTGATCAGCTCCATAGCCTATTTTGATTGGGATAGGAAGATGCCATCAGGGGACTGCTTCACTTGGAGACCAAGGTAGTAGGAGAGCTCTCCCATGCAACTCATTTCAAACTTGGAATGCATAAGGTTGAAGAACCTTTTGCATAGTTTGGAATGTGTAGAACTAAATATAATGTCATCTACATATATTTTATACTAATAAGATTTTATCATGATAATGCTTAATTAATGAAGTCCTATCTACTATGCCTCTAGAAAATTTATGCTCTAAGAGAAAGCTAGCTAATGTTTTATACCAAGCTCTTGGAGCTTGCTTTAGACCATAAAGAGCCTTGTGCAATTTAAAAACATAAGAGGTATGAGTAGAAGAAATAAAACCTGATGGTTTTTCTACACGGACCACTTCTTTGAGTTCACCATTTAGAAATGAACTCTTGACATCCATTTGGTATACTGCGAACTTCTTGTAGTCTGCATATGCTAAAAAATATCTTGATTGTTTCAATCCTTGCAACAGGGGCAAAAGTTTGGTCATAGTCTATGCCTTCCTCTTGCTTGTATCCTTGAGCAACCAATCTGCCTTGTTCCTTATGATAAGACCATGAGCATCAAGTTTTTTTCTAAATACCCATTTAGTTCCAATGACTGGGTAGTTTTTTGGTCTTGGAATTAAATCCCAAACTCTACATCTCTCAAATTGGTTGAGCTCCTCTTGCATTGCAATGATCAGTGTGGATCATGCTCAGCATCTTTTATGGATTGGGGCTCAGTTTGAGATATGATGCAGGCATGCATCATGTCCTGGAGGAGTTGATGCCTTGTCTGCATACTAACTGAAATGTATCTAATCACTTGAGATACAGGGTGATCTCTAAGTGTGACAAATTCAGTAGGAGGAGTTGGTTGAGCAACAACTTGGGGAATTAATTCCTCTTGTGGAATTATAGCTGTTGGTGGCTCTTCACTAAGTTCAGTGTCTTCATCTTCACTATCTTCAGCAATATGTGGAGAAGGATGTCTAATAGCCTCATTGGTGAGGGTCAATTTATCCAATTTCTCACATAGATTTGGTTCCTGGAAATTTTCACTGGTAGAAGGAATCATATCCTTATAAAAACATGTTAGTTTCATCAAAATAAATATGAATAGATTCTTCCATTTTCATAGTTTATTTTGTTAGATCCCTAGTTTGATTTGGTCTAGGTTCACTAAGTTAGGATCTTGTGAAACATCTTGTAAAGTCAGGGTCATAGTTGTGTCCTACAGTCTAGGCCAAGTACTTAGTTTCAACATCTCATGGAACACCCATCATCAGACTGCCAGAGACTAAAGACTTAGAAAATTTCCAAAGACTCGGTAAAATGAGTTCGACGTTCGTCGAACTCAGGTCGACGATTGTCATGCTCAGCTCGTTGAACTTTGACCACTTGGCAAGAGTTATGAAGCAACAGTTAGTGGTCCTCAGCTCGACGAAACATATTCTCAGGTCGACGATTTCTGGATACTTCACCTCAACACTTCATTCCAGAAGCATCTAAAATATTATAAGTCCAGAAATACTTTGATGAACTTCAGTCGACGAAACTAATTATCAGTTCGACGAACTCCATACACAGAATTGTCAAAGTTTCTAATCAATGCAGTTCCACTCTATGATCGATGATCTTGGAACACAGCTTGACTAACAGAAGCCATCTGGTCGACGAACACAACTTCTCAGCTCGACGAACTGTGGACTCAACTCGACGATTTATGTTCTCTGTTCGACGAATCCAGACTTAGTTATTTCCTTCATTCTGTCCCCTTCCTATTGTAATAATTCATGAGTAATCAATGCTAAAAATAACTGTTAGACAGAGCATTGATTATGGTCTTCTCCAGGATTATTGCTTGTCATTTTTCCATAGGATAGTTGGGAAAATAAATCAATGCAGTTTATTCTCAAGGACGTCAGCAATTAATGCAGAGGAATTCAAATTTCGAAAGAGAATTTCTTGACAAATATAAAAGATATTTCATCTCCTTTCCTAGATAGAGATACAGAGATAGACAGACAACATAGATACACAGTTAGTTTGTCTGTAACAAGTAATTCTTTGATGTTCTCTCTTGACAGAACTCTGATAAAAAGAAAGAGAACTCTAATATAGAAAAGAAGCCCTAGACCAGAAGAACATCAACTATCTAAATAAGAAGAAGACCAAATCAAGATCAAGAGTCTTCCTTCTTCAACACTCCAGGACACTTCAAAGGACAACGTCAAATCCATCTGTCAAGAAGTTCCTGAATACTTTCTGGTCAAGGCTGATAAAGACTGAAGACCTATCACCCTGAAGAAAAGCTCTAGTTTTTCCTGAACCATTCTACATCTCAGGGAGAGCTCTTTGCTAGTATCATTTCAACTTAAGTCTTCTCAGTTGTATATTGAGAAAGAGAAGACAATATCATCTCTCATCCCCACTGTATAAAGGGTTATAACTCCCGTCAAAAGTTATTCCTGGTTGCAAGTCACCTGACCAAAAGACTTGAGGTTTGGTTTTGATCACCAGATCAAAAGCTCGTTGGTGTCAGGCACTTGATCAAAAATCTGAGTGGAATCCTACCAGGGTGGTAGAAGAGTGGATGTACATAGGTTGGTGCACCACTATAATTTCTTGTGTTGTCTGGATGCCCTCTTTTTGTTCTTGCTGTGTTTGTGACTTTTAGGATTGTTGTGTTTATACTTTAATTTTATTCTTCATTTTTTTTATCTACAACAAAAGCTGAAAAGGATTTAAGAAATACTCTATTAACCCCCCCCCCCCCTCTCCGCTAGAGTATTTCAGATCTAACACCTCCCTTTCAATTGGTATCAGAGCTAGTTCATTTGGTTGTACCAGCTAACCCTTGAAGAAAAGATCCTTTGTTAGATCTGAAACCTTATTTCCATTAGATTTATTCTCACACAGCATGACACAGAACAAAGAATATGAAAGCATCAGACCTCCAGTATGCAATCTGAATAAGTTTGTCTGGAAGTCAAGAATCAAATTGTACATGAACTCTATTGATGAGGATATCTTAATTCTATTATGACAGGTCCTCCTGATCAAGCCACCGCCTCTACATCTATAATATCTTCAAGCACAAATGCAGTTCCACCACCTGAGTGGACTGAAGCCCAGAAGAAGGCTAAAATTGCTGATGTCAAGTCCATGAATATTCTGGCCCAAACAATGTCTGATGACATTTTCAAAGGTTGCTGAATGCACATCATCCAAAGACCATCTGCGACTCTCTAAATCAAATCGTGGCTAGATCTGCAGATGAAAGGAGGGACATGAAATCCAATCTCATAACCCTATATGAGAATTTCAAGAAGGAGAAAGCTGAGACAGTAGCTGATATGTACAACTAGTTAAGCTCAATCATTAGTGAGCTAAAAACCTTATACAAGGACATCACCCTCACAGAGGTGAATGAAAAGATCCTTATGTGCTTACCAAGCTCATAGGATTCAAGGATCTGGCCCATCAAGGAGCCAGAAACCTAAATGAGATTTCCACTGAATATCTTTTAGGAAAGCTTAAGTCCTATGAACAACTGATCAAATCTAGAGAGACAGCTGAGCAGAGAACTCCACTCCAGCAAGAAAAGAGCACATCATTGGTTTCAAGGCTACTGAGGAGACAGAGACTCCAACCATGAATAAAGAACTGATATCTCTATTTGCCAAGAGATTTTATAAGATGGCAAGGAATGACTTCAGGAGAAAGTCATCCAGGTAGGATGACAAGCCAAGTATGACAAAACACCAACTAAAGAAGTGGTGTGTTTTGGTTGCAGGAAACCTGGACAATTCCTCTCTGAGTGTCCAGAGAATCAGAAGAAGGAGAAGAGAGGAGAAAAGGACACAAGAAGACAGCACAACAGCAGGCCTTCCTCCAGCAAATACAAGAAGAAGGAGAAAGGTTTTGTAGCTTAATCCTAGAGTGAAACTGAGGATGAATCAACATATTACAGCTCCAGTGAAGATGAAGAAGAGGCAAGGGCCAAAGAAGTCTGCCTAATGGCCATTGATGCCTCCAGGAGTCATTCAGAAGAAGAAGATTCTCATAATGAAGTAGTTTCTTATTCTAAAGCTGACAATGTCCTATCTTCTTTGATTATAATTCTGAATCATTTAAATCTGAATTCAAAACCATGTACATCGATCTAATTAACTCAGAAAAGGAAATTAAGACACTTAGCGAAAACCTAGGAAGCCTAGAGACAGTTAACTCTGAAAATAATAGGTTAAAGGTTGAATTAATCTTAGCTAATGAAAAAATTATAATGTTAAAGACTGAGTTATGTGAGGCTAAACAACTTGAGGAGACTCTCAATGGAGAAGCCTCAAGCTGATGGACATTACAAGCACAGTTAATGCCAGATTGAATGGCAAGCAGGGCTTGGGTGCATCATCAGGTTTGCCCCCCATTATGAAGAAAAACATTTTGTCAACCCCCATCAAGTTTGTTTCAGCTAAGGGGAAATAAATAATGAACAATAAACATACCTTAGAAGTTGTTTCAAAATCAATAGGTAAAAATAACAGAAACCAGAAAACAAGTAAAAACAAAGTTCAGCAGATTTCGTAGAACTCAGATTGACGAAATGTAGCCAATTCGTCGAACTCAACTCGACGAACGCTGAACGCAAATCTTAGCTATAATCATTCGTCTAAATGCGATCAATGAACTCTGTATGGTTCGTCGAGAAGAGATCGACGAACTTGGGGCTCAGAAAATGACTATGTTCATTCTCTGGGCAGAGATCGACGATCTCATCCCAATTCGTCGTACTCTGGTCGACGAACTCACAATAATTCGTCGAACCCAGAAAGACTTAATAGAAACTATAACTATAATAGTACCTCAATAAATCTAGGAAGCCATTTAATACATTAGCTGATTGGATCATACCACCTAGAAGATATCATCCACTAGGATACAAATCTCAACTAGAGTTTTTCTGTAATATCTAGTTTTTCTTATCAACAAAATAAAGGACCCAAGGTAACTTGGGTCAAGAACAATTGATTATTTTCTCTACAGGTATAGGGTTGTCCAGGTGTGAATCAGCCTTGGTACCTGGACAGTGGTTGCTCCAAACATATGATTGGCAGCAAGGATAACCTAACCAACTACAAGTCCGAGTTGGGGCCAAAGATAATCTTTGGTGATTCCAAGTGTGGCCAGTCTGAAGGCTATGGAGAAGTGAAGATTGGAGCAGTCACCTTCAAGAAAGTGACCTATGTCAGTGGACTCTGGAATAACCTCATCTCAATAAGCTAATTATGTGATGAAGGTTATTAGGTATATTTCAACTCAACTTCTTGCATTATTTCTAATAAAGAAAACTAAAATGTTTTAATTGGAAATAAGCAAGGAAACATATACTTAGTTGATTTTATTTCTGCCAAACAAGACATTTATTTGCTTAATATTGTTTGCAATCAAAATGAGTTGTGGCATAAAAGGCTAGGATATGTTAACATAAAAAAACATTGCTAGGATGTTAAAAGACAGTCTTATAAGAGGCTTACGTTCTGGTCCCTACAAGAAGGAAGACCTTTGCAGGGCTTATCAACTAGGCAAGCAAACTAAATATAGGTTCAAATCAGTAAATAAAAGTGATTCACCTAGGATTTTGTATTTGCTACACATGGATCTCTTTGGTCCCATTGCTGTACAAAGACTAGAGAGAAATCCTATACCTTAGTTATTGTAGATGACTTCTCAAGGTTCACTTGGGTGTCCTTTCTGACATCTAATCAGATACCTTTAAGGTTCTTACAGATTTTCTCAGGACCATACAGATTGAGTACTCTACTCATGTTGCATTGATCAGAAGTGATCATGGTACAGAGTTTGAGTTTCTTCTTATGTATGAGTTCTGTGAGAAGGAAGGTATCAGGCACATCTTCTCTGCTCCTAGAACTCCACAAACAAAATTGGGTATCTGAAAGGAAAAATAGGACCCTAATTGAAGCTGCAGGTACATTACTTGCAGATGCTTACTTGCCACTAACCTTTTGGGCAGAGGCTATTAACGATGCAAATTATGTCCTGAAACAGAAACCTAATACATAAAGTGAAGAATAGGACTCCCTATGAATTACTTAAAGGGAAGAAACCTAAAATCAACTACTTTAAAGTATCTGGATGTGTGTGTATATACATAACCACAAACAAGAAAACATTAGGAAGTTTGAAGCTAAGGCTGAAGAGAGAATTTTTCTAGGATATTCCCAAGTAAGCAAAGCTTATCGGGTCTTTAATAAATCATCCTTAAAAATTGAGCAATCCATTCATGTTACATTTGATGAAACTAACATGTCTTGTAAGGAGAAAGAGATTTCTACCAATAGCACTTTACAGGTACCTCACTTGTGTGAGAGTTTGGATGGACTTAACCTCACCCAAGAGGTTCCAACACATCCTTCTCCACAATTCAATGAAGAAAGTGAAGAAGAAAGGACTGAAGAAATTGAATTTCCCTCAACAACAAACTCAATTCCACAAGAGGAATTAATTCAAATATTGTTGCTGAACTAACTCCACCAAATTATCTTGTCACACTAAGGGATCACCCTAGATCTCAAGTGATTGGAGACATATCAGTTGGTGTACAGACAAGGCATTAACTCAACCAAGATTTGATGCATGCATGTTTTCTCTCTCAGGTTGAAGCTCAATCAATAAAAGATGTTGAGCAGGATCCCCACTGGATCATTACAATGCAAGAGGAACTCAACAAGTTTGAGAGATGTAGAGTTTGGGATTTGGTTCCAAGACCCCAAGACTAACCAGTCATTGGAACCAAATGTGTATACAGAAATAAAATAGATGCCCAAGGATAATAGTGAGGAATAAGGCTAGGCTTGTTCCTCAAGGATACAGGCAGGAAGAAGCATAGATTATGATCAAACCTTGCACTAGTTGCAAGGTAGAGGTCATCAGAATATTTTTGGCCTATGCTGCCTATAAGAAATTCAAGGTGTACCAGATGGATGTGAATAGTACTTTTCTGAATGAGTACTAAAAGAAGAGATTTATGTTGAACAACCTCCAGATTTTACTTCTCCAACTTACCCTTATCATGTTTTAAATTGCATAAAGCCCTCTATGGTCTAAAGCAAGCTCCAAGATCTTGGTATGAAACCTTAGCTATCTTTTTGATAGAGCATAAGTTCATTAGAGGCATAGTAGATAAGATACTTTTCACTAAACATCATAAGGACCAAACATTGTTAGTACAAATATATGTGGATGACATCATATTTGGGTCTACTGATTCCAGATTATGCAAGAGGTTCTCTGACCTCATGCATTCCAAATTTGAAATGAGTAGCATGGGTGAGCTCTCCTACTTCCTTGGTCTCCAAGTAAAGTAGCTCCCTGATGGCATCTTTATCTCTCAAGCTAAATATGCAAAAGAGCTTATCCAAAAGTTTGGTATGGCTGATGCCTCATTAAAAAAAACCTTTGGCTACAAATGTTGTAATAGACTCTGATTCACATGGGAAACCTGTTGACCTTAAATTATATAGGGGCATTGTTGGCTCCCTATTATATCTTACAACTAGCAGACATGATATCATGTTTTGCCACATGCCTTTGTGCTAGTTCCAAGTGAACCCTAAAGAATCACATCTATTTTTCTTAAAAAGAATTTGAGATATATAAAGAGGTGTCCAAGTCTAGGCTATGGTATCCTACTGAATAGAAATTTGAGTTAGCTGGATACTCAGAGTGCTGATTTTGCTGCATGTAGGGTGGACAAGAAAAGTACTTCTGGAACCTGCCAGTTCTTGGGTACGAGATTAGTGTCCTGGTTTTGTAAGAAATAGTCATCTGTGTTAACCTCAACTACTGAGACAGGATATATTGCTGCAGGCAGCTGTTGTTCCCAGATGGTGTGGATTCAAAATCAACTTCTAGACTTTGGTCTCAACTTAAATAATTTGACTCTACTATGTGATAACACAAGTGTTATAGCCATAGCACAAAAATCCAGTACATCATAGTAGGACTAAGATATAGATATTAGGCATCATTTCATAAGAGAGTGTGTAGACAAAAACAAAATTAAACTTGTCTATATCTACACTGATTTACAAAGAGCTAACATTTTCACCAAACCTCTGGATGAAAGAAACCACCTGTTCTTTATAATCAGCTTGGAATGATCAATGGAGAAGACTTAGTTTAGTTTCTGTCTGCACTCAAAGAATTTTCCAGAGTTCGTCGAACGGAGGTCGACGAACTCTCTGTGAGTGAAGTTGTTTTCATTGAACGGAGATCGACGAATCCACTTCAGAAAACTGTCATCGAATGGAGCTCGACGAAATGTTTCAAATCTTCATGCTGACTCGACGAATTATTTCACTGTCAATTAATTCGTCGATCTCAGGTCGAAGAATTTCTCAATTTTCATGAACAAAGTTTGTCGATTCATATTCTGGAAAACCTTATATCTAGGTTTTCTTCGACCTCCGTCCAGCGCTTTCTTTTGCTCACTGCGCACTTGAACTGTCATGCAACAAGCATGGTCGGTGCCATTCATAGACCCGATAACTATCGACCGTCGGACCGCCGCCCTTTTCCTTTGCACTTGATCGATTTTCTCTTTGAAGTGATCTCATGGCGATTCTAGTAGGAACGCCTGAACGCGATGATCATACCGATTCGATGTCGACTGATTTTCCATGCAGAACTATTTTTTTGGATATTCTACAACTTCTAGATGACCAGCAACTAAATACCTTGATGATAACAAGGATCAAGATATCTGGAACTGAAATTAGAGAATGGGTTTATACATCTTCGACAAGAGTGGAAAACACAATGGTTCGATCAATTGCAGGTAACGCCATTTCTCTCTCTCCCATCGTTTTGACTGAGATATTTGGATTGAAAATGGAGAAGAAGATTTAGAGGTTATAGGAAGCATATGACATGATGCTGAACATGATGGGTTTACTCTGGAGATAACCTAAATAAATTGCTGAAAAACACTTGTCTGCAGAATTTAAGTTTCATGTAGATATTGTTGGGAAGACTTGCTGGCAAGCATACAGCACACGATTATATAAATAGGCATCAAATTCTGGTTATGTGTGCATAGTCAACAATAAACAAGTGGACTAGCACAGATCATCTTTGATCTGATCAAGAAAAAGAACAACAAAAAGGAAGTGTGTTTTGGAAGGATGCTGGGGATGTTTTTGAAGAAAAAACTGTTGAATCACTGGTCTCCCCCGACCATATTCATCAATACTAGCAATAGGCTTACCTGTGCCTTGTTTGACAGGTGGGAGAGGACAATAACAAAGTATTCTAAGGCCTCCTCCTCTGCACCGGAGTTTCTGAGAGCACAAGGGCTGTTACAGCCACTCCCCACCCTGCTGAAGAGATCTCACCCCCACCTTCATCTCTTCCAGCTATCCAAATCCAAATCCCTTCCACAGGCCACACCATCATTCATACTCCCACACCTCCATCTCCCCAATTCATATCTCTCCAACACATGCTCATCTTCCTGCCCCTCCTCCATCTCCACATGGAACACCAGACCAATCTCCCCATGCTTCACCAGCTCCAACACCACCATCATCTCCCTTTTCACCGCACCTATCTTCCATACCCTCATTCAACCTACTTTCCTCTCCCCTCCATACTCCCTCTCCTACAGATAAACCAATGCATGATGTCATCCCCCATCCTCACCAACATCACCATCCCTATAACTGTTTCCACCACCAAACACCCTTTGAACCACCTTCTGCAACTACACCATTGATCCCACCACAATTTCTTCTGTCATTGCCCTCCTCACTCCCTTTCTCAAAACAATAATAGTAGAGGTATTAAACCTCTTGCTACTTCTATGTCTTCCTCTCTGCCCAATTTCTGCCCTCACTACTGCCCCCCTCTCCAGTAAGGGGCCTGACTCCAATTACCACTGAAACCAGGAAGGGGGAGATGCTTGATGAAGAGCTGTAGCAGAACCAGTAGCAGATGCAATTGCAGAAGCATAGCAGATGCTGCAGTAGCAGCAACAATTGTTCCAGTAGAAGTACAAGCAGATGTAGATGCTGAGTTAGATTTAATTTATTTTATTCATTTATTGAAACTAACGTAGATATGGATGAGTCAGTAACAGATGAAATAAATACTACTGTTGATTTTATTATAAATCCACAGTAGATTTAGTAAATTTGTTGAAAATTTTTGATACTGCATATTTGAGTTTCCTTCTAGCAGACTATACTAAGCCCTCTTTGGTTATTGTTCCCTATTCTTCTCCAATAAGTCCTAAAGTTGCCAAGCAACTCAAAGACAGTTTTGCTGCTCCAGAGCTTACTGTCATTCCATCCCCTCCAGAAACTCTTTCTGCACCAAGTTTTGTAATGGATGACTCCCCTATGCCAAATCTTGATGCTTTGATCTTGCTGATATTGAAGAAGAGAATAAGGCAGTTGCTGAAAGAACTATCATAGATAGCTCTCCAGCTCCAGATCTAATGTAGTTTCTCCTCCAGCTCCATCTCATACTGAGAAGCTTATTATTTCTGCTGAGGCCCTGAAAGCTTTGAATGATCTATATGATAATCCTCAAGAATCTGAAGATGAGGATGATGATGAAGATGAGGATTCTGATGAGTACCCAAAGAAGAAGAAAGTATCTAAGAAAAGGAAAGCACCTCCTCCTCCTGCTCCAAAGCTCAATCCAGCAAATGATACTCCTTACTACATCCTCCAGAAGATTACTCCTTATAAGGGAATGCCTGCTTGGATGTGGTTATCCAAGAATGAATAGAAGAGATAAAGAGAAGCAGAAAATATTCCCCTACACCAACTCACAGATATAGAAAGGACCCTCCTCCACCTCCTCCTCAAGCTGCTGGTGCTTCAGGAACAACTTCTCAAAGGACTACCCAATTTCAAACTTATCAAATACATTAGGGTAGGTCCTCATCCTTAGGAAGCAACGAACAAAGACAGTATCCATCTGGCAAACAACAAAAACATTAGCAACAACAGTAACATCAACAACAATAACAGCACAGACTTCCTCTAAACATCAACAAGCTGAAAGCTCTAACAGACCATCTTCTCCACCTGTGCCTTTTGAAGATCCAGAAATAGCAACAGCTCCTAGGATGGCCAGGTTCCAAGAACTTGTTGACCTTTCTATGATCAACAAAGCCAGAGCTAAAGGAAAGGATCCCTCAGAATGTACTACCATGTCTAAATACTGGAAGGAAGAGCTCAAAAGGTTTGAAAAAGCTAACAAATTTTTCAATGTTGATGATTACATGAAATTATACCCAGAAGTATAGTGCCCAGGGCCATATCTTTGAAAATCATAGGGCTGCTGATATGACAATGACTAAGGTGCAAGCTGCTGATCCAAACAGGGAATTTATTTTTACCAAGCCTGGAGATAAAGGTAAAGAGGAGAAGCCCAAGGAAAAGAGCAGAAGAAATGATCTCTGAACTATTTAGTTTCTGAAATGTTTATAACTGCTTTCTATTTTTGATACAAAGCTTTTGTGTATATATATATATATATATATATATATATATATATATATAATATATATAATATATATCTTGCTGGCATGTGCTAATTCTCTCTGCCAAATATATGCTTTCTTGCTTTGCTTATTTTCAATTTAGTTTGAGTCTGTAATTTGTGACCTCACCCAAATACGGGGAGATTGTTGGATTCCTAATTTGACTTGGGCTAGATTCACTAAGTTAGGATCTTTGACCCATCTTGTATAGCCAGGGTCATAGTTGTGTCCTAGAGTCTAGGCCAAGTCCTTATTTTATCAACATCTCATAGACCATCCATCATCGACTGCCCAGAGACTCACGACTTAGAAAATTTCCTAAAGACTCAGTAAAATAGTTCGCGATTCGTCGAACTCAGTCGACGATTATCGAGCTCGAGCTCGA
>CM077163.1:69702442-69748649 GCA_039583875.1 Platanthera guangdongensis | reverse complement strand
TCTCCTGATCAACCCTTGACTCCAAATTGAGATTTGCAGCCCAGATTTCCCTGAAATAAAAAATTAGAAAAATTCAATAATAAAATTACAAAGTATAATTATAAACTAATTAGTTATTATTAAATAAAAAATAATATAAAAACATGGACAAAATTAGAGTTATCAAATACCCCCATACTTACTCGTTTGCTCGTCCCGAGCAAACAAATTTACATGGAGAGTAGAAAAATTTTAACGCTAAAAACGAAAATTGAATATAAGAAGTAGAATGCGAAGTCTTATGCCTATGCTTGTAGTTATTATTGTAGAAGAACCTACTCAGCATACAAATTAGTTTTTTAATTTTCTAAAATGTGTTTCCACTTATTATTTTTTACTTCAAAGATGGAAACACGATAAATCTTCGAATCACATTTAGGGAGAAAGTAGCGTGTTTGCTAAGATAACATTGCACAAATTGAAGATCGGGATACCCTCCAAAGAAATCCATCAATGTCGATGGCCATAGGCTTGCCCTTTCACACTCTCCCCACGGCATTAGGTTAACTTATAAGCACAAATCAGTAGGACTTAAGTAGGTTGGAATGTAGGCTTAGGTTTTTGGTTTGAAAAAACAAAGATAAATGCGATAGGTAGACACATCAAAACCTAAAGAGAGCTTGCACAAAAGAAATGAATTGAAAAACTCCGCCAATTCCTTTGTTGTTTTTTTTTCAATATGTTGAGTATTTTTCAACTTCCTCTTTTTTTTTGTTTTTTTTTCTTTCTTCTTTTTTTTTGGTTTTTTTTCTTCCTTTTTTGTTTGTTTTTTTAGAGGAGAAGTGAAGAATAGAACAACTCTTGTATATTTTTTCAAAAGCCACCAAAATAAAATGGCTCCTAATCACACATAAACTGGTTTTTCTATAATTTTAAGTTCGGTTCTAGGTGTGTAATTAAGATGCTTTTTAGGCTTTGGTAAAGTGTTGGTGGAGCTATAACAAAAGAAAGGGTATAGGCTCAAATTGGCTTAGCAAGGGTAAAACGTTAGGTACGGGTGCAAAGGCTCAAACTAGCCAAAAGAAATGTCTAAATCATTTTCATGCTAATAAGTTTAACCTATGCAAAGTCTTGAGAATAGCTAGAGGGCAAGTTATAGACATTGAGAAAGAATACCTCTTTCTTGATCCGCAAAATATCTCTCTAGTAAACTTCTACACACTCTCCTAAAAATATTTTTAGATTTTACCGGTTTCCAAGTAAAAGTAAAATAAATTATTTCTACGCATTCAGAAAAAGAAAAATCTAATTGTATGCTGAATATTTAATTCTACTCAAATTCTAGTAACATGTGCACTTAACTAGAAACACAGCATGACCAACAGTTCTACTACAAAATTCAAAATTCAATTAAAGCATCAAAAAGTTTCTAAACTTATGTAAAAGTTGAATATCTAGAATTTCGCATGTGAGTAAATAGAGAAATAAAGATCTCCCTAATTTTGAAAGTAATCCTATTTTTTTTTGTATATTTTTTTTGTATTACTTTTTTTTTGTATTTTTGTAAAGTAAGCAAAAACAAAATTGCACAAAAGAAATAAAATCCTTTTTTTATGTTTTGCTTGAGAAATATCCCCCCATACTTAAACAAGACATTGTCCCCAATGAAAAATAAATAATAAAGAGAAAAGATAGGAGACTTCCCTGAAGTGGGTCATGCAGCACCAAAATGTACCTGGAAGACAAAGCTGAAGCAAAACATATTTTTTTATTTTACGAAAAAGAAAAGATACATGACAAAGGAAAAGAAAATGATAAAAAGAAAAGATATAATAGGGCGGTCTACAATCCCAAAGAAAAAAAAACAGGCTAATCCTCATCGCTATGCTGCCTCGGCTACTGATAGTGCGTCCGGAGGTCTGAAAACTCACGCTCAATACGTGTCATGGAGGAGGATTGATTTGTCGCTAGCGTGGTAAATCGACTGTCAAAACTCACAAATCGAGCGTCAAAATCGGCCTGCATCGTATCTAAGCGTGTGTGAAGAGACGCAAACTGACAATCCCAATAGCTCTGAGGGCCGGGCTCGGAAGAAGGGTCCTGTGGTGGTGGAGGAATCTGGGGAAAGTGAATAGTACCGCTGGGACCGGCACCGTAATCAAGGTCAAGATCTCCACCACCGACTGCGGGGGTAATAGCCTCAAACTCTCCATCACGTCGCCGCGCTAGGCCGAGGGCCTGAAGGGTCTGGAACTGGATGACTTGCGGCATCTGGACGCAGCTGAGGCGTGGAAGAGCATCCCAAATGCCGAGCTGCTTCGCGAGGAAAGTGATGAAGTTCCCGCCGTGCACTGCTCCCAACCTTGCATTTTCGACCTGGTGCCGAAAGAAAATTGCGAGCAGATAACCAAGGTTGAGGGGGACCCGGTAAAACATACTATATAAATATAGTAAGTCTGCCCAAGTCACCACCCTGTGGCTATCGCCGCGACCAGAAATAGTGAAGGTAAGGAGGTTATGGAGAATACGTAAGGCGGGAGAAATGAGTTGGCTGCCTTTGGATTTCTTTGGGGTGTAGGGGCCGGTGTCACTACTGATTTCCGCCCAAAAGGCGAGAAGGTTGACATCGGTCGGGAAATCAGTAATTAAATCGAGATAGGCGAGAGATTGGGAAAAAGCCTCCGAGAAGAAGCCCATGACGACATTGAGCTGGCGGATGGTGAGCTGATGCACCGTCCCACCTATGCGAAAGACGATGAAGTCGTCATTGGCCGCCCAACGGAACTCGAATGAAGCCAAGAACTCAACGGTGAGTTCAAAAAAGGCATGCTCAGAAATAGAGAAGAGGGAACTCCATTCAGGGGTGGATAGAAATCCTCATACCAAATCCGCAGCTCCAAATGTGGCGAGGATCGCCCAATATAAAATGCGGAACACGCCAAGGGGTTTGGCACGTAGGCGCTCGCTGCGCTCCTGCTGGGTTTGGTTTTGAAATAGGAGCATGGCTTCCGCTATGGCGGGATCCGCGGGGTGCTCGGAGGAGGAAGCGGTGGAGCGAGGGTGGTGGCGAGGCATTTTGGAAGAAGGGAGAAGAAGGAAGGATTCGGGTTAGCAAAGGGAGAAGAGAAGGGTTGGATGGTGTGGAGGAAGAAGAGGGGAAAAAGCCCTATTTATAGGGTTTTCGGGTTGGTCACGCCCCCCTGTCACGCCCGTGACATGGGGCGTGACAAGCTCGGGACAAAAAGAAAAGGAATCCGAGGCTGCCAGCCTCGGATTCGCTGGTCACGCCCCAGAGTCACGCCCGTGACTCTGGGCGTGTAAGGCGTGCCCGGTGCAGGAATCCAATGCGCTGGCATTGGATTCCAAGGTCACGCCCTAGGTCACGCCCGTGACATGGGGCGTTTCTCATTAAAAAAAACAAAACAAAAAAAAATAACGCAAAGGAATCTGAGGCGTTGACCCGGGGTCACGCCTCGGATTCGATGACACGGCCCAGGATCACGCCCGTGACCCTGGGGCGGGTAACTGAAACGAGAATAAAAAACATTTTGGTTTTTTTTCTTTTTTCGGGCGAGTCACGACCGTGACTTGCCAGCGTCACGGGCGTGACACTAACTGTCACGGCCATGACTGGGCAGGAAGTGAAATTTTCCAGCTTCACTTCGTCGAACGAAGTTTCGGGCTAGACACGCCTGTGACCAATGATGGTCACGCTCGTGCTAGTACCGAAAGACGAACGGAACGCTACGCTCGACGAAACCACTCTCGGGTTTCGCTCGACGAACTTAACATGTCTTGGTCACGCCCGTGACCCATAGGTCACGCCCGTGACTGAGGCGTGTACGAGCAGAAAAAAGTTTTTTTCTTTTGATTTTTTTTTAATATATTTTTTTAAGATTCAACTAAACGATAATAAAACAAAAGTTACCGACTTGAAGAAACGTGTAGACTTGACGCTCAACTCCGTCGATCGTCACGCCGAAAAAGATGTCCTTCAAACCTGCAAAAATTTAAATAAAATTAAACATAAGAAGTAAAGATAAGCATGGGGTGCCTCCCACAAGCGCTTTGTTTATTGTCGTTGAGCTCGACCAAAGCGGGACACTCGTTTATGGGTTCGGGAGGTTAATTTCCTCCCGGTACTCATTAGTAGTATCGCTGCCGAGGAATATCTTCAACCGGTGCCCATTCACTTTAAATTCTCCTTGTTCCGGGTGCGAGATAAGCACTGTCTCATAGGGCCACACCTCTTTTACAATAAAAGGGCCTGACCATCGGGACTTGAGTTTGCCCGAAAAAAGTCGGGGGCGCGAATTATAGAGAAGAACTTGGTCTCCCGGTTTGAAATCTTTAGGGTGCTTGATTTTTCTATCATGATAAAATTGTGTGCGCTCCTTATAAAGTTTATTACTTTCATAGGCTAAGGAGCGCCACTCATCGAGCTCGTTAATTTGGAATTTCCGAAGCTCGGAGGACAAATTTTCATCTAGATTTAAAAATTTAAGCGCCCAAAAGGCACGGTGCTCAAGCTCAACCGGTGAGTGACATGCTTTCCCATAAACCAATCGGTACGGCGTACAACCTATAGCGGTCTTGTACGCGGTCCGATAAGACCAAAGAACATCATCAAGCTTGACCGACCAATCCTTCCTACTAGTAGAAACCGTTTTCTCCAAAATTCGTTTGATTTCACGGTTAACTACTTCTACCTGGCCACTTGTTTGAGGGTGATAGGGGGTGGCTAACCTATGTGTAACGCCGTATTTAGACAAAACCTTAGCGAATTGTGCGTTACAAAAGTAGGTGCCCCTATCACTAACTATTGCCCGCGGTGCTCCAAATCGTGAAAATAGTTTTTTGAGAAATTGGGTCACGACTCGGGCGTCATTAGTGGGAAGGGCTTGCTCTTCCGCCCACCGTGACACATAGTCGACTGATACCAAAATATATTTGTTTCCATAGGATGTTGGTAGCGGTCCAATAAAGTCGATCCCCCATAAATCAAAAACCTCTATTTCTAAAAAAGTATTTAATGGCATTTCATCACGGCGGGAAATATTACCTGAGCGTTGGCATTGTTCACAACGACTTACATGGGCGTGAGCATCCTTGAAGATGCGTGGCCAATAGAAGCCCGCTTCAAGTATCTTCCGAGCCGTCCGATTAGCTTTATAGTGCCCACCGGCGGGTCCCTCAAGACAATGCTTTAAACTTTGTGTGCCTTCCTCATGAGAAACACACCTCCGCACTACTTGGTCCGCGCAAACACGAAAAAGAAAGGGATCCTCCCAAAAATAATTTTTCAAATCAGAAAAGAATTTCTTCTTTTCTTGATAAGAAAAACCATTCGGGAGGAGTCTCGCAACAAGATAATTTGCGAAATCGGCAAACCAAGGAGTGGGGAGGGTGATTACCTTATGAATGGCGAGAAGGCGCTCCTCGGGGAAAGTGTCGTCAATGTCCTCCTCCATGAGCTCCCCCGAATTGGGGTTCTCCAACCGCGAAAGATGGTCAGCCGCCAAGTTCTCCGCTCCTCTCTTGTCGCGAATCTCCAAATCAAATTCTTGGAGTAGTAAGATCCACCTAATTAATCGCGGCTTTGCATCTGTTTTTGCGAGTAAATATCTCAAAGACGAATGATCAGTAAAAACAATAATTTTAGACAAAGTGAGATATGAGCGGAATTTATCAAATGCGAAAATTACAGCTAATAATTCTTTTTCGGTGGTCGTGTAATTTTCCTGTGCGGCGGTTAATGTTTTGCTTGCATAATAGATAGGATGAAAGTTTTTATTTATGCGTTGTCCCAATACCGCACCGACGGCAAAACTACTAGCGTCGCACATTATCTCAAATGGAAGCTCCCAATTGGGAGCGATCATGAAAGGAGCGTTAATCAATTTTTCTTTAATAAGATTAAAGAACGCAAACAATTTTCGTCAAAAATGAACGGCGCATCTTTTTCTAACAAGTGGGTTAGGGGCTTAGTTATTTTATAAAAATCTTTAATAAACCGCGATAGAAACCGGCATGCCCCAAAAAACTACGAACGGCCTTAACATTTGAAGGGGAGGTAGCTTTTCTATAGTTTCAATTTTTGCTTTATCTACCTCTATGTCCTTACTAGAAATTTTATGGCCTAAGACCAAACCCTCCTGTACCATAAAATGGCACTTCTCCCAGTTCAAAACTAGGTTCGTGTCCTCACATCTTTGGAGTACACGGGAAAGGTTTGCCAAACATAAATCAAACGAATCTCCAAAAACGGAGAAATCATCCATGAAAAACTCCATGATATCCTCCACTAATTCGTCAAAGATTGCTAGCATACACCTTTGGAAGGTTGTCGGCGCGTTGCACAAACCAAAAGGCATCCTTCGATAAGCGAAGGTGCCAAACGGACAAGTGAAGGTTGTTTTCTCTTGGTCCTCGGGCGCGATTGGGATTAGAAAATATCCCGAGAGACCATCAAGAAAACAATAAAATGAATGCCCGGATAGCCGTTCAAGTATTTGGTCAATAAATGGCAAAGGAAAATGATCCTTACGGGTTGCATCATTTAATTTACGGTAATCGATGCACACCCGCCATCCGGTAACGATTCGAGTAGGAACTAACTCGTTTTTATCATTAGGCACTACTGTTAACCCTCCTTTCTTGGGCACCACTTGGACCGGGCTCACCCAAGAGCTATCCGAAATTAGATAGATGATACCCGCATCTAATAATTTTATTACCTCGGCCTTGACTACCTCCTTCATGTTAGGATTTAGCCGGCGTTTAGGTTGAATGGTTTTGTGAGCGTGTTCTTCTAAAAATATTTTATGGGTGCAAAAGGAGGGATTAATCCCTCTCAAATCCGCGATCTTGCACGCAATTGCGCGGCGATGAAGTTTTAAAGTATGAGATAATTTAATTTTTTCTTCATCGGTCAAGTAGGCCGACACAATAACCGGAAGTTTTGAATCCTCCGCTAAAAATAAATACTCTAAATGATCAGGCAATTGTTTTAGTTCTAGCGCGGGGGGTTCATCATAAGAAGTTTTCAAACGATCACTACCAATTTCTAAAAGTTCAAAAATAGGTACGTGCGTGATCGAGAGATTATCACTATTTTCATGAGCAATTAAATCTAAATGTTCTAAATCGGGATCATGATCAATAGAAGATAAAGATTTTTCAGAAAAAAGAAAAGGGTCTTCTTCAGGAGAAGCCTCCAAATAATAACATGAGTCGTCATTTGAGAGCGAGTTTTTCATAGACGTGTCAATAGTAAAGGTAACTTCTTCATCTCCGACTCTAAGGAGAAGTTTCCCATTACTAACGTCTATAATTGCGCGCGAGGTGGCAAGAAAAGGGAGACCGAGAATGAGTGGGACCTCGGTGTCCTCTTCGATGTCAAAGATGACGAAATCTACCGGAAAGATAAATTTGTCAACTTTGACAAGCACATCCTCTATGATCCCCATAGGGAGCTTGACATACCGATCCGCCAATTGAATTCACATTCTTGTGGGTTTAGGTTCTCCTAATCCCAACTTCTTAACTAAAGAATAAGGCATTAAATTGATTGAGGCGCCTAGATCGGCTAACGCACGTTTTACTAATAAATCACCAAACAAACAGGGAATGGAGAAACTACCCGGATCGGGTAATTTCTTAGGTAATTTATTAAATAAGACTGCCGAACACTCCGCGTTCAATTGAACCGTGGAGATATCCTCAAGTTTCTTTTTATTGGATAAAAGATCCTTGAGGTACTTGACGTATTTCGGCATTTGTGCTATTATTTCACAAAGCAGTAGATTTATTTGGATTTGTTTAAAGATGTCCAAAAACTTACCGTGATGTTCATCCACCCGGTCTTTTTGCATTCTAGATGGATAGGGAAGAGGTGGTTGATATGCTTTTGGTTTATTAAAAGTAGAAGGCTTTGGAGGAGGAGAAGATGAAGAAATTATTACCTCCGTATCAACCGGAATTGGAGAAGTATCAACCGGATTTGGAGATGTGGTTACCTCCTTCCCACTCCGTAAGGTGATGGCTTTGGCATACTCCTTTGGGTTGGGCTCTGTATTGCCCGGTAGCGCTCCTTGTTGACGATCGGAGAGCATTTTAGCGATTTGCCCAATTTGTGTCTCCAAACTTCGAAGAGATCCGGTGAGATTCCGCATGTTGGCATAATTTGTAATCATATATTTAGTGAACAATTCCTCGAGATTTGGAGCTTTGGGAGCTTGCGGTGGAAAATAGCCGGGTGGAATCGTGTTCGGCGGGCGCGCCGCGTTCCGCGGATTACTCCAAGAGAAGTTGGGGTGATTCCTTATACCCGGGTGATAGGTATTGCCAAAATTGTTACCCGGATTATAAGGTGGCCGATTCGGATTACCCATGTAATCCACATGCTCGGCAATAGTAGAAGGCTCCCAATATTGGGGCTCACAGGTAGATTTGGATGAGGAAGCAGAAATCCCGTTCATCTATTTTTGCAGTTGCTCAACCTGGAGAGACAAACTTGAAACCGTATCGATTTCATACATCCCGGCCGGTTTAGGTGGTTTAGACCGAGGTGTACTCCATTGATAGGTATTCAAAGCCATACCTTCTATAAGCTCTTGTGCGGCCGCCGGTGTTTTGTTATTAAGCGTTCCACTGGCGGCGGCATCGATATGTTGCCTAGTTTGAGAATTTAAGCCGTTATAGAAGGTTTGGATTTGTAACCAATCCGGAATTGCATGATGAGGACATCGACGAAGTAATTCCTTGAAACGCTCCCAAGTATCATATAACGTTTCCGAAACAAGTTGGGAGAAATAAGTGATATCATTGCGCAATTTAGCCGTTTTAGCCGGCGGAAAGTATTTCGTAAGAAATCTTTCCATCATTTGAGCCCAAGTTGTGATGGATCCTCTCGGTAGAGAACCCAACCACTGCTTGGCTTTAGTGCGCAATGTAAATGGAAATAACCTTAGCCGGATGGCATCATCGGATACACCATTAATTTTAAAAGTATCGCATATTTCTAAGAAATTTGAAATATGCGCGTTTGGATCTTCATCTTGAAGCCCATCAAATTGTACATATTATTGTACCATTTGGATGATGCTTGGCTTCAACTCAAAATTATTGGGGGCAATAGCGGAGCGAACAATACTAGATTGAGTCTCGTCCAAGTTTGGACGGGCATAATAGGACATAGTCCTATGTTCAACCGCATTTGGATCACCCATATTGGAAGAAGCAGAAGAAGGAGATCTAGGAGAATGGGAAGAGGAACTAAATGAAGAAGGAGAAGAAGAAGGCGGTGACAGAGAGAGGATTAATGAAGGATTAAGAGTGTCTCCTAAGGATTCCGTATCTTGAAAATTCGGAACTTGAAATCATAAGCGGTGCCGAAGGGTTCGCTCGATTTCCGGATCCAAATCAAAAAGAGGCGACGGATTCCCTCGGGTCATACACCAAAATAAGACAAAATAAATTTTTTTTTGATTTTGATATTTCTTAAACAAAAAGGAAATGATAAAATTAATAGAGCCTTGCTTTCAAAATATCAACAAAAAAACTTTCTCTGGCAACGGCGCCAAAAACTTGATGGAGATTTTATAAGTTTTGAAAATGATCCAAACTAAACTCTCAACTAAGCAAGTGCACCTATCGAAATTTAGTATAGGAAATATCGTATTTAAACTCGGGGACCATTGAGTATTTGTACTCACAAGGAAGAGTTATTATTTTATCGATTGGAAAATTGGTTTTGCGAAAAACGAAAAACGAACGTTAAATTAAGAGGAGAAATTCGATGAATAAAAGGCTAGCACTTGATCTGGAATCCCTTTGGGCTAGAATAAAATCCAAGAAATTAAAGAGCACAAGCATCTAAATTATTAACTTCGACCGCGGAGGTTGCAAACCTACGAAGCGCCTCTCTCGAGAATACGCACTCGACTAACCTTAGGTAGATCGATTAAGACCTCTCGGCCAGTCGAAAGACCTAAGCTTGCTTTAGGCGGTGAACCTCACTAATGGAGTTGACTCCAAGGTGGAAGATTTTTGCGTTCCTCTCTCGAGGGGTGCAAGAAATTCTCTTTATCCTTGAGTGATCTACTCGTATCCACAACCTCTCGGTAAATCTAGGATACGAATCTAAGCTCGAATAAACATAATTTGCAACTTATGAATTCGAAGAAAATTTAAATCAAAGATAAATCAAAGTTTAAAAAATAGAATTCTTGCTGATTTGAGACAAAAATAAGAATTTTATTCCATTCCAAAGTTCATCATGATCAAGTGCTAATTGGGAAATTAGCTACTCATCATGATGGGAGAATTACATGAAAGCATAAAGAAAGACATGATTAAAGAATGACTTAAAAATAAAGGTTACACTATGAATTGAAAATGCAGGAAAAACAGTAAAGAAAATAGAATTAAGCTCCCAAAAATCTCCTCCTCAGCATCTGAAGCTGTCTGGAATTTATAGAAAACGTTGCTGGGTGGTCACGCCCCTAGGTCACGCCCGTGACCTAGGGCGTGTCGGTCTCGGAACCGTCGTCTTCAAGTTCTCTGAACGTTGGCACGAAACCGCCAAAAGTCGTTAATTGGAGGGTCATGCCCCTAGGTCATGCCCGTGACCTAGGGCGTGTCTTGACGGTTGTAGAAAAACGGCGGGAAGCAGAAACGGAGGGAATAACTCCGGCCGTTGTTGGAGGGGTCACGCCCATTGTCACGCCCGTGACCTTGGGCGTGTCTTGAGAAAACTCCCAGCGCCTGAAACTACAGCATTAAGTCGGCACGCCGGGCTGTCACGGAGTTCGTCATGCCCATGCCAAATGTGTCACACCCGTGACGTGTTGCAAATAGAAACTGTCGTTGACTGGAAGACAGGGCAAAGCACTGGATGTCACGCCTAGAGTACACGCCCGTGTGATGATGGTCACGCCCGGTATCTTAGGGCGTGTACTTTTAATTGACGTGGCAGATAGCTCCTTCCATGCATCGGGTTCTCGCCAGGATGTCACGCCCGTGACCATGTCGGTCACGCCCGTGACTTTGGCGTGTCCTTTTGAAATTTTATTGCTTTTGCCCAGTTTTGTCTCCTGATCAACCCTATAGACTCCAAATTGAGATTTGCAGCCCAGATTGCCCTGAAATAAAAAATTAGAAAAATTCAATAATAAAATTACAAAATATAATTATAAACTAATTAGTTATTAAATAAAAAATAATATAAAAATATGGACAAAATTAGAGTTATCAAATACCCCCATACTTACTCGTTGCTCGTCCCGAGCAAACAACTTTACATGGAGAGTAGAAAAATTTTAACGCTAAAAACGAAAATTGAATATAAGAAGTAGAATGCGAAGTATTATGCCTATGCTTGTAGTTATTATTGTAGAAGAACCTAATCAGCATACAAATTAGTATTTTTAATTTTCTAAAATGTGTTTCCACTTATTATTTTTACTTCAAAGATGGAAACACGATAAATCTTCGAATCACGTTTAGGGAGAAAGTATCATGTTTGCCAAGATAACATTGCACAAATTGAAGATCGGGATACCCTCCAAAGAAATCCATCAATGTCGATGGCCATAGGCTTGCCCTTTCACACTCTCGCCACGGCACTAGGTTAACTTATAAGCACAAATCAGTAGGACTTAAGTAGGTTGGAATGTAGGCTTAGGTTTTTGGTTTGGAAAAACAAAGATAAATGCGATGGGTAGACACACCAAAACCTAAAGAGAGCTTGCACAAAAGAAATGAATTGAAAAACTCCGCCAATTCCTTTGTTGTTTTTTTTCAATATGTTGAGTATTTTTCAACTTCCTCTTTTTTTTGTTTTTTTTTCTTTCTTCTTTTTTTTTGGTTTTTTTTTCTTCCTTTTTTAGGTTATCATTTACTTTAAGTCTGGGGGAGAGCCAGTTTTGTTGTATTTTGCCCGTGCACATCTCCTATGCATACTAGAAGCTTTTATAGATTTATTATGATTAGTTCATTGTACTGCACACCACTGCACACACTTGAACTCATGCTTAGTTGTTAGTGTGTCGCGAGTTAAAGTCGTTTATTCGTTAGATTTGGGAAAATTATGGTGCTAGCTTAGGATTGTGAGACAGAGTTAAATGTTGACCTTGTTGTGTTTCGAGTCAACTGCTCTCGTCTCGTGTATAAATTCGAGTAGATTTAATTTTTCTGTATGCTTATGTTTTTATACTTTTCTATTTGCATAAAGATCTTTTTATTCTACTCAAAAGTTGGTGAATCCGGTGTGAATCAAATGGTAGTATAGGAATGTGTGTAGCCGTCACTAAACTCGTTTTGCTCGAGTCGGGAGGTTGGATAGTCTTTCTCGTTGGCTAAGAACTTACCCCAAGCTATTCTCTAAGCATGGGTATAGGTTAGTTTACTCGCATGAGCATAATATAGTCCATCATTTTGGCCCGGTTGAGCTTTGTACCATTCCTAACGTCTTATCCTCGCTAGCCCCATTATGCCTACCACTCATTTTGATTCAGCTCCACCATGATTTCATTGAAGCCTCACAGCCAATCCTAGTCGCACACCCAAGTTGAGCTTTAGAGTTTTACATTTTCATTTTGGGATGTGATGTGGTGATATTACATTTGAATATGTGGATGTGCTCCAAAGTTTTATTTGCTGAAATTGTTAAAATAAAATAGGATTCGAAAAAAACAAAAAAAAATTAATCGTGAAAAAAGAAAAGTGAAAAGAAGAAAAAGTTTGATTGAAAATTCTTTTTGAGATGAGATTGTATTTGGAGTAGGCACACACCCATATTTGAAAAATTAAGTCTGGGGGTGTGGTGTACCCGCGTGTATTTTGCTTAGCAGAGAGATTCTTTTTATGATAACTCATTTGTGTTAGGTTTTTAGCCTTCCTGTTTATCTTTGTTTATCTCACTGAAACCCAAGCCCCATCTCTTCTCCTAAAGTTATACTGATTCGTGTGTGTACCAAAACAGTGTCGTGGAGAGAATGCTAAAGGGCAAGCGTATGGTCACTGACATTGGTGTATTCCTCTGGAGGTGATCCTGAGCCCCGATCTTTGTCAAAGCTCACCTTAGTGGCCTGCCTACTTTCTTCCTTTGTGTGACCGGTTGATTCACTGTGGTTCTATTTTTGAGTAGTAATAAAATTTTTATAAGCAGTGTGAAAAATATAAACTATTCTGCATACTTAGAAATTTTCTCTATTGTATTTTTACAAATGCGAGCATGCGACTTCACATGGTACTTTGTTTTTCAATTTCTTTGTTAGCTAGTAATTTTCCCTATCTGCTTAGATTTTGTTTGCTCGGGACCCGCAAACAGTTAAGTCTGGGGGTGTGATGAGTCGGATTTATATAGAGTTTTTCGGACTCATCTGGGCTAGTTTTCACGTGTTTGCACTTCACTTTTAATTCTATATCGTTCATATTTCATCTTGTCTATATTTCCATAGGAAGTGTACTTTGGCCCGTGGTTATGTATTTTTGTACTTTTATTGTTATCGCATGACCACTGAACATAGTGCGCACGACCACCGGTCATGCACCACTGATGGTCTGCATTGATTCATCTTTTCTTGGAGTCCTATCTGGGGTAATCGCACGACAATTGGACATAATGCGCACGACCACTGGTCGTGCGCAACTGCTCGTGCGCATTACCCTAGTTCTTCTTCGTAATCTGCCATGCCAGTGCGCACGATCACTGGACATAGTGCGCACGACCACTGGTCGTGCGCCCGTGATCGTGCACATTGTTCAATTCTGCTTTCTATAAATATGCAGGTTCTGCCCTAATTCCGGGAGAGCTCATTTTTCCTCCCCCATTTTCATCTCTGAGGAGGGATTCCTCCATCCTCCTTCAATCTCCACCATAGGGAGGTGCTCCAGGCAAGCTTTCACCGCCAAATACAAGCCAGAGCTTCCTCTCGGCCTCCTCCATCATCTCTTGGGCTCATTTCAAGATTCAACGCCATAGCCATCAAGCAAAGGGAAGCTTGCAACTTTCGTTTGCTATCGTGACATGAAGAAGACAGGCCATTAGAAGGTGGTGACAACCCTTCTCTATCCCAAACGCAGTTGAGGACCGAGTTTGGATGCGGATTGACAACCCGACGATTCCAATCGTGAATCCTCAGCAAGACTTCAGATTCGATCAATCTCGTGCCTTGTTCTTCCTTTATTGTTGTTTATGTGTTGTTGTAAACTTTATTTATAGATGATGTGTGCTTAGTTATAAAACGCTTATATTAAATCATGTCTTTATGATTTGTATTTTCGTTATATTTGCTTGAGGTGCGCCATATTCCATCCACCACCATCCACCCTTGCCGCACCAGTAATTGCTAGTGGCGTGCGTAGCTAAGAGGTGCTTTCGACCCTCATTCCGCCGTTCTAACCACCTCATCTGCAAGCCTACTCGTCCATCTGCCCAGTGATTCGGTGCATAGCGGCCCGACTAGTCTTCCATCACGCCTGACGAAGCATCGCATAGCAGCGTTGCATAAGAGTAGTTGTTAGATTTTTACTTTCTTTTTATCGCAACAATCAAAACCCCCTTTCTTTCCGCCGACCTTGAGGACTTCAATCTCAAGTCCTCCTTGACATTAACTACACCTTACTATGTTCCTTGAGAGATCGATACTTGGGAAAACTCGCCCATTTTATATTACTTGTGCGACCGGTTCACTTCCGTGATCTTTCGCATCAAGTAGCAGCCGATCGGTTGGCTAAGTTTGGAACCCGGGGTGGACGAACTTTGACTGAGTTGTTCTGCCCGTTGATCGAGGAGGGAGAGTAGATGGAAATGGATCGGTGGCCCTCGTGGGTGGATCCCTTTGTAACTTCCTTAACTACTACTAAACTTCCTGAAGGGGCCAAAGATGCAAAAGGTTTTAGTCATAAATCGGCACACTACTTAATGCATGATGGAGGGCTGCATTGGAAGATGTTGTCGGACTCCTAGAGCGATGCATAGAAGAGGAGGAGATCCCATTGATCATGGAGGAAATATACTCGAGTGATTGTGACAGTCACTCGGGAGGCAGAACTTTGGAAGCAAGGGTGGTCAGGCAATGGTAGTTCTGGCCATCGCTAAGGAACGATACAATGGAGTTTTTGAGGAGGTGCAGAAAGTGTCAGTTATATGCCCCCTCCAACTCTTGTTATCCCAAATGGTTCGAAGCATCATGGCACGGAGACGTTTTTCCATCCGGGGGATGGATTTGGTTGGACCTTTCCCCCGGTAAGCTGGCAGAGAAGGTTCCTCCGAGTCATGATTGATTAATTCTCAAAGTGGCTGCAGGTCAAGGCGTGGGCCAAGGTGACCTCCCAAATTATCAGAAATTTCGTGTGGCGGGAGATCATCTGTCGACATGGTTTCCCTCAAGCCGTCGTCACGGATAATGGGCCCCAATTTTCAAGCGAAGAAATCATCAGCTTCTACACCCATTTGGGGAATAACCTCTTGTTTGCCTACGTCCACCACCCGAGAAGCAATGAGCAGATGGAGGAGGCAAACAAAATCATCATGAACCTACTTAAGAAGAAGGTAAATAACTTGAGAGGGAGTTGGGTAGAGCAACTCCCCTTATTTTTGTGGGCTTTGCAGACAACCCAAACACAGCCACATAAGAGACCCCTTCAAACATTCTCATGGGTGCGAGGCAGTCTTGCCCGTAGAGTTCGAATTTTAGTCTCCACGAGTATTGGCCACTAGCAGAGTAGATGAGGAATGGAGGGAGAAAATGTAGGGGAGCTATAGCTCTTTTTAGAAATGATGGAGGAACTTCATGACGTGGCCACAATCAGGCAGAAGGATATCAAATGAAGGATGGCATAGTACTTCGATAAGCATGTCACAATAAAGCAGTTCAAAAAGGGAGATCTGGTTTTGAAGAAGGTCGATGCCGCCGGAAGGTCAGCGACATTGGAAAGCTCAATCCTAACTGGGATAGTCCCAACATAGTTGAGAAGGCCCTAAAGAGATTCTGTAGGATACCACCTCTAGAATGTGGAAGGGGTGTCCATCTGCCACACTTGGAGTGGCGAAGACCTTAAACACTTGTACCCTTAGGGTGGGTAAAATTTTATATTTCATTGTGATATGATATTTTAAAAATTGCCTCTCTATAGGTTGGAATGTGTCTGTGATTTGTAAGATGCCGAGTAGATCCCGCTGTCAAGGCTCCCATCAGCTTGTAGGGCTCGAAAGCACTCGACGCCAAGTAAACTCACTGTCAGGCTCTCACTAGCTGGCAGGGTCGTAGCCTTGATTGGGTGGTAAGGGAAAGATGTTGTGATTTTCCAGACCCAGTGTATATTGCGCTATCCAGGCTCCCTTCAGCTGACAAAGTTAGAAGGCTCAGTCAGCCACGAGTAGACCAGCTATCCGTCTCTCACTAGCTAGCATGGTCATAGGCTTGCTTGGGAGGTAAGGGAAAGAGGTTGTGATTTGCATGGCCCCGAGTAGATCTCAATGTCCAGGCTCCAATCAGCTGGCAGGGCTGGAATGCGCACTCGGCCCTGAGTAGACCCGTTGTCAGGCTCTCACTAGCAAGCAGGACCGTAGGGATGCTTGGTGTGGTGGTGAGGGAAAGATGTTATGATTGGAAGACCTCGAGTTGATCCCGTTGTCCAAGTACCCATCAACTGGTAGGGCTGGAAGGTGTACATGGCCCCGAGTAGACCCACTGTCAGGCTCTCACTAGCTGGCAGGACCATATTATCTCTTGGGGGGTAAGGGAAATAGGTTTTGATTTACAAGACCACAAATAGATCCAGCTTTTTAGGATCACATCAGCTGTCTGGGATGTAAGGCGCACTCGGCCCCGAGTAGGCCCTCTTTTAGGCTCTCACTTATTGGCAGGTTCGTATGATCGCTTGGGGGGTAGGGAATGCGATTGTGATTTGAAATACCCCGAGTAGATCCTATTTTCCAGGCTCCCATCAGCAGGCAGGGTTGGAAGGCGCACTCAGCCACGAATATACCTGTTATCGGGCTCTCACTAGCTGGCAGGGCCGTAGGCTCACTTGGGGGGGTGGGGAGGGGGGAGGTAAGGGAAAGAGGTTATGATTGGTATTACCCCGAGTAGATCTAGGTGTCTGGGCCCCCATCAGCTAGCAGGGCTGGAAGGCGCACTCGACCCCGAGTAAACCCGCTGTAAGGCACTCACTAGATGGCTTGTTCGTAGGCTCGCTTGGTGGTAGGGGTAAGTGTCACAACCCGCATTTCCTCAACGAGCATATCGTATCAGAGCAAGAGGAACTACGGGTTATGATGCCACGTCGTGCAGGGGATAACTGCACACGCTCAGGCAACTCTTGACGCTGACTTGACAAGTTGAAATTCAACAGTTACAGGCAGGAAAACTTTTGGTTTGAATGGCCGTATCCCTCGGCCTTAGATAGTAAAATTGTATTTGTACGCGGCGGAAAATAGGTTAGTTTACTTACGATGAGCTCCTATATGCAGTCGAGAGTGATACTACTACAAGAACTCTTTTTTGTTTACGTCATTTGGAAATATGTTTTAGTTAATCAAATATGTATGCATGATATACAACTATAGGTTTTGGTAACTTCAAAATAACGAATGCAACCTACAAGCAAACCATCCCAAAAGCAAGTACATGTCAGTCCATTCACATGAGTTACATTAGCAGTCTCGTTCATATTTACATAAACGAAAACCCACCAAATGGGCGCCAACAAGCTGACACGAACCCATTGGGGGCACATGTATTTCTGTACAACAAAAGAAGAACTACCTCGCTAAGAAGCTCGGCAAGCTCCACAGCAACTCCACTAACCAACCTAGCCGCTCAACCGGCTACAACCTGCACCTGAGGCATTCAAGAAAGAATACCTCAGCAATCAACCAAGCTATACAAAAAGAGCATAAAAGTCATATATGATAACGAAGGGGCTTACCGACCCCACAGAGATGTTTCATCAAGTAACATGAGTGAACAAAACTAGTGGAAAACACACCACAAGCCATGCCAAACGCACCAAGTGCGTACAAGTTCATCATGTCCTGCTCAAACCGCAGGAACAAAAGGCAAAACACATGCCCTTTTCATCATTCATAAGCCAAGAAATTACAATAATAGTGAAGCATAAGCAGCGGTTAAGTTCAATTTCGCAAGGGTCTTACCGGTGGCGGCCCTAAAGTGGAACGCACCAAACAAAACCAGCCCAAATCGGGGCCAAAGTGGTCTCTCTAACCACAAAAACAAAACCCGGTGGCCACAGGCTGAAACCACACCACCCCTTGCAAAATTCTCACACAAACACTCCCGCCATGCTTCACGAATTCGCCTCACAAAAACACCCCATAACCCAAGGTAACACGCCTCCTTTCATCGTTCTCACGCATGCTAACAAGTTGCTAGAAACGTAAAGTAATTAAGCCATGATGAACAAGAACAATCACATGATTAGGCAAGATAACAGTTACATGAACATGAATCAAATCAAAGGGCTAGATGAACAAGAATCCAATAGCTATATAGAGTACATGAGCAAAAGAAATGAAGGACATTAGCTACATGAATCAAAGGAAATTAGCTACATGAATCAAAGGCAATTTCAGCATAAGGAAATTAACTAATTTTTAGCATAGAACAAACAAGAGGATGCATCATACTGTGAATCAAGAAGAACAAACTAAGCATAGGGGAATTGAAAGAGCAATACTAGGGTAATAATGATCTAAAGCTAGGAAAATGGAAATTGAATCACGAACGGAGATTGGCAAGGGTGGAGAACACCGCTTGCCTGAACCGAGGCGATGCCGCGACGGCTGCTCTTTCTTTCCTTGCCTTTCTTGAGCCTTTCTCCCTTGCTTTCTCAAAGAGAATGAAGAAGAAGATGAAGAAGAAGAGGAAAATGAGAAGGAGAAATCCTTGCTCTGATTTCGGCCTTTAGGAAAACGAAGAAGAAGCTTCAGCCCTTGGATCCCAGCTAAAGAAATGGACGGCCACGATTCGGCCAAAAACACTAAATTTGACTCGACACGGCCTCGAACACGGCCGTGTGCCAGGCCGTGTGCCTCAAGCGGTGGTCAACCGACTTATCCAAACCAGTGACACGCTCATGGGCCACGCCCGTGTCATGGGCCGTGTCACCAACACGCCATCAGACACGCCCGTGTCTGTGGCCGTGTTCCTGGTGAAAAAAAATCCCAAAACATCCCGAGACTTCACACGGCCTTGGACACGGCCTTGGACACGCCCGTGTCCCAGGCCGTGTGCCCAAACACGGCACAAAACACGCCCTGTCGAAATCCTTCGGCGGGCGTCGACCTGATTGGACACGCCCTGTGACACGCCCGTGTCACAGGCCGTGTGCAACACCCAGTCTCGACACTTGACACGACCTTGGACACGGCCGTGTCCTTGGCCGTGTGCCTCCTCTCGACACATCGTCCAGAGAGAGAAAAAAATCGTCGAGACAGAGCCCGATCGTCGACACAACCTCGACACGCCCTGCGACACGGCCGTGTCGCAGGCCGTGTCAACTGACACGCCCTGGGACACACCCGTGTCCCAGGCCGTGTCACCCAAAAAAATTCCTATTTTGAAAAATGTTCCTGTCTCGTCCTACACCATTTTTGCCTTAAGCACTTTTTACTCTTTTTTTTTTGGTTTTCCTGGACCAACAACTTGCTTTGAGCAACATTTCCCGGATGCGAAAACGTGCAACCATTCCCTAAGAGGCCTCACCGAGTCCCTTATTTGGACTCCGGTTTGCTGGGGAATCGTGCAACTCGGCTACCGAAATAGCCACTCGCATGCCCGCGGGAAAAACCATGCTCAACTACAATCAAAGCCAACGTAACGCCCATCATGCGTACGTAATAAACATCTGGGGCGTTACAATCACTCCCCCTAACAAAAAGTTTCGCCTCGAAACTTTTCACAAAACCCAACACACAAGCAAACCAAAACATGAACCCAATCAAACACTACATCACATACCAGCTTACGGGAACAAATGAGGGTGAGCCGCCCTCATCGTTGACTCGAGCTCCCACGTCGCGCTTTCCACATCCTGATTTTTCCATAACACCTTTACCATAGGAATCTTCTTTTTCCGCAACACACGATCTTGGGAGTCCAATATCCGGATGGGCATCTCCACATAAGAAAGGTTTGGCGCTAATGGCGGCACCACGTCCAACACTTGCGTGTCATTCCGCAGACACTTGCGCAGTTGGCTCACATGAAACACATTGTGAACACCAGGAAAGTTCACAGGTAATTCCAGTTTGTAGGCAGATGCACCAACTCGCGCAAGAATCTTGAAGGGGCCCACAAACCTTGGGTCTAACTTGCGCTCTTTTCCAAATCTTTTAATCCCAACCATTGGGGAGACTTTCAAGAAAACAAAATCCCCCATCACAAACTCTAATTCCGACCTTCGTCGGTTGGCATACTTTTCATATCGCTCTTGGGCGACTCGGAGCTTCTCCCGAATACCTCGTACTGCAACTTCCATATCCTCGAGCGCCTCTGGCCCCAACAAAGGCCGCTCGCCAACCTCAGTCCAAAAGAGTGGGGTCCGACATCGTCGCCCATATAACGCTTCGAACGGAGCCATTTGCAAGCTTTCTTGATAGCTATTATTATACGTGAACTCCATAAGTCGCAAACGTTCATCCCATGCTCCGCCATACTCAAGAATGTAACATCGAATCATGTCTTCGACAATTTGATTTACTCTTTCGGTTTGGCCATTCGTCTGAGGATGATAGGCCGTGGAGTATCGCAAATCTGTCCCCAAACCCTCTTGTAAACTGCGCCAAAAACGAGAGGTAAAGCGGGAATCTCGGTCTGAAATGATATTCATAGGCACACCATGCAGTCGGATGATCTCATTCAAATAGAGCTCCGCTATTGTCTTCATCGGGTAGTTGACCATAAAGGGTATGAAATGAGCACACTTGGTCAACCTATCCACGATCACCCACACGGAGTCATGTCCTCGGGGAGATCTTGGTAAACCGGTAATAAAATCCATTGAGATGCTTTTCCACTTCCAGGTTGGAATCTCCAATGGTGTCAACTTGCCACCAGGTCTCCCATGATCAGCTTTCACCCGCTTGCAGGTATGACATTCCGATACAAACTGCGCTATATCTCTTTTCATTCCATACCACCAGACACTTTGTTTCAAATCACGGTACATTTTTGTTGAACCTGGATGGTAGGCCATACTTGCGCCGTGTGCTTCCTTACACACCATCTTACGAATCTCCCCAACTGCAGGAATACAAAAGCGCCCACGATACTTTAACGTGCCTGTACCATCAATCGCAAAATCCGGTAATTCACCCTTTTCCGTCCGAAGAAATAAATGTAAAAGATCCGGATCGTCTTTTTGATGTTGTCTTGTAAGCATCAGCCATGACGGTTCTTCTATTGCCGAATGACTTTGCGGATCATATTTTCCCACGGAAATCTCCATCAATAAAAATTCCTCTACGAGACGATCAACAGAAAGATGAAATAATTTCCCAGTCTTCCGACTCAAAGCATCGGCGACAACATTCGCTTTCCCCGGATGATATTGAATGTCCACATCATAATCAGCTACATACTCAAGCCATCGCCGTTGGCGCAAATTAAGTTCTTTTTGCGTGAAGACATACTTCAAACTCTTATGATCTGTAAAGATTTTACACTGTGCACCATATAGCAAGTGTCTCCACAACTTCAAGGCAAAGATCACCGCTGCGAACTCCAAATCATGCGTTGGGTAATTCTTTTCATGACTTTTCAACTGCCGAGACCCATACGCAATCACCTTCTTGTCTTGCATTAACACACAGCCAAGTCCAACGTGCGACGCATCCACAAACACTTCATACTCTTTTCCTTCCGTCGGCAAGACCAACACAGGAGCGGTACATAATCGACGTTTGAGTTCCAGGAAGGAGGTCTCACACTTGTCACTCCATTCAAATGCCACGTTATTCTGGGTTAATCGCGTCAAAGGTGCGGCCAATGTCGCAAAACCTTCGACAAATCTGCGATAATAGCCGGCTAAGCCCAAGAAGCTTCGAATCTCCTTGGGTGTTTCCGGTCTTCTCCATTCCATGACCGCAGAAATCTTTTCGGGATCCACTGAAATACCATGGTGATTAATAACATGACCCAGAAAAGCAACTTGCGGCAACCAAAACTCGCATTTGCTTAGCTTGGCTAATAACCGCTGATCTCGTAAAGTGGCCAATACTAATCGCAGATACTGTTCATGTTCCTCAGCACTGCGGGAGTAGATAAGAACATCATCAATAAACACCACCACAAATTTATCCAAATAGTCCTTGAACACTCTGTTCATCAGATCCATGAAAGCTGATGGTGCATTAGTCAATCCAAACGACATCACAAGGAATTCAAAGTGGCCATGCCTTGATCGAAACGCAGTTCGCGGAATATCAGATTCTCGGACCTTGAGCTGATGATAGCCCGAGCGGAGATCAATCTTCGAAAATACAGAACTGCCACGCAGTTGATCAAATAAATCATCGATTCTTGGCAGTGGGTACTTGTTTTTAATCGTCACCTTGTTCAATTCCCGGTAATCGATGCAAAGGCGCATCGATCCATCTTTCTTCTTCACAAATAACACCGGTGCACCCAAGGTGATGAACTCGGCCGAATAAACCCTTTTGCCAATAAGTCATCCAACTGTGTACGCAACTCTGCTAGCTCACGCGGGGCCATCCTGTACGGCGCTTTCGCGATCGGTCACGTACCCGGCTCCAAATCAATAACAAACTCGACGTCACGATCAGGGGGAAGACCAGGAAGGTCAGTAGGAAAAACATCTGGGAAGTCACGCACAACAGGAATTTCCTCCAAACGCGGCAAAACAGCACTCGTCCCCACAGCTGAGACAAGACAAGCAAAACAGTCGGAAACAAATAACGTCCGAACACATACCGCCGAAAGCCCTGGAGAATCCTGGCAAGAATCACCATACACACTTCCTGGCTGACCATCGTCCTTGATAAAATCCAAGCGCTTCCCTCTGCACTGGATGACGGCGTCATAGCGGGATAACCAGTCCATACCCAGAATGACGTCGAAATCTTTCAAATCGATTACCTTGCAATCAACCCTTGCTATGAAATCCCCCAACAAAATGGGACAACCAAGAAGACCCCAATCTGCCACCACAGAAGCGCCAGAAGGAAATTTCACCAAAAACGCATTCCCCACTCGCTCTGGTGTCAAATGATATCGATCCAGAAAGTTTCGCGCAACAAATGAATGGGTCGCGCCAGAATCAAAGAGAACACGCGCCCAACGGTTCTTTACCTTAAAGTTTCCTATAAGGTATATCTGCTATGCTAAGAACGACTCATAAGAGGTATACACAAAACAAGAACCAGAGGAATGAATCGAACCTGAGATAACCTGAGGTGATGTATGCGCTTCCTCTGCAGAGACCACATTCAACTTTCCTTTGCCTTTGTCCAAGCGCGGAGGCGGAGGCAAAGCCTGGAGTGGTGCGGGTTGCAACACAGCTTGAACCTGTGGGCACCTTGCGCGAAGATGTCCTGGTCTGCCACACTGGAAGCAGACCTTGTCTTTGGCCCAGCAGCGGCTCACATCATGACCTCTTCTCCCACAAAAAGTACACTCCAAGTCTCTGGTTGGCGCACCCTGAATGGCGTGCACCTGCTCCTTCTTTTGCAGCCCCAACCGCTTGAAACATTTCTCAAACGGGTGACCGGCTCGGCCACAGAAGCTACATGTCTCCTTGTTCCTCTTCCTTACATCTGAGTCTTGGGAGCTTTTCTCTCCCACCAGCTTCCTCTTATCCTTCCTCATCAGTTGTCCTCTTTGTTTGGCATTTTCGATCGCTTCTACCTTCAATGCCGCCTCAACCACCGTAGTGTAACTCGTCGCTCCATAAGCACTTGCGAACTGCTGTACGTCGCTGCGGAGTCCGCCCAAAAACCGCTTGACTCGATCAGCTTCCGTCATTACCAAGCTCGGGGCAAACCGACTGAGCTTGCTAAACTCAATTTCATACTCACTCACTGTGAGTGTCCTCTGCTTCAAGTATAAAAAATCATTCATCAGGCGGTCCCTTTCCACTGCCGGTAGGAACTTGCGTCGTACCATTTCTTTGAACACTTCCCACGAACAGCCCGCCCCTAGGCCTTCCTTTTCTCGTAACCACCAACCTTTCGCCAATCCCTTAAGTTGATAGGCAGCAAGCATCACCTTTTGATCCTCAGTCACACCAGCATACACAAACATTTCTTCTAACGTGATCACCCAGTCATCCAAGATTACGAAGTCTGCTTTGCCATCATACGTCGGTGGTCCAAGTCGTTGAAACTGCGAGATAAACGTCATCGCAGGAGGGACCACAACTGGGGGTGTCACTGCCACTGAAGGAGTCGAACTAGTGGGGCCTCTAACCATCTCTTGTCCTCTTGGTGCAAGCCCAGACATAGCGGATGACATAGCTTGAAGCTGGGACTGCACTTCCTGCACCTGCCTCGTCAAAGCCTCATTACTTTGGCGAAGACTATCTATCAGCGCATTATTCTGCGCGCCCGAAGATTCACCCTCGGATTGGGGAGTTTGTCTTGTCACTGGACGCTTCGACATCCTAGAAACACGTTCACTCTTGTCAATCTCAAACCCAACAAAACACACAACGGCTATGTACAGACCATACATATAAAAATATGAACATCAACTGCTAACTTGCTTTGGGAGTTTGAGAATGATGGTATGCCTAACCTAAGGATGACTCACCGTCATCCCACTAATTTGTGCCTAACCGATGGATGCATGACTTGATTTGACCCAAAACCATGTGTGTACAGGTGTCATCATGTAAGTCTTAGCTTGGCACGTTGTGCTCATGCAATGTTATGTTATGCGTGCTGTGCTATGCATTCTAGAAAAGGCCTTAATGCATGCCATGAGCGGTCGTACGCATCACAATGCTATGCATCCCATACTACAGAGCATTGCATGCAACGAAGAAAAGAAAACGTGTTAGTCGCATCCATGTGGTGAGGTTATGCATCCCATACTACATAACCCTCACATGTTGCCCCTATGGTGGATCCATATACAACCACATATTATGCATCTCATACTACATAATATGCCCAGTATAATTCTGTTCATGTCATGAGTGTAGTGTACGTACTTCGGCCAAGACATACTGATGGCACCTCGGTGTGTGTATGAACTGATGCTTACACTTACAAAACAAAAGGAAAGTTTGCCCGACTAAATGTCAAGCAAACCTCCCTCTGATACCAACTGTCACAACCCGCATTTCCTCAACGAGCATATCGTATCAGAGCAAGAGGAACTACGGGTTATGATGCCACGTCGTGCAGGGGATAACTGCACACGCTCAGGCAACTCTTGACGCTGACTTGACAAGTTGAAATTCAACAGTTACAGGCAGGAAAACTTTTGGTTTGAATGGCCGTATCCCTCGGCCTTAGATAGTAAAATTGTATTTGTACGCGGCGGAAAATAGGTTAGTTTACTTACGATGAGCTCCTATATGCAGTCGAGAGTGATACTACTACAAGAACTCTTTTTTGTTTACGTCATTTGGAAATATGTTTTAGTTAATCAAATATGTATGCATGATATACAACTATAGGTTTTGGTAACTTCAAAATAACGAATGCAACCTACAAGCAAACCATCCCAAAAGCAAGTACATGTCAGTCCATTCACATGAGTTACATTAGCAGTCTCGTTCATATTTACATAAACGAAAACCCACCAAATGGGCGCCAACAAGCTGACACGAACCCATTGGGGGCACATGTATTTCTGTACAACAAAAGAAGAACTACCTCGCTAAGAAGCTCGGCAAGCTCCACAGCAACTCCACTAACCAACCTAGCCGCTCAACCGGCTACAACCTGCACCTGAGGCATTCAAGAAAGAATACCTCAGCAATCAACCAAGCTATACAAAAAGAGCATAAAAGTCATATATGATAACGAAGGGGCTTACCGACCCCACAGAGATGTTTCATCAAGTAACATGAGTGAACAAAACTAGTGGAAAACACACCACAAGCCATGCCAAACGCACCAAGTGCGTACAAGTTCATCATGTCCTGCTCAAACCGCAGGAACAAAAGGCAAAACACATGCCCTTTTCATCATTCATAAGCCAAGAAATTACAATAATAGTGAAGCATAAGCAGCGGTTAAGTTCAATTTCGCAAGGGTCTTACCGGTGGCGGCCCTAAAGTGGAACGCACCAAACAAAACCAGCCCAAATCGGGGCCAAAGTGGTCTCTCTAACCACAAAAACAAAACCCGGTGGCCACAGGCTGAAACCACACCACCCCTTGCAAAATTCTCACACAAACACTCCCGCCATGCTTCACGAATTCGCCTCACAAAAACACCCCATAACCCAAGGTAACACGCCTCCTTTCATCGTTCTCACGCATGCTAACAAGTTGCTAGAAACGTAAAGTAATTAAGCCATGATGAACAAGAACAATCACATGATTAGGCAAGATAACAGTTACATGAACATGAATCAAATCAAAGGGCTAGATGAACAAGAATCCAATAGCTATATAGAGTACATGAGCAAAAGAAATGAAGGACATTAGCTACATGAATCAAAGGAAATTAGCTACATGAATCAAAGGCAATTTCAGCATAAGGAAATTAACTAATTTTTAGCATAGAACAAACAAGAGGATGCATCATACTGTGAATCAAGAAGAACAAACTAAGCATAGGGGAATTGAAAGAGCAATACTAGGGTAATAATGATCTAAAGCTAGGAAAATGGAAAATTGAATCACGAACGGAGATTGGCAAGGGTGGAGAACACCGCTTGCCTGAACCGAGGCGATGCCGCGACGGCTGCTCTTTCTTTCCTTGCCTTTCTTGAGCCTTTCTCCCTTGCTTTCTCAAAGAGAATGAAGAAGAAGATGAAGAAGAAGAGGAAAATGAGAAGGAGAAATCCTTGCTCTGATTTCGGCCTTTAGGAAAACGAAGAAGAAGCTTCAGCCCTTGGATCCCAGCTAAAGAAATGGACGGCCACGATTCGGCCAAAAACACTAAATTTGACTCGACACGGCCTCGAACACGGCCGTGTGCCAGGCCGTGTGCCTCAAGCGGTGGTCAACCGACTTATCCAAACCAGTGACACGCTCATGGGCCACGCCCGTGTCATGGGCCGTGTCACCAACACGCCCTCAGACACGCCCGTGTCTGTGGCCATGTTCCTGGTGAAAAAAAATCCCAAAACATCCCGAGACTTCACACGGCCTTGGACACGGCCTTGGACACGCCCGTGTCCCAGGCCGTGTGCCCAAACACGGCACAAAACACGCCCTGTCGAAATCCTTCGGCGGGCGTCGACCTGATTGGACACGCCCTGTGACACGCCCGTGTCACAGGCCGTGTGCAACACCCAGTCTCGACACTCGACGATCGTCGAGAAACAGTCGTCGAGAACATGACACGGCCTTGGACACGGCCGTGTCCTTGGCCGTGTGCCTCCTCTCGACACATCGTCCAGAGAGAGAAAAAAATCGTCGAGACAGAGCCCGATCGTCGACACAACCTCGACACGCCCTGCGACACGGCCGTGTCGCAGGCCGTGTCAACTGACACGCCCTGGGACACACCCGTGTCCCAGGCCGTGTCACCCAAAAAAATTCCTATTTTGAAAAATGTTCCTGTCTCGTCCTAGACCATTTTTGCCTTAAGCACTTTTTACTCTTTGTTTTTTGGTTTTCCTGGACCAACAACTTGCTTTGAGCAACATTTCCCGGATGGGAAAACGTGCAACCATTCCCTAAGAGGCCTCACCGAGTCCCTTATTTGGACTCCGGTTTGCTGGGGAATCGTGCAACTCGGCTACCGAAATAGCCACTCGCATGCCCGCGGGAAAAACCATGCTCAACTACAATCAAAGCCAACGTAACGCCCATCATGCGTACGTAATAAACATCTGGGGCGTTACAGTAAGTGAAAGAGGATGTGATTTGCAAGACTCCAAGTAGATCCCATTGTCTAGGCTCCCGAAATCCCGCAAGGCTGGAAGGCGCACTCGACCCGTAGTTGACCCGCCGTTAGGCTCTCACTAGCTGGCCGGGCCGTATTCTCTCTTGGGGGTAATGGAAAAAGGTTGTTATTTGCAAGAACCCGAGTAGACCCACGGTCAAGCTCTCACTAGCTGGTAGGGTCATAGGCAGGCTTGGGGGGGTAAGGTAAAGAGGTTATGATTTGTAAAACCCCTAGTAGATCCCGCTATCCGGGCTCCCATCATCTAGAAGGGTTGGATGGAGCACTCGGCCGCGAGTAGTCCCGCTGTCAGGCTCTCACTAACTGGCAGGGTCGTAGGCTTGCTTGGGGGGTACTGGAAAACGTTGTGATTTGCAAGACACCAAGTAGATCTCGTTGTCCTGGCTCCCATTAGGTGGCAGGTCGTGAATGCGTACTCGTCCACGAGTAGACCCATTGTCATGCTCTCACTAGATGGAAGGGCCGTGAGCTCACTTGGGGGGGGGGGGGGTAAGGGAATGAGGTTGTGATTTGCTAGACCTCGAGTAGACCCGGTTAGGCTCTCACTAGCTTGTAGGGTTGTAAGATCGCTTGGAGTGTAAGGTTAGGAGGTTCTTTGTTTGAACAGCCCCAAGTGGGCCCGCTGACCAGGCCCACATCAAGCGGGCAGGGGCGACAGCTCTCTTGGTGGCAAGTCGTAAAGTGCTTAGAATAGCTAGATCTAAAGACGCTCCAACTGGCAGTCTTTCACCTAGTGGGCAGGGTCGTTGAACTCATGATGACTATTATGAAAGCACTTTGATAAAATGTTTTCAGACAGCTAACACCTATCCTGAGTAAGGATGAAGTAATCCAGACCCATCATGACATGACCCTCTCTGCATGACTCTCTCAGAAAGGTTCTCGCCATGTCCCTCTTGGCACGGCTCTCGGCGTGTCCCTCTCGGCTGAATTTACTTAGTTTATTCTTCGATCGGGTGGGAAAATGTGAGAAGTAGAGAGAAGTTCGAAAAGTAATAAGCCATTTCAGTAAAAGTAAGATCACTTATAAATGACAAAAAATATTACATTTGCTTGGGGGGTCTCGCCCCCTACAGAGATTCATAAAAGAGAAATTACAAGTTGAAAATAAAAATACGAAAGCCCTTCAGGAGGAGTCACTAGATAACTCGCTGGATGATTCGTAAGTTGACCCATCGCTCTCGCCAAAGATTATTTCATCATCCTCATACGGGGAGTCGTCCTCTCCCAGAGTCTTCGGTATGGGATCAAACATCCAGGGGAAAATTTTGTGCGACATGAGCATCTCGCCACCCTCATTCTGAAAGCTAAATTCGTGCAACACCTGGATCATGCACTTAGCTGTCGGGTTTGCAATTTCCTACATCAACACCTCAGTCTCATAATTTAAGTATTGGTGGCGGGTAACCTTCTCGACCGGCGGCGGTGGAACTGCTATCTTGGTCTCCTGTGCTTGCTTAAGCTCGGATTTTGGCAGTGCGATCTCGCCGGTGAGAGAAGCCTCGCACGCAAATGATAGCTGGGCTTGGGTTGAATCCCTTAAGAAATTCGTATGAATAAAATGTAGTAAATGGTGGGAGGTCAAATGGCGGAAGGACTCTAAATTTTTACATACCTTAATCGATGGGTGGAGGGCGAGAAGTTTCTGCGAGGCCTCCAGCTCGGCCATTAGGGTGACAACCTCAGCAGCTGTGAGATCCCGTCTCTTGTGTGCATTGACTATGTTGCGCTTAAGGCTGAGGTTACGGAGGGCGGACATGTGCGGAAGCTCGAACGCGCATAGCTGGGCTCGAACATCTTGGTGGTCGAGAGGACTGGTAGACCCCTGCTCATATATGCTCGCATCCACTCTATTGTTGAGACCCAAGCCGAGCACAAAGGCTTCATTGTTGCGAGTTTCCTGCTCCATCCATGAGGGAAGGTGCAATGAGATCAAGACCCGGTTATCCTCCAGGTCCCACTACAAGAGGGGTTGGACCTATTCGTCCAAGTGCTTCCCGCCGAGGCCAAAATTCTGATGCCCTCTTGGCACCGATTTGGCAGGAGCCATCTTCAATGTAGTGGCAAAGTGCGCCGTGACATACTTTTCGCCGCGGTAGGCGGGGCTTTTTCCGGGGTTTCGGTAACGGACTTTCCCTTATCCATTGCAGATGGCTTGGGATTCTTGGAAGAGGCGAAAGAGGGAGCGTCAGGCTTCTGCTTCTGGACGCTCGGGTGGGAAAATGAGGCAGGCTCATCCCCACAAGCGAGGGCAGTGGATTTAGCGAGAGCAAGGGTGGTGGTGGAACCCCTAGCCTCATCGAAGGGTTGGTGGAGTGGGATATCCAGCTCACCTGTGATAGCCATAAAAGTTAGCCTTAGAACTTGAAGGAAAGTGTAAAGCGATCAAAGCGGAAGGGTACCTTCAACGACGAGAACTGGCGGAAGAGAGGCGACTTCTCATCACAAGAACTTGACGTCGATGTTCTTGGTCGCAAAGAAGGATAGGAGGTCTATCCCGCATCCCCCAATCATTGGAGGCAGGTAGGTCACCTCGTCATACTAGACCGGCGAGAGGGGGACATTGCCAAAGTTTTCAGACACGAAGACGAAATTTGGGCCCATATATGGTTCTTGTCTATCAGACCGATGGTCTTAATCGTCTGCCATGAGAAGAAGACAATCCCACTCTTTGCCCGGAAAAAGCCACTAGCAACGCGACAGAATTAGGGTTGAGCTGTGTCGGGACCACTCCATAGTACCAGAGGGCCTGGCGCCCTTCCGACCATATGGGGAGGCTGACACCCACCTCAAAATGCTCCAGCGGTATGGCCAGCTCCACTTCTAGCATGAAGTTGATCGTGCCGTCATTCCCAGGATTGCGCGCGGTGGACTCGAGGGGAATATAGTACCCGGTTATAGAGGTAAACTGCATTTTGGTTAGGAGGCAAGGGGAGTTTTTCTCAACGAAGTTTTGCGCACTCTTAGTGCGACCCTCGATCTCTCCCGGCATTATGAGTGAAGGCAGAAATAGAAAGATAGCTAATAGTCGAGAGGCTCAGGTTGCAAAGGATGTCGAGAGTGTGGGGAAGAGAGAAGACGATGGTTTGGATACAAAGGGAAGTAAATGAGGTTTGCAAGCTGGCCTATTTAAAGAACAATACGGTAATCATGACGTTTTTTAAAATGGCGGAATTGCGGATCGTAATTTTTAATAAATCTACGATTCGCATTCCGCTCATTCTCGCTAGCACTTCCAGTACCTGTAGATGGAGAAAGCTTTCGGGAGGGATCCTAGGTAAGAACAAAAGCAGTGATGAGTATAAAGAGAAAATATGGCGTGCGAGCTAATCATTCGGCAAGAATGGGGTGAAAAATAAGATATAAACAATGGGCCTCCTGCTGGGTGAGAGCCGTGATAAATAGAATAAATATTCAAATTTTTATTACACAATTACTTAATGGTACATCTGAGAAGGGTAGGCTGAGAGGTTGGGGAATAAGAGGTGAGAACACTCGGGGCTCAGTACTGTTCCCAGCCACAGCGGCCCCAACCTCGCGTCCCTGTCCTCGGGGGAACTTGCTGGTAATGATAGGCCATCACAGCTATAAAGTCCTGGTGAACTAGGCGCAGTCAGTCTCGGTCCTATCCGATGTGCCTCCAAGGAGTAGTCTCCTTACTCCCGCCTCTCGTACAGTCTGTCTCTCCAAGAAGATGTGTATAGTCCCGCTGGATCACGCACAAGCGCCGCTCAATCCGTGTCAGGAGGGTGGTTTCCCACAAGTTGTCCTCTCGCCGCATTCATATAATCTTTTACAAGACATCCTCTATCCTCTCCCTCTACATCTCGGCATTTTCAAAGGACTCAAGGAAGTTGAGCATCTCGCTCGGTCAAGGAGGCGGCGAGATCACCTCCTCGTCTGAGTCAAGATCTTCCGTAGTCTCCGGATGAATAAGATAGAGGACCATTTGGGATAGTTCATGAGCAAAAAGATTAATCAAACCACGAAAAGGAGTAAAGTTTACCTGATTACTGGCGGGAAGGTATAGGTTGCCCTTCAAAAGGCTTCCCAAGGAGTAGGAGATGATTTTTTCCCCTACTCGGGGGAAGGACTCCCACCCCGACGAATGGGTCTAGGTCGGAGGAGAAAGGACAGTGCCCTCCCCACCGAGTAGGCGGGAGTCCGACGTAAGAGTAAAGGACTTGTCAGCAGTTCTCCTAGGTGAGAGGGGAAGGCTAGTCATAGGATCGATAGGGTCCTTGGCGGTGGGAGTCCTTGGTCTCGGGTCGACGGTACCTGACGAGCTTGCCCGTCAATTGCTGAACCACTTTGGCATTACTTGCCGACTCCAACTCCATGATTGTCTTTAACTTTTTTGTGTTAGGCTCTACCCCCACATGGGTAAGTAAATGTCCAAGGAACTTTCCTCTGCTTGCCCCAAAGACACACTTATGGGGATTTAGACGCATTTTGTACTACCGCAGGGTGGCGAAGGTTTCTTGCAAGTTGAGTAGATATGAACCCACATCCCAACTCTTCACTATAATATAATCAACATAAGCTTCCAGATTCCTATCTCTCTAATTTTGGAAAACTCGGTCTAGCATGCACTGTTACGTTGCTCCCGTATTCTTTAGCCCAAAGGTCATTATTTTATGCTGAAGCATCCCACCCTCGTGACGATGGAGACAACTTTGACATTGGGGGATGCATTAGAATCAGATTGTAACCTAAAAAAAGCATCCAAAAAACTCATAATAGAAAACCCAATGGCTGAATCAACCAGCGCGTCGATCTGATGCAGGTGGTAGCAATCCTTAGGGCGTGATTTTTTCTAATAAAGAAAAGTCCAGACACATTGTCCACCTCCCATCCCCTTTCTTTACCATTACCATATTGGAGACCCAGCTTGGATACTAGATCTCTGAAATAAAACCTGCTTCGAGAAGCTTTTTGACCTCGTCGCGGATGGGCTCCTCCATATTTGTGGCGATGGTTCTCATCTTTTGGCGGATGAGACGCGTCCTGGGATCCAGATTTAGGTGGTGGAATTCCACGCCCGTATCAATTACAGGAATGTCTGCCGCACTACAAGCGAAGACTTCGACGCTCCTTTAGATAAACTCGCATCCTCTCTTGATATTCTAGGCTCAAGTCGCCGCTTATTTGCACCCTCTCCGCCTTTCCCGCCTAGTGAAGACCTTCATCTCCATGACCTCCTATGCCGGCCCAGCATTGACTGGTCTCCGCTACTCGTCAGCTCATCCTCATCCCCAAACTCTTCCTCCCCTCCTACTTCTTCAACCTCCAACACCTCTAACTGACTTCCTTGCTTTTCCACCTCTTTGCCTCCCTGGGCCTCCACCCCAGTTTCTCCTCCTCCCTACTCCTCCTCCACAGCCTTCTCTCCAGCCTCACCTAGGCTCACTCCCCTTCCTCTACAATCTCCTCTTTCACCGACATCTCCTTCTCCAGCTCTTCTGCCTCCGCCATCCAGGATATGGTGTTGACGGCAACCACATAGAACTACCTCTCCACCTTCGGATCCCCCTGATCTTGATCTGGACCCCTTCGTTGGTAAATGTGATACATTGATGGAATGAGGAGGGGACACAACGAAAGGTGCTAATGAGAGGGCGCCCAAAGATGGAATTGTAGCTGCTTAGAGTGTCAACAATGACGAACCGAGAGTTCCTCGACACCCAAGCATTACGGTGTAGTTTTATCCTCCCTCAACTTCCTTCATCTCCCCGAGAACCAAACAATGGTCCATACGAGTCCAAAATCCACTGAGCCTCTACCTTCATCTCATCGAATGCCATCTTGAAGATTACGTTCACAGAGCTCCCATTGCCCATCAGAATCCTGGAGACTGTTTAGTTCTCCATGACTATCTGGATCACCAAGGCATTAAAAAATGGGTCTTCATAGTCGGGCATTTCCTTCGATGAGAAGATGATCTTTTCCTCCTGGGGGGGGAGTCAGGGAGGTCGAAGCGATGCTCCTCCTATACATGGTTTGAAAACTCCCCTTATGGGTGTCCTCAGTTCCCACTCCGCCATGGATCACTCTGATCCCTCCTGGATCTCTCACATCCGCCCGATCCTCACACTTATCTTCTCCTCCCCATTGCAATACTTCCTCTATCCTCATGGGCTGTTGCTACTGAACTTGCCCCATGGCTTCTCTCATCTCCAGAAAATTCGTGCAGGTGGCTGTCGCGTAACCCTCGTCCTAATGAAAGTCATAGAAAGACAACGCCACCCTTCCTTCTATCTTCCTTCATCCTACCCTATCTCCTCCTCTCTATTTCCCGCTTTTGTGATCGCAATCGACTCCTGCTACTGCGTGAGAGTGTCTCACTTGCCCTGACTCCAAGTTGTTGAATTAAAGCTTCCCTGACCGCAGATGTTTTCTGCACCTTGGAATCCTACCCCCGGGGGGGGGGGGGGGAACTTATTGAGGCCTCCGGGCCAATCAGGCTTTTAGCTCCCTATGCTCCCAACAATGGTGCTGCCACTGGTTCCCCTAGCCTCGGGGATCTTCTCTCTCCACTCTTCTCTCTTCTCCCTCTACTTCCCTGTTCCTGGCTCCTTCACATCATCCTCTGAAAACTTGGCCAGCTTCCTGGACAATGCCCGGTTGGCTGTTTCAATATTTATCTCCATCGCCGTCATCTCAATCAGCTTTTCAAAAGAGAGGGGCACTCTTTTCAGGTCCATGATGAAGAATCCAAACTTCTATGCTAGGCTAAACGAGAGCATCAGCGTGTACCCAGGAACTCCTGCACTAGAAAGATCACATCCTAGAATCGATCAACATAGTGTCCCAGTGTCTCCTCCAACTTTTGCTTGATTGCAAACAAGCTCTCCACCCATTCTTCCTCTTCTTTGATGTGAAGAACCTCAATAGGAACCAATAGCACAGATCCTCGAAGCAGTAAATAGAGCTTGCAGGGAGTTGATGGAACCAGTGCGTCACCTTTTCCTTCAAAGTGATGGTAAAGAGATGACACTTGAAGGCATCTGACATCTGCGTTATGGAAACGGCATCCTCGAACCATTGCACTTGCTGCACATGGTCATCTCTGCCAATGTAGTAAGACATATTAGTCTCTTTGAACACATCAGGGATCGGGGCAAAGACAATCAGCTCACTGAAAGGGATCCCGCCCACAACCTGGAGAGAGTGTACGTCTCGCAGCCTCGGCTTGCTTACCATGTCAGCACTAGACTGCCTAGGGAAGAGCTCCCGTCCAGCGACATCCCTCTCGGCACTCTTGCTGGAATCTCCTTCTCGGGATGTGGTCTAGGAGTGCTCTCGCCTACAGAAAGAGTCGTAACCACCGGGACCGAAGTTTTTGCCCACTCGCTTCTTGCAACGAAAGCCAACTGGATGGTCTGAAAGGCCTCCCGCCTGAAGTTTCCATCATACACATCGTTACCCCACTCGCCGGAGGTGCAAAACCTCCCAAGAATGCACCTTCCTCCTCGCCTCTAGCCAAGAGACGTAGCTTGAGATTTTCTTGTATGGGCTATGTTCTACGCTCACCGCTACATTAATGTTGGAACAAAAAATTGGCCCCAATGAGAGTTCGAATCCACGAGTGTAGATAACACCTACTTCTACCAAACTTTGAAACATGACCAGTAGTTGAGAGTTAAAGAACTTGCAACTCCCAAATTTCTTAAGGCGGGAGACATTTCTTTCGGGGTAACGCTCGACGGAAGCTAGTTACCACGCAGCTGTAGTTCCAGGATTTGCGTCGAGAGCCCTGAGTTCTCGATAAAGTGATGAGTTCTCGGAATCTTGTTACCGCGGGGCAAAAAGTTGTTACCACACTGTGGTAGAAGGGGAATTAACCTGGCAGACCACTTGGGAAGCTATCTCCCGGCAATAGTGGTACCGCTGGCGGTAGTAGGGTCAATTTAATTGTTATGGTTCTTGGGATCCTACCGCCCGGCGGTAGAAGATAGCATGCGGCGATATCAGCAGGTGTCATGTCATAACTACTGTCCTTTATCGCGTGGCATTAGCATCTTATCACGCGGCGATAGCGTATTTAAAATGATGTAGCAAAGTGTTGGCATGTGATTAGAGGGTTTGGGCGGTTGCGCTCGAAACGAGGCATTGAATTAAGGTACCACGCGGTGGTAGCTACATACTACGCGGCAATAGCTTGGTATATATGGCTGGTTTGCGCATTTTTACTTCATTTTCTTGGAGTTGGCGAGTCGGCCTGAGTTTCCTAGAGGAGGAGCAGAGGCGCCGGAGGGAAATCTCACCGCCGTTGATGTTCTGGGGCCCGATTTGCAAGCTGAGTCTGGATCTGTGGAGGCAAGATCATTGCAGTCATTTTTCATCCGTCTTGATCTTTGGCATGGCATGAAAGAGAGCACAAAGGGTAACGATTCTCAACTTGGAAAAAGTGAAGTCCTCTTCCTTTTGTATAGGAAGCCCTCTCTCGCGAGTGTGCAGTGAGTGTGTGGTCTTCCTTTCGTAAGAAACAATGTATCCCCGTAGTTTTGCATTTAGAACTTTGGAAGCGAAGTAGGAATTTAGGCATGGTGGGTAAATCACATCCGGACATGTTGGTCTTGATTGGTGATGATTTTCATTATTCTTTTTTAATGGCCCAAGAAGACTCCATGATGTTTGTTTTTTTGGGTTTTCTATGCGGTAGATTGCAACAGGGAACCTTGGGGACTAACTCCAAGGGGCACCCAAAAACTGGGTAGAATCATATTTCTGCCAGATAACGCGCGACGCTTGTCCTACCACAGGCGGTATATCCTTAAGAGCTTTGATTGAGGCCTGTGTCGTGGAGACACCTGGGGCCAGTGTTTGAGGCATGTGTCATGGAGACCTGGGGCCAGTAATTGTGGCGTGTGTCGTGGAGACCCGGGACCTATGATTTGGTGTTGAGAGCTTTGATAGACCATCTTGGTGGCCCGAAAGCCACTTGTATAACATGACAGTGTTATGTAATGATTGGAAAATGGGAGAGTGTGGAGGCCGACACGCATCGTGGTTATTTTCCTGATGATATGAGCAAAGGGAAAGTGCAGAACCTACTCAGTAACCATGTCGAGCGTCCATGGGGAGTGTTACCTATCACTTCCATCGTTACGGGTCTTATGCCTTGTGCAGGCCGTAAATAATACCAAATGTTCATGATGTTGCCATCTTTAGAACGGTGGTGCGTCCCTGCACTTTGTCCGGACACCGAGAATGTGCCCTGAGAGCATGGGTTGTGTGGCCATTCATGCCTCGCCTGTCATGAATTATGCTTAAATTACACTTTCATTACTATGTTTGTTTTGTCAATACATTGCAGGGGAGGAGCTCTGCCACCCCGAGCAAGGGTGGGGTCGTTATAATTTGGTCAGCTTTAGCTGACCGTTGCCTTATTTTGCCACCGTTCGATGGATTGTTCTTACACAAACAGGTGAACGTGTGGCAAGTAGCGGGAAAAGCCCTTTATGTTATTCAGGCCCTTGAAGGTCAAAGCGAAGTGTTTACTTTTACTATTTTCATATTTGGTCGGCATGCATGCCAAAGTATGTAAAACACTTTGATTCAAGTTGAATATTTTAAGGCCATAATGCCAAGACTCTTTGTGTATTTGTTCTTTCATTCCGGCTTCGTGCTCTAGTGGACATTCATGTTTTGTGATTGGTTATTCCAACTTGTTTTAAAAAACTTCAGCTAGAATGCTCTGTGTTAGGTCTCGAAATTTTATATTAGTTCTTTGGTATTAATATGTAATCACGCTAATTGTCTGTGGTATTGGTGTGGGGCCTTGGATGGTCATTCTGTTATATCCTATGCAATGGATGTGGGTTTTACAATTTGGTACCAGAATATGGTATCGGTCTTTCATAGGAGAATTCGTGAAAGAATTCTTTTTAATAGTGGTGAGCACATGTATGTGCGTCATCGTTTAACCTGAAAATATCCCATAAGTGTCCACTTCAGAATGGAAAATACATATGTTTGAGGAACCTGCATGTTTTTATGATTGCTATTTGCATTTTTGATTGGTCACTTATTATTGTGTCCTGCAATAATAGGCGATCAGGAGTGGTGCTGGACAGTCGGAACATCCACACTATGTGGAAAGCAGCGCACCTAATGATGCGCCTGCAACCCCTCCTTCGGCAGAGACGATATAACTTATAGCTGAGGAAGTGTTTGCGATGATAAATGCCCAGCCAGGGAGGAAAGCACAACCTCCTGCCCCTGTTGTGGAGCAGGTGCCTCTTCGTGCAGTAAAGCCTGGAGTGGTGGAAAGAGTGGTTGTAGAACCTTTGGCACCAAGAAGTGCGAAAGAAAAGCAACTTAATCATGTGATGAGGTTCAATCCTCCTGTATTTATGGGGCTGGAACCCCAACCCTGGAAGAGGATTAACTCTCTCGTGTCAAGAGAGTCATGACAGCGACTGAAATGGAGGAATGGCAGAGAAGTCAATAATAGTCTCTTTCCTGTGGATGGAGAGGTGAGACTGTGGTGGGAAGTGCAGGATCTGCATCTCTTAGTTGGAAATACAACTCACCAATGTTTCGATGGATGAGTTCTCGAGTTTATTCCTGGCTAGATACCTCCCTCGGCGTAGAGGATCGATATGGATAACTGTTGGGTACATTGGAAAATATGTACCAGATTTGGAGATACATCACTAACTCAATGATATGCATCAAGTTGTATTTGATATTGTGTTGAGTTATCATGTGCAGGTTATGTAAATGGAAGAAAAATTTTCTAAGTACAAGTGTCGACACTTGGGAATGGCTGTGTCGACACCAAGGTCCAGATTGTGTCGACACCCAGAATTTGTGTCGACACACAAAAATCTGTCGACAACACTGTGTCGACGCCAAGGGCTAGATTGTGTCGACACCCAGAATTTGTGTCGACATACAGAGAAGCTGTCGACACATTCCAGAATTCTGTCGACAACGACTATGTCGACACACAGAACTTGTGTGTACACACAGAACTTGTGTCGACACACACCAGAATTCTGTCGACATTAACTTTGTCAAGACAAGGAGTGATTGTGTTGACACGCAGGACTTGTGTCGACACATTCCACAGAAGCTGTGTCGAGAAGTAAAAGTGGACCTGTGTCGACATCATCAAGACTTGTGTCGACACATAGACTATGTGTGTCGACACATGTAAAGTATTCACTCAACATTCTCTGTTGCTGAGTCAAAGTCCAATGAAGGTTGAAGTAATATAACTGGAGACTTGACAGCTGTCATTACTGACATTGCTGTCACATCTGTCAGAGGTGTCATAAGACCGTTTGGAACCGGAACAGCCGGTAACCATGGATGAAGCATATATATAGATATGCTCTCTCAACAATTGAAAGTAACACACATAATTATCGATTGTGAAGTAGTGATCGTGAACACGATCAGTGAACAAAGAATAATCTCTGAAGGATTGAGGATCCAGAAGAAGAGAAAGAAGAATCAGTCAACAGATTGTAGAGAGAGAAAAACAAGAAGGAGAGAATTCCTCATCCAGTGAAGGCATATCCTGAACAGTCTTCCAGAGGAATCCAGATCAATTCTGAAGAAGAATTCAGATTTATTTCTGAATAAGAAGGAAGCTGATTGAATATCAACTCCAACACCAAGAAGATCAACCCTACTTTGTTCAGATTCAATAAGCTTTGAAGAAGCTAAGACAGGTTGATCCTTAAGTAATCAGTTTTATCAAGAACTGATCAAGAAGCCTTCAACCAATTCTCTCTCCATCTAGTTGAAGATATTGTTATCTTTTCATTAATAACTTTTTGTAGGATCTGAAATAGATATGAGTGTAGGAGATTTATTTCTCTGAGTTGTAAGCCTAAATTATAAAGGTTGAGGTATGGCTGAGTGCTTGAGGTAGGGAAATCTATTCCCTGAGTTGTAGGCCTGTGAAAGAGGCTGAGGTAGGGCTTTTGCCTGAGTTATAGGAGTGGGGTTTCACTCTGAGGTATAGGCCTGTGAAAGAGGCTGAGGTAGGGTTTGTGCCTGAGTTGTAGGAGTGTGGATTTACTTTGAGTTGTAGGAACCATTCTTGATTCTGAGCTGTAAGATCTGCAGATCTGAGAAGGAAGAAGGAAGTTAGGCCGAATCTAGTACACTGCTAGATAGGCGAAGGGAGAAAGTGGATGTACCCATCATTGGGGAACCACTATAAATCTGGTGTGCAATCTGTGGAATGCTGTGTGTATGTGAATGTTGTGATGTGATATCTGCTGAATAAATTGTTAAACTAGATATATTTGTCTGCCCAAGTTAGAAAAAGAATTGAACCTATTCACCCCCCCCCTCTAGGTGTTTAGGATATCTTGAAACCAATATTTCAAGTGGTATCAAAGCGAGGTTACTCAAAGAATAGACTTAACAGTCTAAGTAGATCTCCAAGGCCAAAATCTGTTAGGCAAAATGGGTTCCATTGAGAATCATAAGGAGTTTGGTTCCATCAAGTTACCTATATGCAGGAAAGAGATTTTTGGCATATGGAAAGAAAGAGTTAGACTATTTATGGAAGCTTCAGATCCAAGAATCTATATGACAGTCAAAGAAGGGTCATTCATCCCAATAAAAGTCTCAGTTCTAGATGCAAATCTCAGGACACCAAAGGAGTATTCTGAAATGACAAAGGATGAGATCATCTTGTATACTATCGATAAGAGAGCACAGAATATAAAATAGTCAGTGCTATAGATGATTCAACATTCCAAAATTTAATTTACTACAAGACATCCAAAGAAATGTGGGATACCCTCATTGTCTATATGGAGGGATCAGAAGAAGTGAGAGAAGACAGAAAGTCTATGCTGAATCAGAAGTATGAAAGTTTTAGACAATCTAAAACAGACAACATAACTGAATGTTACAAGAAGTTGTTCAGAATAGTTAATGAATTGATGTCATATGGAAGAGTATTCAACACATATGAGTTAAATGATAAGTTTCTGAGATCACTAACTAAGGACTGGGACACCAAGATATGTGCCGTTAGGGAAGTGGCCAGAGTAGCATAAATCTCACATCCTAAATTATTTGCCAAACTGCTGTCATATGAGATGCAGTTGATGGCCAGAAAGGAGGAGGAGAAAAGTAATAAAGTTGATTAGAGAGATAAGTCAGTGGCTTTCAAGACGGATGCCATAAGAAAGGACAGGAGGATGTCTCCATCTCCTCCTATGAAAGCTGCAGAAGTAGTTTCAGAAAGTTCTGACAGTCACACTTCAGAGAGTCCAAATTCTGATGAAGACTTAGCTGCTTTCTCAAGACAATTTCAAAGGTTCTTGAAGAAGAAATAATGGAGATCCAAGCCATCCTCCTCACAATCCAAGGATGATTACTATCAGAAAAAGAAATCCTCTAGGAAGGACAGGTATGGCTCTAAACCTAGTAAATTATCTTCAACTAAGATTGCTTGCTATTGTTGTGCAACAAGCCTGGACATGTGGTAGATGATTGTCCTGACAAAAGATAAGAATCTAATAACAAGATGAAACTAAAAAATAAGGGCAAGAAGGAGAAATCCTTTGTTGAAAGGAGGCAAAAAAAGCTAGTCAGATTCTTCATCATCAGATTCTGAGGCTGAAGCTGAAGTTGAAGCATACAAAGGACTGTTGGCAACTGAAGAGGATGCAGAAGAGGCTGAGTTCTTGAAATTGTTGGACTCAGTAAATGGAATTGAATAACATTGTAGTAAATGGTTGATGGCCTTGATAGAAGAAGATCAGTACCAGGATCAGCCTGGTCTTAGTAAGGTAAACAATTCTTCAATAGTTTCTGATTACTATACTGGACAAGAATCAGAAGCATATGCATCAAGAGATGTGGATGAATCTGAATCTGAAGGGGATGTTCATCAACTTATTGATGAATATGGTGATCTGCTACAAGCACTTAAGAAAAGCAGAATCCTTAACAAAGCATAGGCCAAGGAAATTGTTGCCCTTAAGCTGGCTGCATTAGATTCAGAAAAAATGGTGGATCTAAAGATGAATGAAGTAGCCAAACTGAAAAACATAACTGTTATTCATATGGTACTATTACATTCAAGAATGGTCAAATCAAAAGTCTAGAAGTCAAAATTCAGAGGGAAAAGGATGTAGTGGCTAAATTCTCTAAGCCAAAATCAGTCTTACCCTTAATTGATGACTTTATTCCCAAACAGGGTAAGACGGGATTGGGCTTTAAGGGGAATGCAAGGGCTGCCAATTCCAAAAGAGAAAGGCAAAGCCCCAGTACAACCAACAACCTTCAAACCCCCCCCCCCCCATTTCCTTCAGAAAAGTGTGGCAGCCAACTAATATAAATGATCATGATATCATACATTGTTATGGTAAGTCGGATATTCTGAATGACAAGGGTGTAGCTCCAGCACTCAAGCAAAGAACCACTGTGTCAATAGTGTTAAGAACAGCTGACAGCAATGCTGTTAAAACTGTACCTAAAAAGAGGTAGAATAGATATGAGTGCTGGTGCTGTGGTAAGATAGGGCATTATGCCAAGGATTGCTGGCACAATACCAGTGTAAGGAAGAATGCCAGCTTACCTGTGAGAAAGGCTGCTGGTAAGAATATTAAGTTTCAATCTAACTTTAACCTAGAACCAAATATACATTGGGTTCTAAGGTAAGTTAATTATATTTGCTGCAGGTGGGTCCAAGTTACCATACTCCTATATGGTACTTGGACAGTGGATGTTCCAGGCACATGACTGGAACAAGAAGAATGTTAAAGGACTATACTCTAATAGAGAGTGGACCCAAAGTGATCTTTGGTGGATCAGAAAAAGGGGTCATAAAAGGGTTTGATAACATCTCTACTAGTTCTATAACAATCACCAAGTGGCTTATGTAAAAGGTTTGAAACATAACTTGATAAGCATAAGTCAGCTGAGTGAGTGATTTATGTATGACACTTCATTTATTAAAAATGGGCGTCACATTAAAAGGACAAGTTATCAGAAGGTGATCTTGTTTGGTTATAAAAAAGGGAATGTTTTTTGTTTAAATTTTTATTATGAAAACATGAACTCTCCTGTATGTTTTGTTGTAGATGAGAAAGCATCTCAGTGTGTCCAATGGCAAAGGAGGCTAGCTCATCTGAACTATAAGACTATAGGCCAACTCTATAGTTTAGAGTTAGTGAGGAATGATCCTCAGTTTAAGTGCATAAAAGAGGGTATATGTTCAGCTTATCAAAAAGGCAAACGGACCAAATCCTCTTTTCATAGTCTTGATACCAAAGACTCTGTGAGGTGTTTGTACCTCTTGCATATGGATCTATTTAGTCCTACGCCAGTTCATAGTATAGGTAGAAAAGTCTATACTTTTGTGATAGTAGATGACTATTCTAGATTTACATGGGTTTTTTTTTGAGGCAGAAATTTGAAACCCCTACTGTCTTTCAAACTTTGTTAAAAAATTCAGAATGAATTTAATAATTCAGTGGTCAAAATCAGAACTGACCATGGAACTGAATTTCAGTCTGAATGTATGACAAGGTTTTTTTGAAGAACTAGGGATTCATCAGAAATTCTCCTCACCTAGAACACCTCAGCAAAATGGACTTGCTGAAAGAAAGAATAGGACTCTTATTGAGTCTAGTAGAACTCTACTAAGTGGCACTTTCTCCCAGAATATTTCTTGGCTGAGGCAGTAAATAATGCTTGTCATGTACTCAATAGAGCATCCATAACTAAGAGCCACAAAAAGACACCCTATGAGATTATGAAGGGCAGAAAACCAAACATATACTACTTTAGGATCTTTGGTAGCAGGTGGTATGTGCTTAACACTAGCAAGTCTCACCTAACTAAGTTTGCTGCCAAATCCCAAGATGGGATATTTGTTGGGTACAACAATAACAGAAAGGTATATAGGGTCTACAACTTGACTACACAAGTTATAGAAGAATCTGTTCATGTAGTGTTTGATGAATCTGAGATAATTAACTGTAAGTTTTCTAGCAATTCTTATAGCTCAACAGGTTTAAAAGAAAGTTGGACATGTTGACCATTAATGAAGACCAAACTGCAAGACAGGATTAGGAAAATGATGGTTGTTGTCCATGTGGAGTATATAGTCCACAAGCTGACATTGATGACAATGAAGTTCAGCATTGTGGAGAAATTGAAGAAGTTTAAATTGTTGATAGAATGCCTCCAGCAATAAGGAATCTAAAGGATCATCCAGCACACCAAATTATTGGTGATCCAAGACATGGTGTGCAAAACCAGAAGAAAACACATGAACACGGCTCTTTGCTCAAGTTTCCTGTCACAGGTGGAACCAAAGAGATTTGAAGAAGTCATATAAGACACTAACTGGATTGATGCAATGCAGGAGGAGCTAAATCAATTCAGAAGGTGTAAAGTATGGGAGATGGTTCCAAAACCAAAAGATCATAATATTATTGAGACTAAGTGGATTTACAGGAACAAACTAGATGAAAATGGCATCATAGTGAAGAACAAAGCAAGACTGGTTGCCAAAGGTTATAGACAGGAAGAAGGCATAGACTTTGATCAGACATTTGCTCCAGTGGCAAGGTTGGAAGCAATAAGGCTATTCCTTCCCTTTGCTGCTTTACAAGGGTTCAAAGTATACCAAATGGATGTCAAGTCAGCATTCCTAAATGGTAATTGAAAGAAGAAGTCTATGTTGAGCAACCCTCAGGTTTTGTTGATCCACTTTATCCCGATTATGTTTATATGCTTAAGAAAGCCTTATATGGTTTGAAACAAGCCCGTAGGGCTTGGTATGAAACATTGTCTACCTTCCTCATTGAGAATAAATTTTCAAGGGGGAAGATAGACAAAACTCTATTCCTTAGGGAGTCAAAGGGCAAGATGATCCTAGCTAGTACAGATTTATGTTGATGATATAATCTTTCGATCTACAGAAAACAAACCTTTGCAGGAAGTTTGAAAAACGTATGCAAGGGAAGATTGAGATGAGTAGTATGGGTGAGCTGAAATTCTTCTTGGGACTCTAGTAAGACAGACTGATGATGGCTTGTCCATATCACAGTCTAAGTTCACCATGGAGTTAATTAAGAAATATGATATGGAGTCGTCCACCACCATGAGAACTCCAATGGGGACAAGTATGCCTTTAGGCAAAGATGATGCAGGAAAACCTGTAGATGAGTCTTTGTATAGATGGATAATTGGCTCCCTTCTATACTTAACTGCCAGTAGACCAGACATTATGTATTCTACATGTGTATGTGCTAGGTTCAAACAAGCCCTAAAGAATCTCATTATACTGCAATTAAAACAATTTTGAGATATCTTAAGGGCACACTTAATCTTGGTTTTGGTACCCTAAGAATAGAGACTTTCTACTGACTGGTTTTTCAGATGCAGACTTTGCAGGTTGCAAAAAAGAAAGAAAGAGCACCACCGACACATGTTAGTTTCTAGGTGGTAGATTGGTGTCATGGAGCAATAAGAAGCAGACAAGTGTGGCAATTTCCACTGCTGAACCTGAATATGTTGCTGCAGGCAGCTACTGTGATCAGCTTTTATGGATTCAACATCAACTTGAAGACTATGGTCTCAAGGTAAGTAGAACTACACTATTTTATTATTCTACAAGTGTATTTTCTATTGCTAAAAATCCTATATCACATACCAGAACAAAGAATATAGAAATTAGATTTCACTTCATTAGAGAGCATGTTGAAAAAGAAGATATTTGTTTGGAATTTGTCACCACAAATAATCAAATTGCTGACATGTTTACTAAACCACTATATGAAACTAAATTCAATTATTTTTAAATTGAATTAGGCTTGTTAAACCTAGAGTAATTAGTAAATCTGACTATGTAATTCAATGTCGACACAAAAGGAAATCTGGTCGACATATAGTAGTTGATGTCGACATAAAGGAAATTGTGTCGACAAATAGTAGTTTGTGTCGACACATAAGGGAAAGTTGTGTCGACACAACAAAATAGTGGTGAGAGATAGTGGTGTGACACTCAGTTTTGGTGTCGACACATAGAAGTTCTATCATTTAGATAGTTGTGTCGACACATATAGTCATCCGTGTCGACACGTAGATATTAGAGTCGACTATTAAGAAGTCTGTGTTGAACATCGCAAACTGTGTCGACACATAGTGTTG